>ONZH01007139.1:0-410416 GCA_900303285.1 Rhinella marina
TCCACCTACAGGCCCTCTCTTCAAACAATTTTTCAGGAGGGCCCCCTACAGGCCCTCTATTCAAACAATTTTTCCAGAGGTCCACCTACAGGCCCTCTCTTTTTTCAAACAATTTTTCAGGAGGGCCCCCTACAGGCCCTCTATTCAAACAATTTTTTCAGGAGGGCCCCCTACAGGCCCTCTATTCAAACAATTTTTCCAGAGGTCCACCTATAGGCCCTCTGTCCAAACAATTTTAAGGGAGGTCCACCTATAGGCCCTCTCTCTCTCCAAACAATTGTTCCGGAGGTCCACCTACAGGCCCTCTCTCCAAACAATTGACGTCTTTTTTCCTATCTTTCTCTCTCTCCAAACTATTTTTCCGGATAGCTGCCATATACGGTATTAAACTGAGAAGAATACGGAGAACACATGCTACACTTGATCAAGTTCATAATTTACGACTGTACCGGTTAAAGCAACAGTTTTCCCAAATCCAGTCCGGCTGTTGTCACCACCACACACGCTAGCCCAGGGGGCACTCCTCTGGCTTTTCCAGCGAAACCTCCTTCCCCCCAGCCTGCCCCCCACCTACAGGCCCTCTCTCCAAACAATTGACGTCTTTTTCCTATCTTTCTCTCTCTCCAAACTATTTTTCCGGATAGCTGCCATATACGGTATTAAACTGAGAAGAATACAGAGAACACATGCTACACTTGATCAAGTTCATAATTTACGACTGTACCGGTTGATGCAACAGTTTTCAAAAATCCATTCTGGCTGTTGTCACCACCACACACGCTAGCCCAGGGGGCACTCCTCTGGCTCTTCCAGCGAAACCTCCTTGCCCCAGCCTGCCCCCCCCCCCCCACCTACAGGCCCACTCTACAAACAATTTAGCCAGATAGGGGACGTATCAGAAGTTGCACTCATGTTTGTTTTTGTTCTTCTTTTATCTGCCTCCTGACCTGTGATAGGCAGAGTATGGACATGTCCCCTTAGCTGCAGTGGGAAAAACACTCCCCTGGCCAGAGCAAGCTCTTTTTCCGTTTCCGTGTTCGAAAAATCCATTAAATATAGGGTCCCAAGATAGGGGACGTATACGGTATTAAACTGAGAAGAATCGATACTGCACCGGCTGATGCTAGAGCATTTCCAAATGCATTCCGGCTGTTGTCACCACCACACACGCTAGCCCAGGGGGCACTCCTCTGGCTCTTCCAGCGAAACCTCCTTGCCCCAGCCTGCCCCCCCACCTACAGGCCCACTCTACAAACAATTTAGCCGGATAGGGGACGTATCAGAAGTTGCACTCATGTTTGTTTTTGTTCTTCTTTTATCTGCCTCCTGACCTGTGATAGGCAGAGCATGGACACGTCCCCTTAGCTGCAGTGGGAAAAACACTCCCCTGGCCAGAGCAAGCTCTTTTTCCGTTTTCCGTGTTCGAAAAATCCATTAAATATAGGGTCCCAAGATAGGGGACGTATACGGTATTAAACTGAGAAGAATCGATACCATACGGGTTAAAGCAACAGTTTTCCCAAATCCAGTCCGGCTGTTGTCACCACCACACACGCTAGCCCAGGGGGCACTCCTCTGGCTCTTCCAGCGAAACCTCCTTGCCCCAGCCTGCCCCCCCCCCCCACCTACAGGCCCACTCTACAAACAATTTAGCCGGATAGGGGACGTATCAGAAGTTGCACTCATGTTTGTTTTTGTTCTTCTTTTATCTGCCTCCTGACCTGTGATAGGCAGAGCATGGACACGTCCCCTTAGCTGCAGTGGGAAAAACACTCCCCTGGCCAGAGCAAGCTCTTTTTCCGTTTTCCGTGTTCGAAAAATCCATTAAATATAGGGTCCCAAGATAGGGGACGTATACGGTATTAAACTGAGAAGAATCGATACTGCACCGGCTGATGCTAGAGCATTTCCAAATGCATTCCGGCTGTTGTCACCACCACACACGCTAGCCCAGGGGGCACTCCTCTGGCTCTTCCAGCGAAACCTCCTTGCCCCAGCCTGCCCCCCCCACCTACAGGCCCACTCTACAAACAATTTAGCCGGATAGGGGACGTATCAGAAGTTGCACTCATGTTTGTTTTTGTTCTTCTTTTATCTGCCTCCTGACCTGTGATAGGCAGAGCATGGACACGTCCCCTTAGCTGCAGTGGGAAAAACACTCCCCTGGCCAGAGCAAGCTCTTTTTCCGTTTTCCGTGTTCGAAAAATCCATTAAATATAGGGTCCCAAGATAGGGGACGTATACGGTATTAAACTGAGAAGAATCGATACCATACAGGTTAAAGCAACAGTTTTCCCAAATCCAGTCCGGCTGTTGTCACCACCACACACGCTAGCCCAGGGGGCACTCCTCTGGCTCTTCCAGCGAAACCTCCTTCCCCCCACCTACATGCCCTCTCTCCAAACAATTTTCCCAGGTAGGGGGACGTATTAGATATTGTACTGATTTTGAATTGCCTCCTGCGATAGATGGGAATTGAACCCACATCAACTGCTTGGGAAGTAGCTATGCTCACCACTATACCACCAGCAGGCACAGCAACTGATAATAACAGATACTAAACTTGATGTCAGCTGCAGTGCCAGCATGAGTAGTGGTGTCACCTGCAGGCGGTGATGGACCTTCGTTGCACCTAGTTGGGTGCTTCCCTAACATGTGATGGGCATGTGCCTCGCCTTTCTTGGTCTGGGTGAGCACAATTGCCATGAGGGTAACCACCAGGCTGTTGCCTGAGAATTTGGGGTAATGGTGGGATTAGGCAGCCTCAGAGGCATCCATGCATGCTGCCCCTGCTGTTTCCTGTCCATTTCCGTGGTGTTTCCATCATTTTCTGATGTTTCCAGGTTTTCACCCAGCCTTCCCTAGGCAGAGCCTTGGTCCCCCGCAAAAATGCTCGAGTCTCCCATTGACTTCAATGGGGTTCGTTATTCGAAACGAGCACCCGAGCATCGGGAAAAGTTCGACTCGAATAACGAGCACCCGAGCATTTTAGTGCTCGCTCATCTCTAGTCATAACCATTGTCCATAACAGTTCCTTAACACTAGTTAATATTTTTTCATCTAAATAGTTCATATATAATAATAATTAAAATTTTCTGTAAGTACAACTAGAAAACATTTACCTTTGGCACATTTATCAAAGGTTTGCTTGCAAATTATGGTGCATGTCATATTGGCACTATAATTTGTGCCTTGCCATTTTTCAAAACTGACATGAAAGTGGGTGGGGATTAGCAGAAGGGTGTGGCCTCACACAGCTGAAATCTGTATTTTTTTCACTATTTACCTGCCCCCCGTCATCATCAGAGTGGCGAGCAGTGTAATTAATGGAAAAGAGCAGTTACATTCCTTATGCTTCTTCCCATTGAAGTGAATGGGATGGAGTAGTTATAATTACACTGCTTGCGGCTGTGATGTCAACAGTAAGCAGGTAAACAGTGAAGAGAATGCAGCTCTCGCACAAGCTCTGCATTCTCTTCAAACAGCTAATTGGTGTTGGGAGTCAGGGGAGTCAGACCCCCGCCGATCTGATATTGATGAACGGACAACCCATTTAATCAATTTTGCACTTTTACATTTAGCAGTTTTTTACTGACTGACTTATGAAACACCAGTCTTAGTAAATTTACCCCACTCTTTATACATTGAGCTTCAAGGAGTTATCAAGCTTTTTAAAATTGATGTCCTATCCCTAAGATAGGCCATTAATATTAGATTTGTGGTGGTCCAACTCTTGGCACCACCATCAAACAACTGATTGAACGGGCCACAGCACTCAGGCAAGTACGGTGGCCTCTTCATTGTTTACTTTGGTCCAGAAATTGTTCATACTCAGAATGCTATCTTTTGAGCCGACCATTATAAAGATATATTCTGGAATTAGTCTATACAAATTATTATTTTTGTGACCATGGTCATTCACCTTTTGAAGGATTCTTTAAAGTTTTGGGGATTTCATTCAGCAAAGCCCCTGTCTGCAAGGAGTGGACCAAACAAAATGTGATACTTTTGTTGAAGGAAACTATTTCTCCAGGAGAGGTATAAAAATGTCAGCTCCACTACATGGACTATAGAGTATTATGAACACTATCATCAATAAGTGAAGAAAATGAGGCACCAGAGGGACTTCCAAAATCAGTATATCACTCCAAAGTTGATGACAGGATCCGTTTAAAGCAATCAAAACCTTGACCATCATTAGAAAAGATGTAGACTGCACATCTTAAATTTCCTCAGAAAAGGAAGTTCGATGTCAGACTGCTCAGGGCCCAGCCATCAATCTACTGGAAACCTCTAGAATGGCTGAAGAATGCTGAGCTAGTGGAATCCCTTTACAATTGGGTCGAACATAAGCTAATTTTATAAGGAGGATCAGTATAAACATTTCTAAACGGAGATATGAAATGTATCAGGAGCTATTAAAAAATGGCAGCTCTAGGACAGTAAAGGTACTTTCCCAGATAAATCTACATTATGCACAGCATGCTACATGGAGGCAACATTGGCCCCATTATCAATAGCATAAGGTTGAACAGTTTTAAAACCTGAGGTGTAAGTTTTTTTTAATTTTTCCATGTCACTATCTACATAAAAAATATATAATCCTGCAATTTTCACACTAGGCACTAGGCCGAAGATTTGTTAAGACTTCTTGTCTTTTTGAGAGCAGCTACATGGGACATAGACAATGTTAGCCATGGGCCAACGGACAGGAGATGACCCCATTGATTTATATGGGAGATTTTTCTTGGCATTCTCTGCAGAGGTCAGGAGGGAGCTGATAAGCTGTCATATCACTAAATTGAGAATGGTAGATGCAGTGTTATCTATATAGAGGTGTTACTTGTCATTGCGATTCTGCCTGTAATGATAATTAGATGATTACTGAACAGAACAGGAGATCATTATTTGATCTAGTGGCCAGTGTGAAAATTGCAGGATTATATACTTTTTTTCACCAAAAATGAAAAGAAAATATGCTTAACATAAAAACGTGATTTAAACAATAGGTCATTTTCTGATGACACATTCCCTTTAAATTGAATTTGTAGCGTAAGTGTAACCCTTGGAGGTCCATGGATTTGACCTGCTGTGGAGTCAACTAGCTTGCCTTGGACATACGCCCTAAAGTCTCTGCTCTGTAGTCATGAGACCAGTTTGATTCCTCCAATGGCTCTAGTACAAAATTTAAATTTAGTTAAATTGATGACCTGGTGGGCACGTGGAAAGTTCATGGGGATGACAATATAGAGTACCTTCGCTTTTGCACGTCTGTCTTCCCTCTTTTGAGTGCACTCACCTCTCTTTTAGCCCAGGTCTTCTGGCTAGTCACTAGAATTGTTCAGATTACCATACTCTAATAGGCATCAGGGGCCATGAGTAGAGATGAGCGAAGTATTGGAAAATTCAATTCAGCTGCTTCTCTGAATTTAAAAAAAAATTTGCATCGTGACAAATTACTTCGTCACAAAGAACATGACAGTGATAGCTGTCCCTGAGAACAGTGATAGCGCTGTCCCTGTCATTGTACCCCTCAGATGCCACGTTCGTCATTGATTGTGGCATCTGAGATCAATATTAAAGTGTAAAATAAAAGATAAATAAAATCATACTTACCGCATCCATTTGATCACGAAGAGCCGGCCGCCGCCATCTTGATTGAAGATCCAGTGAGATCTTTTTTTTTTTTTTTTACCGCCATTTCAGGGAAATCAATTTGTTACCACAAAGTACAAGGAAAATTGGCCTCGCAGCGAATTGAATTTTCCCTGAAATTCAGATCGAAGTCCACTTTGTGAACTTCGATTCACTCAACACTAGTCATGACATAGAAGAGGGATGATTTCATCTTTGCATAACTTTGAAGCATTCATACTCTGAGAAAAAGTCACACTAATCATGTAGAATGGCGGAGAAAGATTTCTTGGAGAGAGATATATAATAATAATAATACTAATATATGCATTTCCCCTAAAAAATTTAAATGATATACTGTCACGAATCATAATTCTTACTAAAATTAAAGGCAGGTATATATCTCAACAGGGCAATCACCCAGGAACTCAGGAACTGGGATATGAACCATATAGAACAGTCTTTGTCTTTTATCCTCCACAATGCATCAGGCAATCTGCCCTCTCTACCATGTCTTTTGTTCAGCATCAATTAACATTAACACTTATTTCAAGATGGCAACACTGCTCTACACCTCTTACAAATTTGTAGCAGAAGTGTAACCCTTGGGGGTCCATGGATTTGACCTGCTGTGGAGTCAACGTGCTTGCCTTGGACATGCGCCCTAAAGTCTCTGCTCTGTAGTCATGAGACCAGTTTGATTCCTCCAATGGCTCTAGTACTGCTCTTGATATTCACTGGAGACTACTCTTTGGCTGTAGACTCCAGATGATCACACTCACACGTGTGATGCCACTCTCACACAGTGGCAAGTCCCTCCCCCACTTCTGTCCCTTTGGCGAAGTCCTCGTCTGTAGGCTACAGCATTTAACAATTATCATTCTCAATGCTCCCAATATGGTGAGTGCAAATGTTAAATTGGGAAACTTTACCTATTGAGGTGAAATATATTTGCATGCATGTGGTTTAAAGACAAATGTTATAATATGTGAATATTAATTTGATTATGGCTAATTAATTGTCTCAATCTATAAAGCACCCGGTGACATGTGACTGGATCATACCAAGCAGGGAGAGCTGCTGCAAGCAGGGACAGACAGAGTAGGGACAGAAGAATGCTAGGCAGGGATAGAATTTCTGTTTCAAAGACCCAAAAGCCCTTTTAAGGGCTATTATATCTTGCTGGCAAACTTTTTTTATTTTGGGGGTGTTAAAAATAGCACTAGGTGACCTGCCACTAAAGCCACCTGTGCAGCTGCTGCATGCTGTATGATACTCTCTGTATACTATATACCCTTCATCCTTTGCTATTATTTCTGCTGTTAAGCCTGCAGTACCTCTTTTGCGTCTTGCTGTATAACATTTGTGCAAGGAGGGACTTGTGTAGGAATAGGATTTGGATAGGCAGGGCTAGTATTTCTGTTCAAAAGTCACAAAAGTCCATTGTTATATCTAGCTGCAATTTTTTTTTTACTTTGGGGCAAAAAGAACGCGAGTGTGCCTGATGCACAGTTCGTGCCACGTGTTCAGCTTAGACACCCAATAATTATAAGGCACAGAGGGATCGCTGAGGACGTTGACATTGTCAGCTAGGTACTCCTTTACCATTTTACAAAACTTTTCCCTCCTAGCTGTGACACTAGGTCGCTTTTTCCACATGCAGCGCTGTCCGTCTTTATTGTGAGCAGGTAGAGTTCCAGCGCGTGCTCAGGTCGCACAGCAGTCAGTGAGCTGGCAAGTGTAAGCACTGCTGCAGCGTTGCCAGACCAGTGGAAGCTGTAGGTGACTTTTGGAAATGGGCACCTTCACCAGCAGCTCAGGCAAATTGGTGTAGGTTTTGAGAAACCGCTGAAATCACTAAGTTGAAGCAGTTGTTTGGCCTGAGGGAGACTGCTGTTCATCCTTCCTGTTGGAGGAACAGGTAGACTCATTCCTTTCATTAGTTCCAGGGTCCTATAGGGTCAGTTTGGTTTAGGTTCCTGTGTATGAACTCGCCTACATTTGAGGCCTGTTTATACTGGTAGTCAATCAGGATTAGAGTCATGGTTTCCTGTCCATCTTCCTTCCTTAGTTTCCAGGCCTAATCCTCTTTCCCTCCTACGCTCTGTGTGGTTTTCCCTTCACACCTGAGCGTGACAGCATGTGTGTGAGCTTGCTGAGCTCCAAAGCCGCCACCAAGTTGCGGCCGTTATCAGACACAACCACACCGGGTTGTAGGTTGAGTGGCGAGAGCCACAGCTCAGCCCTGTCCCTTATACCCTGCCACAGCACTGTGGCGGTGTGTTGTTTGTCACCTAAGCAAATAAGTTTCAGCACAGCCTGTTGCCGCTTCTCCACCGCTGTGTTAAACTGCTTCCAGCTACTGACTGAAGTCTGACTGGTGCTGCAAGATGAGAATTCCTAGATGGAAGTGGTGGAGGAGAAGGAGGGGTTGCAGCCGCTAATGTAGGTGGTGGCGGAAATCCTGATGGAAGTAGGGCCCGCAATCCTTTGTGTCGGTAGCACCTGTGCCATCCCAGGGTACGACTTGTTCCCAGCCTCCACAACGTTCACCCAGTGTGCCGGTTTGGAAATGTAGCGTCCCTGGCCAGAAGCACTTGTCCATGTGTCAGTCGTTAAGTGGACCTTCCCAGTAACTGCATTGGGCTGGTGTAAGGCAGTGAGGGCACACCGGCAAAAATAGTGGCGGCTAGGTACTGAGTAATGAGGGACAGCCGCCGCCATCAGACTGCGAAAAGCCTCAGTGTCCACAAGCAACATTTTCAGCGCCAGCAATTTGTAAAGGTGTGCATTTATGGCCTGTGGGTGGCTGAGTATTTGCACTTTCATTCAAAGGCCTGGGGTATGGACATCTGTACGCTGCGCTGGGACACAGAGGTGGATGTACTCACTGATGGTGCGAGGGTCCAGCTCCAGGCGGGAGGCATCTGGGCCTGCGTCTTGGCTAGCACGTAACACAGGGAAGAGGAGACAGTGGTGTGACCTGCAGACACCGATTGTGGATCCAGGCGTTTAGGCCACCTATTAGGGTGCTTTGCTGCCATGAAGATCATGCTGGTGGTGTGACGGCACAGGTTGCAAATGACAATTCTTTTATCGTCCACACTTGTTGGTGTGGCCTGCCTTCTCCCTTTTGCCACCCCACCCCTCTTACAGCCTGTTGCGGTGCTGCGCATCCCTCCCCCTCTGTACTGCTGTCCTCACTCAGCTTGCCTCCTTCCCATGTTGGGCCAGTGATTTCATTGTCCACTACTTCCTCTTCGGGAAGGAATTTTTTCCCTTAAAGTGAGGAATATTGGCTTCTACCTCACAGGGATTCTTTGCCTTCCTCTGGATCAACTTGCAGGATAACAGGCCGAACTGGATGGACAGATGTCTTTTTACGGCCTTATAAACTATGTTACTATGTTACTTCTTCACTCTGGTCCTCATCCTGACAAGTTGACCGTCAGTGCTGCTGACACTCAAAAACATTTGGAGTGAGGGTCTGCTGCTGGTCTGACCGTCTAAAACATTAGGGGCGAGTGCCTGCTGCTGAGTTGACCGTGTAAAAAATTCAGGGCGAGTGTCTGCTGCTGAGCTGACCGTGTAAAACATTCAGGGCGAGTGCCTGCTGTTGATCTGACAGTGTAAAATTTATTAGGGGTGAGGGCGTGCTGCTACTTGCGCTTTACGTACAAGTAAATATATGTTTCCTAACAATATTTCCTGTAAAATCGATGTTATCTTGGGTTTTGGGGGGGTATTTTTGTCATTCCGTAAAAGTGGCGTAATAATCCGACATCATCGTCAATAGCAGCGACTTTGGTGTCCAAGATGCATCCAGACATCCTCCCTATGCTGTTCCCTAACCATTTCAGTGGTGTTTCCACCATTTTGTCACGTTTCTCTCTCGACCAGACACTCTATCCTCTGCAGAGCAGGGGGTGCCTGGTCTTCTCCCATTGACTTCCATTGTACTCGGGTGCTCGGTCGAGCACTCGAGCACCACCTAGTGTTCGGCCAGAACACCCGAGCACCCTAACATCGCGGTACTCGATCATCACTAGTCATGATAGATGACCCAAACATAATATAATCAAGCATAAAAATTACATGAATGCTTAATGACTTTGCTTGATGACTTTGGAGCAGGGCTAATCTTAGGGGTGTCGGACCTGTATGGTCACAGAGGTTGGAAAACCTGTAACTACTGAAGGGGGCGCCACTGGTCCTGATGTTCTAGGTACTCAGAACATGCTACTCCAATGCCACACTTAGGGGGAAATTTATCGAAATTGCTGCAAAGGAAAACGGACTTAGTTGCCCATTCAACTTATTGAGTTGATACTTTAATTTTCCAAATGGTGGAATTTGATTGTTGCTATGGGCAACTAAGCCAGTTTTCCGTTGCATCAGTTTTCATAAATTTCCCCCTTAATGACCATACCTAGAAATAGAGAGGTAAGAGTGGCATAACCTAGTGTATTGCTTGGACAGGGTTATTTGGGCACCAAAAGGTCATGACATGCATAGAAGGTGTTCCACAAGGCACTAACCCACTTAAAGGGGTTTTCCAGGATTTTACTACTGATGACTTATCCTCAGGATAGATCATCAGTATCTGATGGGTGGGGGTCCGACACCCGGGACCCCCGCCGATCAGCTGTTTGAGAAGGTACCGGCGTTCCTGAGAGCGCTGCTGCCTTCTCGCAGCTCACCAAGTACAGCACCATACAGTACATTGTACAGCGGCTGTGCTTGGTATCGTGCTCAGCCACATTTACTTAAATGGGGCTGAGCTGCTCATAGGCCACATGACCGATGAACATGATGTCATTGGCCTTGGAAAAGCTAAGAGAAGGCCGCGGCGCTCACGGGAGCGCTGGTGCCTTCTCAAACAACTGATACCTGAGGATAGGTCATCAGTAGTAAAATCCCAGAAAACCCCTTTAAGGACCTGCCCATGCCCTAGTAAGCTTTTATTCAATATAGTTTAAATGTAAATCTACATTATACATGTATGATAGCTCATCTGCCACAGCAAGCTGACTTAATTTAGGAATGGTCCCCATACATTATAATTGTACGAATTAGCACTTTTAGTAAGACTTAATTGGCCGTGTGGTTCTCAACCGTTACAGGCTTCAACCAGAACGGATCGCGGCTGTGCCGTGTGGTCGTACCCTACATTTTAGAGGAGATAAAAATGTTTAGAAACTGCTATACTGTAAAATCTTTCCCGGTATAATACAATTCCTAGTTAGTCGGTGTGACCCCTGCAGGAAGCACTGAGAAGTACAGTTGTAGTGAAATGCTTCATGGAATTTACACACTGTTTTATTACAGCTTCATAAAACATATCTAATCATATTCATATTTTCTAAATACTGGGCTTTATTGCAACAAGCCAGAGGACTGTGATTGTGCCTATGCCATGTTTTGACATAAATAAATCCTAAGAAAGTGTAACAAAAGAGAGAGACAGGAGGTCAGACAGGAAAACAGAGGTACGGCTGTTTACATGGCGGATTCCATTCATTGACATATCTGAGAAGTCAAAGAAGGACATTTGATACTCAGAGCATGAAAGGTCTATTTTCTGACATGCTGACAGACCCGTGTCCACCCTGACAGTCTCCTATTTACACATTACAGAGAAGAACTATGCAAATGAAAACAGCTACAAGGTAAATCTAAAAAATAACAACAGATTTACCAGCGACTTACCACAGGTTTCTAGCACCTACATGTTCAAATATCACTTAAAGGGAACCTGTCATCTCCGAAACACCCCCTGAACTAGAGTAAGCGGTGTATAGTGTAAGTGATGCTGAATCCGAATATGTAATTTTTATCTTCATACTCACTTCCATTCCGACGCTGTGCTCCCACAAACCGACAGTAAAATGCACTCAGTGGACTCCAGTGCTCACTCACATAATGGAGAGGACTCAAAGAAGAATCCTCTCAATGCATTTTACTGCAGGTTTGTGGGAGCACAGCGTCAGAATGGAAGTGCGTATGAAGATAAAAATTACATATTCGGATTCAGCACCACTTACACTATACACCGCTTACTCTAGTTCAGGGGGTGTTTCGGAGATGACAGGTTCCCTTTAAAGTATAGGTTTTCATGCTTATGAGGATAGTACATAAAAATATATTTTATCTTAAATAAATAAATAAAAATACTGGTGGTTTTTTCATAGTTTTATTTTTTTTTACAAAACTTTTGGTAATTTTTATGTAGTTTTAGTTTGGTATTGGGGACTTCCTTCACTGCCTTCACCCCTGGAGGAGTTTTCATTTTTGCGTTTTCGTTTTTCACTCCCTGCCTTTCCGGGCCATCATTTTTTTACCTTTCCGTAAGCATAAATATATGATGGCTAATTTTTTGGGGGGGACAAGTTGTAATTTCTAATGGCACCATGTAATATCGCATATGGTATAGTACATATGGTATAGTACAGGGATGCGGCCCTCCAGCTGTTGCAGCATGCCCTAATAGCTGTAGGCTGTGCAGGCATGCTGGGAATTGTAGTTTTGCAACAGCTGGAGGGAAGCAGTATAGTAGCAAGCCGGAAAAAATCCAAATGTATGGATGGAACTGAAAAAAAAAACAAAAGCGCAATGCTGCCACAATGTTAAAGGTTTTGTTTATAACGCGTTCCTTAAATGGTAAAAATGACCTGTGTCCTTCATTCACCAGGTCAGTACAATTACCATTTGATTCCACACTTAAATAGTTTTTCTTGCGTTTTAATTCTGGGAACAAATAAAAACCTTGAAAATTATTTTTTTTATTTTCTTCACCAAATTCTGACCCCTATAACTTTTTTGTAGTTATGTGTACGGAGCTGAATGAGAGCTGATTTTTTGCAGGCCGATCTGTAGTTTTCATTGATACCATTTTGGGGTGTGTATCACTTGTGTTAAAACATTTTTTTTTCCTTTTTTAATGTTCCTATATGGAACTTCAACATGCAATCATTAGATTGCTTCTCTCATAGACTCCATAGGAACATATCCTTGGATCTATCAGGAGGGCGAAGGCTGACGCATTCAGTATCCGGTTTCCCCGATTCTCGGTAGGGGGAGCCTTAACAGACCCGAGATTGTGTGCTCCCAGGTTTTTTAGCTTCCAGATGCCATGTTCACATTTGACCATGGCATCTGAGCAGTTAAATGTCTGTGATCGACATTTAAAACAGCAGGCACTCGTCAGCTATGGAGCCTTCTGCGCTCACGAACGGACGCCATCCGTCGGACATGGAAGGAGTAGAAGGAGTCAGGGACGCATATATTGACCTCCCTTAGGATTGGTGGGGGTCTGAATCCTGGCTCCCCTGTCTATCAGCTGTTGGAAGGGATAATGTGCTCAGTTTAGTGTTTTTGCCTCTCCGTAGGCCAGTAACGTCATGTCCAGTGGCAATATGGCCTTTGTCCAGCTCTGCCCCATTCAAATGAAGGGAATTGAACCGCAATACCAAGTACAGCTGCTATACAAAGTACAGTGCTGTGCTTGGTATACCAGAGCTGCGGCCCCTTCAAACACTGATGGGTAGTGGTGTCCAATATTCTGGTATTTTTCTGCGTGCCAGCATATTGTGCCTACACATACAGAACAGGTGACTATTAGGATATTTAAGGCCCCCTTCACATTTCTCCGGTGATCTGGTTCCTCCAGCATTAAGAAGAAAATGCCAGAGGGGAACTGAAGCTAGATCCCATACTTTGCTTTGGGATCATTCTCATACATCTGGTGCATCAGTTCTTATGCAAAATAGCGCCGGACAGAAAAATACTGCATGTGCTATTGGTGGATAGACGCCAGATCTGTGCACTGAAATGCTGTGCACATACTGTATGTCAGTTGTGTCCTGACAGTAAGGGCCCTTGCACACGACCCTATGTGCTCCGAGACATACGGTCCGTGAGTGGGCCATATGTCCCAGAGCGGCATAGATCGTGTGCACGGGAGCGCACAGCATCATAGATTACTATGATGCTGTGCACTTCGGGCTGTCCATGGGACTACTGTCAGGGCCGTATTAGCAACTAGGCACCGGGGGCACGGTGCCTAGGGCGGCAGGTTGCGGGGGGCGGAACCCCGCCAGGAGTATATAACGATTTTAAAAACAAAACAAAAAAAAAAAAAACATCCTGGAATATATATATATATATATATATATATATACATATATATTTTTTTTATTTCCGCAGGGGGGTGCTAGGGTGCTGCTGTGCTGCTGTCGGGTGTACTAGCGAGCGCTTCATAATGGAAGCGCTCACTAGCCTGCAGGAGGAGGGGGAGTGAAGCGCTGGTAGCGCTGTACAGTACTTACCCCTCCTCCTGCTTGATCTTCCTGAGGCCGGCGCTCCTGTGTCCTGACTGCCTGCAGCGTCAGGACGTACAGAGTGCCCTCTGACCTGACGCTGCAGGAGGTCAGGTGACTTCAGCGCGGGCCCCTGGAAGAGGAGAGAGCGGGGACACAGCCAGGACCGGAGGTAATTTTTTTTTTTTTTTTCTTGTCTGATCTGAGGTCTGAAGTGGGGGCCAAAAAGGGATCTTAAAAGGTGGGGACAGAATGGGGGGGATCTGAAAAGGTGGGGACAGAATGGGGGGGATCTGAAAAGGCGGGGACAGAATGGGGGGGGATCTGAAAGGTGGGGACAGAGGGGGGATCTGAAAGGTGGGGGGGGGGGATCTTGAAAAGGTGGGGACAGAATGGGGTGATCTGAAATTGTGGGACAGAATGGGGGGATCTGAAATGGTGGGACAGAATGGGGGGGGGATCTGAAATGGTGGGACAGAATGGGGGGGTCTGAAATGGTGGGATAGAATGGGGGGTCTGAAATGGTGGGACAGAATGGGGGGGGGATCTGAAATGGTGGGACAGAATGGGGGGGGTCTGAAATGGTGGGACGAATGGGGGGGGATCTGAAATGGTGGGACAGAATGGGGGGGGATCTGAAATGGTGGGACGGAATGGGGGGTCTGAAATGGTGGGACAGAATGGCGTGGGGGATCTGAAATGGTGGGACAGATGGGGGGATCTGAAATGGTGGGACGGAATGGGGTGGGGGATCTGAAATGGTGGGACGGAATGGGGGGGTCTGAAAATGGTGGGACAGAAATGGGGGGGTCTGAAATGGTGGGATAGAATGGGGGGTCTGAAATGGTGGGACAGAATGGGGGGGGATCTGAATGGTGGGACAGAATGGGGGGGATCTGAAATGGTGGGACAGAATGGGGGGGGTCTGAAATGGTGGGATGGAATGGGGGGGTCTGAAATGGTGGGACAGAATGGGGTGGGGGATCTGAAATGGTGGGACAGAATGGGGGTATCTGAAATGGTGGGACGGAATGGGGTGGGGGATCTGAAATGGTGGGACAGAATGGGGGGGGATCTGAAATGGTGGGACGGAATGGGGGGGTCTGAAATGGTGGGGACAGAATGGGGGGGATCTGAAATGGTGGGACAGAATGGGGGGGGATCTGAAATGGTGGACGGAATGGGGGGTCTGAAATGGTGGGACAGAATGGGGGGGGATCTGAAATGGTGGGACAGAATGGGGGGGATCTGAAATGGTGGGACAGAATAGGGGGATCTGAAATGGTGGGACGGAATGGGGGGTCTGAAATGGTGGGACAATGGGGGGGGTCTGAAATGGTGGGACAGAATGGGGGGGGTCTGAAATGGTGGGACAGAATGGGGGGTCTGAAATGGTGGGATAGAATGGGGGGGGTCTGAAATGGTGGGACAGAAATGGGGACCAGAAAGGGGGGTCTAAAATGGGGGCCAGAAAAGGGGTTCTGACATGGGGCCAGAAGGTAGGGGGGGGGGTCTGACATGGGCCCCAGAAGGAGAGTTCTATATGGGGGCCACAAGAGTATGATATGGGGCCAGAAGGGGGGGGATGATTGGGGATCTAATTAGGGGTCTGATTAGGGGCCTGAAGGGTCTGACTGGGGGTCTAGAGTGGTCTGATTGCTGGTCTGGAGGCCTAATGGGGGTCTGGGGGTCTAATGAGGATCTGATAGGGGGTCTGGGGGTCTAATGAGGGGCTGATTGGGGCTTTGGAGGTCTAATGAGGGTCAGATATGGGAGTTTGGAAGTCTAATGGGGGTCTGTAGATGGGGGGGTCTCATCTGGGGTTTGATATGGGGATCTGATCTGAAAGGTAAGGGGGGTACTGTTTTTCTGTGTGGTGCCAGTATTTTCAGGGGGGCTGTTTCTGTAGTATAGTATGGGGGGCGGGCAGGGTGAGATGTGGAGAAGGTGAGAGGATGATGGAAAAGTAGGAAAGTAAGATGTCTGTTTGTTGAACTCTTCAGAGACGAGGCACAGCTGAAAGAAGTCACCATGGCGGTCTGGTCTGACAGAAGAAGAGGAAAGAAAACGTCATCAGAGAAGAGAAGTCACTGGATGTAAGAGGTACATATGTGGCGCTGTATGACCCTGTATGCTCTGTAGTGCTGTATGAAATGTTTTCCAAGTCTGTCTTTGAAGGGGTTGTCTTTTTTTTTTTGTACGAGCGCTGCTTTCTCTGCTCTGTTTACTGCTCTTCACTGCAAATTCTATGGCGAGCAGGTGAACAGAGCAGAGAAAGCAGCTCTCATATAAGCTCTGCTCTCTCTTCAAACAGCTGATCGTCAGGGTGCCGGAGGACCCCAGCCGATCTGATATTGATGACCTATCGTGAGGACAGGTCATTAGTAGTAAAAAGAGGACAACCCCTTTAACAGTAGGACTGGAGGGAAGGGATTAGGTTGAGAATTTGGCATGGGGGGTGCTTCAATATTTGCCTTGGGCATCAGAAAAGCTAGGTGCACCAGCGACAGGGGGGGGGGGGTACAGACTGAGGGTAGTTGAGTGTATGGGGATGGTGGGGTAGTTGGGCGGGGGTTAATTGGCTTGGCAGAGGACCATTTTCAGTATCCAGGGGGTTTGGGGGGAGGATAGGTCACTGTAATAAGTCCAGGAGGAGGCTACTATGGGGGGTGGGGTAACAAGGCTACTATGGGGTTGGGGGGCTACGGAGGAGAGACTACTATGCTACTGTGGGGGGAGGAGGCTACTATGGGGGTGGGGTAACGAGGAGAGGCTACTATGAGGTGGGAGGGTGAGAAGAGGCTACTATGGGGGGTGGGGGTAACGAGGCTACTATGGGGTGGGGGGTTCTAAGGAGAGGCTACTATGCTACTGTGGGTGGAGGAGGCTACTATGGGATGGGGGGGACTGAGGAGAGGCTACTATGCTACTATTTGGGGGCGTGGGGGAATGGGTCACGTTGGGGGGGGGGCGTCATGACAGAGAGTGCCTAGGGCAGCATGAACCCTAAATACGGCCCTGACTACTGTCCTGCACTCATAAGATCATATGAGTGCGGGACAGTAGTCCCGCGGGCGGCCATAAGTGCACAGCATCATAGTAATCTATGATGCTGTGCACTCCCGTGTGCACGATCTATGCCGCTCCGTGACATATGGCCCGCTCATGGACCATATGTCTCGGAGCACATACGGTCTTGTGCAAGGGCCCTAACTGGCCGGACACAACCATGTCATGGGGCATATTCACACAACCATAGTGTTTTGCAGTCCGCAAATTGTGGATCCGCAAAACACAGATACCGGCCTATTTGCGTTCCGCAATTTGTGGACCGTATATGGCTGCCACTATAATAGAAAATGCCTATTCTTGTCCGCATGGTGTATCTTTTTTTGTGGAACTGCGGAACAGAATTATGGTGTGCTGTCCGCATCTTTTGTGGCCCCTTTGAAATGAATAGGTCTGCACCCATTCTGCAAAATTGCGGAACGGATGCAGACTCATACGGTCGTGTGAATGAGCCCTTACTAGTATGTCTTATTGGGCATTCACAAGAGACAACCCGGGCTATCTCTCTCCATGGTCAGGCAGGCAGTTACAAAGGGCCGCCCTTCCCTGTAAAGTGCTGTGATCATGTTTGGCTGTCATCCATGAGGTACATTTTCTTTATGGGTCATAACCCTGAGTAACATAAAAACCAGACTAGGGGAGATTTATCAGAACTGGTGCAAAAGAAAACTGGCTTAGTTGCCCATAGCAACCAATCAGATTCCACCTTTCATTTTTCAGAGCTTCTTTGGAAAATGAAAGGATAAATCCCATTGGTTGCTATGGGCAACTAAGCCAGTTTTCCTTTGCACCAGTTCTGATAAATCTCCCCCACTGTGCCACAGGCCAGAACTGCCCTCACAATACTGCAGACCTGAAAAGTGTATTATCCCAGCATTCCTTGCTTTCTAGGAAGTGTAGTCTTGGTGCAGGCATTATATATACACTAATCTCAGTACAATCTCCTAATATTACCCTGAATAAAGAGGTTCACGCATCTGTGCATAGCGGTGGCCCTTTGGCTCCCTTCCAGGCGCTCTGTGGAGAAAATACCAAAGGTCCACTTCTATGTAAACATGGCCAAACTATATCTCAGCCCCAACTCAAGAAATGTAAGGAAGGATAGATAGATAGATAGATAGATAGATAGATAGATAGATAGATAGATAGATATAGTAGATTGTTAGATTACAACAGTCTTTATATAAATGTACATAAATTGGACCTTGTATATCTCTAGATATAAAAGCAACAACTAGGAAAACGACTCCCTCCACGTTGCATTATGTTTAGTGCTGTAATATACTGCACCAATAAGAAAGAAAGAAAGAAAGAAAGAAAGAAAGAAAGAAAGAAAGAAAGAAAGAAAGAAAGAAAGAAAGAAAGAAAGAAAGAAAGAAAGAAAGAAAGAAAACAGACAGACAGGTAGAGATAGATAGATAGATAGATAGATAGATAGATAGATAGATAGATAGATAGATAGATGAAAATAGAACTCACTGGGACCCACAGCAAATTTATGAACGGATGACCCCTTGCACACACACACCAACCGCCTCCTTCCATGCAACCCTCACTCCAGTGGCTGGTCACGATAGCTCTCAGACCAGGCCCGGCACCCGCCCTGTCCTCTTCATACACGTATATATTGTACGTCATGTCACTGTATATAATGTCACTGTATATTATGTCATTGTATAATAGTGTTGAGGGGGCCTGACAATAATATTTTTTAAAGAGAGTCTGTCACCTGTTTTTCACCAATATAAAACAAAGCACTTGCCCCACAGAAGATTGTATACACATCCCAGACATACCTGTGTGCACTGTGTGTCTGTATTACATGTCCAGGAAAAGCACTTTTAGGGTCCATTAACACGAACGTATATTTGCGGGCCCACATTACTGCAGACCTGCAAGTATACGGGGGCCGCCCAGCGTGTGTTCCGCAGCGCTCGGAACACACGCCGTGCGGCCCCATTGAAAGTGCCTATACTTGCGCACGGACAAGTATAGGACATGCTTCAAAAGAGCCTAGCTCTGTGCCGCGGCTCCCGACCCCATAGAGGTAAATGGGGCCGCATCTATTTCCGCAATTTTGCAGATAGATACGGCCCCATTCACATGGTTGTGTGAATGGGGCCTTATTCTGCAGGAAAACTGCTCCCAAGTGCCCAACTCTGCTGCTGCAAGTGCCCAAAGCAAACCAGACTGAAGAGGGGAGGGCTGCTTTAACTGATCATATCTTGGGATTGGTAGCAGATAGGAAAATGGTTCTGACCTTCTTTGAAAGCTGGCATTCCAAGCTTTCAAATGATACCAAGCATCAGCATTATATCCAGTATATCAGAAGATATAGCTGTTAGAAATCGAGTCGGGAGAGAAAGCTGTCTTTAGTTTCACTTTCAGCTGGGCACTTGGAAGCTGTTTTCCAGCAGAATAAAAGTGCTTTTCCTGGACATGGAATAAAGACACAGAATACATACAGGTATGTCTGGGATGTGTCTGCAATCTTCTGTGGGGCACTGCTGTTAGCTATATAGGTGAAAAACAGGTGAAAGTCTCCGTTTAAGTCCTCCTCCCGGAGAAGCCGCTTCTGAGTTTGGGCCCTGGCCCCTGTAGCAGCAGCTTCCCCTAAGGGCTCATGCACACGGCCGTTGCTCGGCCGTGGCCGTATTGCGGTCCGCATACGCCGGGTCCGCAATATACGGGCACCGGCCATGTGCACCCCGCATCATGGATTGCAGACCCATTCCCGGAGATGCGGAATGGAAGCGCGGAACGTGCCTCCACACCGCCAAAAAAGTAGTACCTGCAAATTGCGGCCCACAGCACGGGCACTGACAGCACACGTTCCTGGTAAAACTATGTCTCTGGATAAAAGAAAGAAAGGAAGGAAGGAAGGTAGAGAGAGTAGATTGTTAGATTACAACAGTCTTTATATAAATGTACATAAATTAGACCTCGTATATCTCTACATATAAAAGCAACAACTAGGAAAACGACTCCCTCCACGTTGCATTGTGTTTAGTGCTGTAATATACTGCACCAATTTCATAACTACTGCAATCATATAACCTAAAATTACAAGCCGGCGCTGCAAAATGCGAACTAAAACATAGCAGATGTATATGTGTATCTGGGATTCTGGTGACATAAATCATAAATGCAGCCAGTGGTGTGTAGTAAGTGTCTCACTACAGAGCCGTGTGTAATCCATATTATTAGAGGGATAGTAAAAGTCGGATGATAGATATGCACTGCTGCATAAGGCTGCACTGGGACAAAGCCAAATCCTAATACGACTGGGCACTGAACCGTGCCAATAGATTTCCAGCAGGATTGCACAAAGTCTTAAATATGTAAAAAGATGTATCGAGAGCTGATGTATAATGACATGTAAGTATATCTGTACATGGAAGGAGTCCGTGATCTAAGGTCAGCATCTTAGAAGAATGCAGGCTGGTATCAGGCTAGTATGGGCATGCGCTGTGTATGTGCGGAGGGTCCCTGGACTGACGAGTGACCATGGGGAGAAACCACTTTATGGACTTCATTGAAAAACACTGCCATCAACCTCTCCACTGACTGAGATGGCTGATAACAGAGGTCAATAGATGGCATCCAACTGCATAGGAACTGGAGGACTGAGTTTAGTTTTACAGTCAAATCTAATGCTCATATTATATATTTAAAAAGGAAATAAATGGCTCATACAGCAAAAAGTACTGTCTGGGACAGATTTACCTAACCTGTCTATGTAGGCAGTAGAAACATAAACCAGATATTTTAGTTGATGACCTATCCTCAGGATAGGTCATCAGTATCTTATCGGTGGGGTCAGACACCTGGGACCCCTGCAGATCAGCTATTTGAGAAGATACCAGAGCTCCAGTGAGCGCCGTTGCCTTCTCCATGCTCACCAAGCACAGCGCCATGCATTGTATAGCGGCTGTATTTGGTATCGACAGCAGTATTAGACTGCCAGATTATCGCTAATTAGCGTTGCTACGAACATTTGTTAGCGGTCATCTGCCAAAAAATCGGCAAGTGTAATACACCTGTTAGACACTTTTGGTCTAAGTTTACATCTTGGTTTACTATGCACCCAAATTACTGTGTTTTGGCCCACATTGCCACATTTATGCCACACATATTCTTGGTAAGAAATAACCCTATCCCACTGCATTCTCTAAGTGGACAATGGATAGATTGATAATGGATGCATGAATGGATAGATCAGATAGAGAGATAATAGATAGATGTGAGATAGATAGATAGATAGATAGATAGATAGATAGATAGATATGAGATAGATAGATAGATAGATAGATAGATAGATAGATAGATAGATAGATAAATGGATGGATGGATGGATGGATGAATTAATGAATGGATAATGGTTGAATGGATAGATAGATAGATAGATAGATAGATAGATAGATAGAAGTAAAAAATATGAGTAAAAAAATTAGTAGGCAGCACTCCGGTATGAAAAAGAAAAAGTGGACTTCTTTATTAACCCACGCAACGTTTCAGCTCATCTCAATGGAACCTTTGTCAAGATAGATAGATGATGGATGAATGGATAGACAGATAGAAAGATAATGGATGAATGAATGAATGGATGGATAGATAGAATAGATGGATACATAGATAGATAGATAGATAATGGATGAATAAATGGATGGATAGATAGATAGATAGATAGATAGATAGATAGATAGATAGATAGATAGATAGATAATGGATGGATGGATGAATAGATAGATAGAGGATTTCTGCACCTGGCTCAAAAGTGATGCTATTTTCTTTTGTTTTTGCATAGATAGATAGATAGAAAGATAGTTGATGGATGAATGGATAGACAAATACGTAGATAAATATAGACAATGATAGATAGATAGATATAGACGGAATAATGGATAGATAAACAGCAGATAAAGGACAATGGCTTGCACTGGTGCATTGCGGCGCTGGGGTCCTGTTCATATCTGACCAAGGACAACATCTGCATGGAGTTTGTATGTTCTCCCCATGTTTGTGTGGGTTTCCTCCGGGTTCACCGATTTCCTCCCACACTCCAAAAACTGATACTGATAGGGACCTTAGATTGTGAGCTCCATTGGGGACAGCAAATAAGGATAATGTCTGTAAAGTGCTGGCCGAATAAGCTAACACCTTGAAAATTATGAACCCCAGTGACTAATGGGTTAACTGTAAACAATGAGGGTAGCCTCTTCCTGGCATCTTGGCAACCACAAGTCCCAGTATCACAGCCTGTTCAGTCATTGTAATAACTGTAAGTCTCAGTTGGCAGGAAATGCTGGGATTTATAGTGTCACAAGGTCTGAAGTTCTCTGAAGGTCTGGTCATCTACAGGAATAGCCTGAACACTACGTGCATATAAACTCCACTAGACTCCCGTGCATATTTTAAATGTTCTTGCCTTCATTTAAAGGGATCGCGAACGGTGCAGTCGCTGAGCACACAAGGGAAGCTGGGAGTGCTCATCTACTCCGTCCATTACGGTAGCAGTCCAGGCGCGCTCTCCCTCTCCCTCTGCTACATGAACAGATGAGTAAAGTTGCCTTCACATAATGCGGGTGTTAATGTGAGGCTGACAGAGGAGCATGTGCCATGCAGGAATGCTGCCCAGCAGAGGAAGCCTGAGAAGAAGGGCTGGTGATGGCACCAGGCTGGCCATAAGGTGAGTGGTTACCTAGATTGATTTTTGACACAATGACATTGATCCACGCTGTGTGAACATGTACCTATGGCAGTGCAGATTTTCAGATTTGCCTATTTTGAAAGTTTTTTTCTCGTTTTCTGTGCTTGTCTATTTTCCTGGTTAGGTTCTAGTTGTCTTTTTTGGGATAATACAATAATTTTACAATTAAAATGATTGACGATGCGTTATTTTTTTTCCGGACAATCGTTCCCAAATCACTCATTATCCCATAATTAAAATAATGAACGATAACGGTGAGAGTTTTCATGCTTCATCAACTATCCACTGCTGGTTTGTTCCATTTGTCAAATATATGACCTGGGGGCGATAGGATGGAAGAAGCGGTGTGTCTGAAATTGTTGGATTGAATCTCATCAACGTTCCTATACCATCATGTCTGGAGGCAGAAGGACCAGGGACAGATGGGGCACCCAGCTATTCAAAGACAGGACATAAGGCAGGGTGCTGTTGCTGTGTCTCAGGCAGGAAAGGGTTAATGTGGTATATTATGTATGAGAATACCTACATATGTAATAGGTTCTAATGTGAGAGCAGTGATGTACTGGTATGTGGTGGACGCAGTATGGCAATGAGGAGTATATCCGGTGCTGACCATGGCGTATAGAAACATACAGGCTTTAGGGGGGATATTCACACACAGCAGATTTGATGCTGAAATGTTTGCGACGGAAAAGCAGTTTCATTCATCAGGCAGCGAGCGTGTAGATTTCTGCAGGCTCCCGTCTGATGAATGGGACAGTTGCAGAAATTTCCGTAAAAGATCGGCTGGGTGTGAAGTGCCCTCACTCTGCAGTGCTTGGAGCGGACGCCTGAATTACAAAAAACTTACTGGAAATCATTACAGAACGTCGACCTTTGGATTTACCGGGTCCGCCAGCAAGTCAATGCAAGCAGAAAAAAAATTGGACTGCGTTCACACTTCTGTAATTTGCTTTAGACGTCCTGTTCCTTTTGCTGTTTGATTTTACGAGAATGATTCTTCCCTGTAAGGAATGGTTGGACTTCATGTTCCGAGTAGTCACTCTTAGTGCTGGGAGTATTAGGCTACATACACACGTTGCAGATTCTTCACGGATTTTCGTGCTGGAAAAACGCAGTGCGATACAAAACCAGCAAAGGGAATGAAAATAGACAAATGTCATGTACGCTTTGCATTTTATTATCCATGTGCAGATATAGAAATCCACAGCATGTCAATTCTTTGTGCGATTCCGCACCTTCTATAGAGTGGTTTTCCCCATAGACTTCAATGGAATCGTTAACATAAACAGAAAAAACAAATCTGCATAAAATACGCACAAAAAACCACAAGAAATAGTGAAGATTTATGCACTGTATTTTATGTGGTTTTGATGCAGATTTTCTGCATACAGTTCTTCACTATGTGGAGTCAGAAGGGGTTAAAAAAAAAGATAAAAAAGCATTGCTCATCTTCACCGATCCTCTGGAACTGTCATTCTGATGCCGGTCGTCCCTACTGCTGTTCACTTGCTGGTCCCAGTAAGTGACAACTGGGTGTTGTTATCTTGTCTTGTTCAAGGGGTGTGTCCCTATACGGCTAGAAGTGGGCAGACCTGATTGCTTACTGGTAACACCCAGTTGTCAATTATTTATAAGTTTAATAATAATAATTTATTAAAATCCGCTTGACGGAAACTGATCCAAACGGATCCATCATGACTCACATTGTAAGTCAATGAGGACGAATCCGTTTTGTCTGACACAACAGAAAACGGATCCGTCCTCCATTCACTTTCAATGGAGTTCATGACGGATCCGTCTTGGCTATGTAAAAGATAATACAAACGGATCCGTTCAGAACGGATGCAGACGTTTGTATTAACATGACGGATCCGTTCGTGAGAGCCTGGATGGATCTCACAAACGGATCCTGCAAACGCAGAAGTGTGAAAGTAGCCTAAGAGGAAATAGAGAGGGGCAGCACAGCACCGAGTTCTAGAAAAGTTGACACATCCTCTTAAGTCTATATTCACATGACTGTAAGTGTTTTGCAGTCCGCAAATTTTGGATCCGCAAAACACGGATACTGGCAATGTACATTCAGCAATTTTCAGACCACACATGGCTGCCGCTATATAGAAAATACCTATTGTCCGCGGACAAGAATAGGACATATCTTTTTTTGCGGAACTATTGAAATGAATAGGTCCACACCCATTCCGCAAAATAGCGGAACGGATGCGGACCCATTAATATCGTTGTGTGAATCTACCCTTAGGTGAATAGTTTAATACATAACAGCTCCCCAACTCTTGACCACATACTGTATGCTTTATAAACCGGATCTTGTCAGATTTAAATTTGACCTTGTCAGATTTTAATATTGCTGATGACAGTGCTCAAGGAATCTTAAAGGGGTTTTTCAGGCTCCTAATATTGATGACTAATCTTCAGGATAAGTCATTAATATCCAGTCAGTGAGGGTCCTACACCCCGCACTCCCACTGGTCAGTTGTTCTCTGCAGCCTCCGGCACTGGGACTAGCTCTTTGAAATGGGCAGGAAGCACAGCTCCATTCAGAGTATAGTAGCCATGCCTTGCCGTTCTTCTCACATTCAAGTGAAATGGAGCTGAGCTGTAGTAACCCAGCACGGCCACTACACTTTGAATGGCGCTGTGCTTCATGTTAAATTTATTCTGAAAATTCCAGCATCGGGGCTGCAGGAAACATGTGATCAAGGGGATGCAGAGTGTTGAGACCCCACTGATTGGATACTGTTGACCTATTCTGAGGATAGGTCATCAATATCAGGAGCCTGGAAAACCCCCTATGGGTATATTCACACGGGACAGATGTGTTGCAGAAAATCTGTTCAGTACATTTGAATGCAGCATGTACATAGATTTCTGCAGGCTGTCGTCAGATGAATGGGGCTGTCACAGAAATTTCCTGCAGCGATTCTGCCATGTGTGAATATGAAAGACAGAAGGGGGCATTGCTTCCGACTAATTAGATCACACAACCAATGTTGTGCTGCTGGATGTGTGTGTTGCTATATATTTTCACCTTTGGGGCATTTTTTTTATTATTGTATTGTATTCATTTTGCGCTCAAATCATTAAAATAGTCTTTATTAAAAATGTGGAGCCATTTATTCTGTACAGGGCTGAGATTCTCTAGTAGCAGGATCTGAATTTTCTCTATGTTCCATCAGACAGGCTTCTTATCTCTGACCTCATTATAGCTCATTTCTTATCTTACTGATAAGAATGTGGCTTAAATAAATGTTTATGACCTCTTAGTAATTTAAAGATAAGGTTTACTAGAAAACCTACACAAAGTAAAAAGTATGATTCACATAGCTAGAAAAACAGTTAACCCTTTGTGACAGAACAGCTCAATATTTTTTTTAAATAAAGATCAATTGAAAAAATCATTTTTAGCCCAAAATGAGTAAAATACAATCATTATAAAAATAGCCCCTGAAGGTGTACATAGTCTTTAAGAAAAATTATATCAGTGTGGTCTCTCTTAAGTCTTATGAATGAAAGTCACTGATTTGGCAAAACTCTTCATTTCTTATAATTACATCACCATTTAATAATGTAGAGATGTAGCAGTGCATTTGTGCACAGCTCGTTATGTAGGGAGGTGTACCAACAGTTTTATTGTGCCTTCACATGCAGCAAACTTTGTTGCAGAACATTTCTGTAATTGAAAACTGGTTCTATTCACTTGATTGAGGCTTACAGAAATCCTTGTGCAGTTTTTTGCAGGTTTTTGGTGGCCCTAACGTTACGCTGGGTCCCCAGAACACGTCGCGGTGTCACCACGAGTTGTTGCTGTGCAATGAGAAATAAGTCCAGAGAGTCTGAGTCTGCAGTAAACCAGTGTGCTTCTTTACTGGAGGAACTCAAGTGCAAAACAATACAGCCAATGCCCTGAGCTGGTATCTCCTGTCTCCCCTCTGGTAGCAGAAGGTTCTGTGCTGAGGAAAGGCCTGAGCTAGCTGTCCCTGTCTTTCTCAGAAGGCGGGTACCCCGGCCAAAGGGCTGGTGAGCCAGGGTCTGTGGCTCAGTCATCTTCTTGGTTGCCTGGTCAAAGAACTGGTGAACCAGGGTCTGTGGCTCAGTATCCCCATCTTAGTATCTTCTCCTGGTCCCTCATGTAGTCTGGCTGAGTCTCTCTTACTGAACGCTGGTTCCTATTTGCAGACTGGCAGAGTCTCTCTAACTATACAACAGTCCTTATCTGCAGACTGGTTCTATGACTGCTCTCCTTTATACAGTTTTTAGCTGAACTAGAACCTTCTAATGGAAGTGGAGAACCACAGCCTAAACAGAAACACTGTTGAAATTTCAGTCTGTCATAAACTTTCAATACAAGTCTATGAGAATGACAAAACAGAGCAGTTTTTCCCAGACATAATCAAGTCTTCAGACCTAAAAAACAGAGCTAAAGCAGACAGTCAAAAGGTCCGTGTGCATGGGTAGAAAGTCCCAAAGTCTCTCAGTATTAGTTGACTGTGCATTATCCCTTTACACAGTGCAGCTATAGTGTAATAACATGATATGTTACAGTAAATATATAAATACAGTTCAAACAAATAAAACAGTATAAGTGCCCACAACAGCATAAATTACAGTGCAAGCTAACCCTTCAAAGTGCCATAAAGTAGGGAGTAGTTTGCATTGTAGCAATAGGGGCAATTGTCCACAAACGTCTGTAGTCCAAAGTACCCTTGCTTCAGGGTACTACACGTGTCCTTGCCCCCAAGACAACCCCAATTAGATGATTAGAACTGATTTTTCGGCTGCAAAAATATTCTGTAGTGTATGAAGGCTGCAACAGATAACCCACAATAATACAATGATCAGTTGTGCAAGAGAAGCCCTGTTACATCTGTAGGTACCATCTCTGTGTATGCTATTAAACACACAATATTATATTTCTTAGGTGTAATATTGTAAGTATACATCAATAACGTCCACAATAGTTCGTTAATGCCAATTTAACCATTGAAAACGTTTAGCTCCAGGCATGGAAACATGTAAAGACCATAAAATATGAGCACTTAGAGCAGTGGACACTACTCCTATATCTTAAAGTGGCAAATATTGATGAAATTCTCCTATGCTTCTCATCCCCAGCCTCACATTTTAGTCTTTAGGAAACTAAGAATAACCATCCCTCCCATAGGTATTGTAAGTAGGGTTTTGTGATTCCCAATGTACAATAGAAGTTATATCAATAGCATGAGTCAACCATTTCATATTGTTTAATATTAGGGGGTATGAAATGTAGGTATAGCTGAGCTGAATTTGTCAAGAATGTGGATGACTATAAAGAAATTGAGCAGGGGAAGCTAAGAGCATACAGTAGTTTTTTTCTAAATAGTAAAATGCTATTGAAGCATTTGTCAGCGCACACAGCAGCTTCAGCTCCTGTCATCTTCTCCTGTCTGTACTCAGGAGGGCCTGAAGGCGGCCAACTGACTAATATACAAGTCGTAAGATCTGCCTCAGATAGCACCTATTGGCTTCTGTCAGCGTCTCCTGGCTGTAGTAGGGAGAGATGAAGATGGCTGATAATTTACTTGCATTATTACGGTCTTCAGCTACCCTGAGTATGGCTATGCATAAAGACTTAGAGCCCATAACTGAACATACAGTTTAACCCCTTAAAGACCTGGCCTATTTTCATTATGGCATTTTTGATTTTTCCTCCCCACATTCCAATAGCCATAACTTTTTTATTTTTCTGTTTACATAGCCAAATATTTTTCTGCAGGATCTGATGCCACCATTTAATTTACAATGTCTTGGAAAATGGGGGAAAAAATTGTTTGTAGGGTAAAATTGAAAAAAAAACCCACAATACTGCCATGTTTTGGGGATCTTGACATCATGGCTTTCACTGTGCGCTAAAAATGACATGATGTCCTTATTCTGCAGTTGACTCCGATTATGGTGATAGCAAACTTGCCTAGTTTTTATTTTGTTTAATTACTTTTAAAAACAAATTAAAACCTTTGCAAAAAAAAATCAACATTTACTTTGCATCCCCATTTTCTGATAACATAATATTTTTGTATTTTCGTTTACAGAGCTGTATGCGGGTTTGTTTTTTGTGGAATGAACCTTATTTTTTATTGATACCATTTTGTAGTATGTACGACTTTTTGATCACTGATCATTTTTTTGGTGGGGACAAGATGACTAAAATATGTTGAATCGTGTTTGTCATTTTTTTCCCGTTCACCACACAGGAATTTTTTAAAAATATTTTACTAGTTCAGCAATACCTAATATGTTGATTTTTTTCTATTGTTTATATATTTTTATATGTAAAGTTGGGAAAGAGAGTGATTTAAACTTTTAATATTTTGGTGTTTTTTTTAAACTTTTTGTTACTTTCTATTTAATAACTACTAGCCCCCTAGGGGGCCAGAACCTGGGATTGTTTGATCCGGTGTTTTACTTACCATAATAAAGATCTATTAGGGTGAATACAATTCTGACACTCTCCCTGCTGAGCTGTACCTCATACACAGAGCAGCAGTGAGCTGGAAGGTTTCAGAAGCATCCAGTCTGCCAAGGTAACCAATCAGATTTCACCGCAGGGGCTCCGCTTGGAAGACGGAGGGAGCCACATCCCTCTGCCTCACCTCAGCATTGAATGCAGCATCTGAGGGGTTAAATGACGGGTTTGGCGTGATCGCTGTTCCCGATCATTGTGGGCTGGTGCCTGCTGTATGATGCAAATTATATTTGACACATGATTGCCTTTAGCTATTCCCTTCTTGCCACCTTTTGTTTTATCTCCCATCTTTTGCCCTGAAATCCTGAGCATGCGCCTTGTGTTCAGTAAGATACCAAAGTCCAAACTCACTGTCCTATGTATTCCTGATATCAACATTACTCCAGACAATAACTGCACAGGGACAGAATTTCAAATCAAGACCAAAGAGTAGCATATCTCCCAACTTTTGCAAATCGCAAAGAGGGACAATATGTTTGGTGCGCATCACAGGAATTTTTTTCATACTAGGCCACGCCTCTAACCCCTTCCAAAGCATAATTACTTACTCTGTCACAACTGGAGCAGCTGGGGATCAGTTAGGTTAGTATAAGACCCATTATTTTTTACAGCATGTGGTGTCTCTGGGACATTTTTTTTTCTTGCGCTTCAACAGATTATAGATATTTTAAGGTCCAGATTGCACTATATAATGAAGTTATAGTCTAATATACAGGTAGAAACCAGGCAGACACTTAAGTAAAGAGCAATTTTATGCTCATTTATGCATTAATTTCCCGGGTCAAAAAGAGGGACATTTAAGGATCAAAGAGGGGCAGAGGGACTTGGGTCAAAAAGAGGGACTGTCCCTCCAAAAGAAGAATACTTGGGAGGCATGGAGTAGGGTGATTAAAATGAGGCAGAATCAGGTGGACATTTAGAAGGCGGGGTTTTCATGCATGCCTCAGAAGAAGAGTAACTCTTCTCTGCGATTGCGACCCCAGAAACAATGCTGCATTTTTTGGGATTCCGCTGTCATGGTCATGGCAACCTACAAGCTGTACTTCCACCCTAGTCAGTTCAGTAGCTGCTCTTGTACACGGCGACCTTTGGTTATGAGATGGTTGTCACAGCCAAGTTGTTCTGTAGCCCCAGGCTAAAGTGTTTTTTTTTTTTAAAAAAAAAAAAAAGGGAAAGAACCACTACTCTTCACAGATCCTTTACAACTGCCATTCTGCCTCTGCTCTGGTCCCTGCTGCTGTCCCCTTCTAGGTCCTCAGCTCAACACTTAGGATCTCTGGTCATTTTCTGTGTTTCAAGTCCAGGACAAGGAAGCGAAGAGCAGCAGGGATCAGAGCAGTCCTGGAACAGCAGAAGATCTTTGAGGAGCGTTACCGTATTTTTCGCTTTATAAGATGCACTTTTTTTCCCCCAAAAGTAAGGGGAAAATTGCCGTGCGTCTTTTAAGGCGAATACTAGTGAGCACTTCCATTATGGAAGCGCTCACTAGTATGTAATAGGTGCTGGGAGCGGGGTAACATACTCAACCTCCTGCGCTGCAACTCCGCTCCGGGTCCGGCACTCCTCTGTATTCTCCTGCCGGCGCTGCACTGTCCTGACCGCGTACAGCTTCAGGGCGTAGTGTGCGCACTCCGACCTAACCAGGTGCCAGGACCCCTATCAGACCTCAGATCAGCCCACCCAGCCCCATAAGGATAAAATAAAAAACATTCTCACCTCTCCTGCGCCACGGCTCTGCTCCGGGTCCGGCGCTCCTCTGTCTTCTCTGGGCTGGCTCTGCACTGTCCTGACTGTGTACAGCGTCGGGACGTAGTGCGCGCACTATGACCTGATGCTGCACGCAGTCAGGTGACAGTGCAGCGCCGGCAAGAGAAGACAGAGGAGCGCCAGACCCGGAGTGGAGCAGCGGCGCAGTAGAGGTAAGAGTTTTTTATTTTATCCTGATGGGCTGATCTGTGGTCTGATGGGGGCACAGTGGGCTGATCTGAGGTCTGATGGGGGCACAGTGGTCTGATCTGAGGTATGATGGGGGCACAGTGGGCTAATATGGGGGCACATTGGGCTGATCTGAGGTCTGATGGGCTGATCCGAGGTCTGATGTGGGCACAGTGGGCTAATATGGGGGTACAGTGGGCTGATATGGGGGCTGATCTGAGGTCTGATGGGGGCACAGTGGGCTGATATGGGGGCTGATGGGCTGATCCGAGGTCTGATGGGGGCACAGTGGGCTAATATGGGGGTACAGTGGGCTGATCTGAGGTCTGATGGGGGCACAGTGGGCTAATATGGGGGCACAGTGGGCTGATTTGAGGTCTGATGGGAGCACAGTGGGCTGATATGGGGGCACAGTGGGCTGATATGGGGGCTGATCTGAGGTCTGATGGGGGCACAGTGGGCTGATATGGGGGCTGATGGGCTGATCTGAGGTCTGATGGGGGCACAGTGGGCTGATATGGGGGCACAGTGGGCTGATCTGAGGTCTGATGGGGGCACAGTGGGCTAAAATGGGGGCACAGTGGGCTGATCTGAGGTCTGATGGGGGCACTGTGGGCTGATATGGGGGCTGATGGGCTGATCTGAGGTCTAATGAGGGCACAGTGGGCTGATATGGGCTCACAGTGGGCTGATCTGAGGTCTGATGGGGCAGAGTGGGATGATATGGGGTCACAGTGGGCTGATATGGGGGCTGATGGGCTGATCTGTGGTCTGATGGGGGTCTGACATGGAGGGCTGATGGGGTTCTGACATGGAGGGCTGATATGGGGGTCTGATGTGATGTCCTGAAATTTATGGGGGGGTCTGATATGAGGTCTTATGAAAAATATTTTTTTCTTATTTTCCTACTCTAAAATCTGGGGTGCGTCTTATCATCGGGTGCATCTTATAAAGCGAAAATACGGTACCTTTCCTGCCTCCTTCTTAGAAAAGCCCTTTCTTTACTCATTATAGCATTACGTTCTGCAGCTTTCTAATGTACAGTGACCCGCATTAACCATTTGCCATATACCCTGCAAAACATTGTCACATCATCATTGCATACACCAAGCTGCAAAATTACAACTCACACCATGTCCTGACCCTGCAGCTGTCAGAGCATGATAGGAGTTGTAGTTTTGCATCAGCTGGAGACTGCTGAACAGCATGGACTTCAGACAAGTATGGTTGACTTACCTCCTGATACAGTCTAATAAGCTGTCAGGACAGGAGAGAGATTTGTGATAATGCCGTGTGTACATCATTCAGGATGATCCAGACTGATCTAGTGTAACAAGCCAATAAACTGCATGAGCAGAACTAAGTCAGGACAGATTTTCAGCCATTGACTGAAAATAAGTAAACTGACATTCAATTACAGCAGTAGTTATTACTGTGTATTGACATACCCTACTAGCAGACTTCCTAAACATGGAGCTTACTGTGTTATAAAGGCTATGGTCACCGGAATACGTCAAAAATACAGAACAAAATAACACAGCTTGCTGTGCTAATTTTATCAGGTAAAATGCCAAGCTTTCCAACTGAATATAGTCAATAGAATTACTGTCAGTAGTTAACGTCATTTGGTGGATGCTGGCGCTTCCTTTACCGCTCTTGTAACAACAGAAATTGAAGCTCTGGTGGGAACCCAACCTCAGACGTTATGCAGCAGCTCCCTCTAGTGTTAGCTGCAGATAGGCAGAAATGTAGCTTTTAAAGGATGTCTGTCACAAGGTAATTCACCGTTAAATCTGACACAATATCCTGTAGAGCTAGTTCAGCTGAATATAATGATACCTTTCACTTAGAGATCTGCTGTTTCGTTCTGGAGAAAAAGTACTTTTAATCTATATGCAAATAAGCAGTAATTGCACCTAAGGCAGGCCCTTGCTCCTCCTGTTTTCTCTGCCAGCTCCTCCGTCTCCTTGATTGAAATGGCTAGGTTCCTGCATAGTCATGTTGCCTGGTCCTGTCTATCAAGAACGAGAGAGTTCATGTCCTTTACATTCTATAATAATAAGGGCAATTTCTTAGTTCCATTCCACATAGTTGCAGTTGGTTCTTGGTTCATTAGGAAATTTGTTCTTCAGTAGGAATGAGCGAACTTGTGTTTCAAGTTCGGCGTACAAGGTTCGGGTTATCTAAGAATTCTGTTATGGATTCCGCTACCACGAACCATAAGTTATAGTCCGTGGTAGCGGAATCCATAACGGAAATCTTAGATAACCTGAACCTTGTACGCCCAAACTTGAAACACAAGTTTGCTCATCCCTATTCTTCAGTCACTCATAAGCCATTTCGTAGAATTTTCGCTACCCATAGTACCCCCTCACTCACTCCCCCTACTAACCTTATTGCCCTTCCCCATAACATCCAAGCCATCCTACTACATGTTCTTTGAAGCGATTCAAATAATACACAGATGATGACTCGATTTCCATATGTTTCCTCAGGGCTACAGTCATTATATGTTCCTTTAATGTCCAAGGGCTGAACACACTGGCGAAACAGGGACAAATATGCCAGATGTTCATAAAACAATGGGTAGGCTCTGCTGCAGGAAACATTTTAGAGTGAATCAAATCCCTTGGTTATCTCATTCAACTTATAATCAGTGATTCTACAATGTATCCCCCAATAAGGCCTCTAAAGGGGTTAGCAGGGCCATAGGCTCTACAGGGAAACTTCCTGAACCCCCCTCACGGCCGCCTGCCAGGTAAGTAATGATCTGTTGCTCCCAAAGTTAATTAACGCTGGAGGTGTCAAGTAGTTATGTACCATGCCAGTGATCACAGGTGAATCCTAAATTCAACTGTATTGCCATCCTGATGCCACTGGAGCAGGAGGACAGAATGCGGGGTGGCTATGGCTAGGGTGGTATTTTGTGCCACAATATGGTTCTGCCGGCCTCACCTACTTGTGTTAGCCCTACCTTCTGTGAATTTGGACTTGTCTACAACATGGGGCCACTTTTTTTCTAGGGCCACTTTAAGTTCCCAATCCAGCCCTGGGGGTTAGTATTGCTGTGCATAAGAATGTCCCCTTGGTGGTGTGTTCATCCTTATTAGACTCTGATGGCAGGTACTGTATGTCTTTCTGAAAGTTATGATAGGCACCCAACTGTATACACTTGGCAGTCTTTATGCCCCTAATACTGCCCAAATCTCCTCAAATGGGATACCTTAAAGCTCTTTCAAAATTTTTTGGAAGATGATATGAACATCGCTTTGAACGCTAAATTAGACACATCCCAAGATACCTCCTCTATGTCACAAGCAGCCCTTCCTAGGTTCAAATCCTTACTGGCCGATTCAGGCTTCATGGATGTTTGGCAGGCACTCCACTCCACAACAAAATACTATTCCCTGTGCTCACTAACCCACTGCTGGCATCAATGGTTGGACTACCTTTTTGCACCACCCATGTTTACAATCATACGTGCTACTATGGGATCTTTGCTACTTTCAGGCCATGCCTCTGTTTACTTGGAATTTGGTTTAAAGAATTTCCCTAAACCAGAGACTGACTTGATGTCTAAACAAAATGTCGTTGTCATGGGGAGCCGTTGAGTAATCCTGGCAAAAACAAAAAAAATTAACTAAACTGGAAGAATATTTTAGACTTAATGGCATTGTGTCACTTTGGTAAATGGCATTTATCATGTAGAGAAAGTTAATACAATAACTAATGTACTATTATTATCCATATTGCCTCCTTTGCTGGCTGGATTCATTTTTCCATCACATTATATATGGCTGTGCACATCAAGTCAGCTCTGGCAATTACACAATATACACACACCTCCTCCTTGCAAGAAACGGAAATTAGAATTTGTGACAATGATAGCTGGATAGAGCTTCTACACCTACTGTTCCTCACATCAGATCAATCAGAATGCTGCTTCACCCTTTCACTTTGGCTGAATTGGAAGCCACATTTAAAACCTCCCCACGTCATAAAAGTTTGGGTCTGCACGGGCTACCATTATTTTATTACTCATCATTTAACCCATTCCCCCTTCATGTAAATTTATGTTGGTGGTTGGGTATTTAAAAATGGCACCTGCTAGTGAGTACTGCAGAAGGAAGTGTGCTGCCGGATGTGTCCTGGCTCTCCCTGGCAAGGTGTGCATAAGCCTCTGTATTCCTGTATGACATGAGGCTGCTGCACATTAGTTCCTGTGGCAGGGCTCCATAGGAACATGGAAATTATAAAAAAAAGTGAAAAAAATAAATAGATGTTTTTTTTAAATATAATATATATAAAAATTTTAATCACATTCTTTCCCCAAAATGAAAATAAAAATACATAAACAATAAAAAATACACATTATAGGCATCGCTGAGTGTGAAAATGACCGTACTATTATAAGATGAAAATATTAATCCCATATAGTAAATGGTGAAATGAAAAAAGTTTTTTGGTCGCTTGAGCCCTCATTCAGCTACAAAAAAGTTATAGGGGTCAAAATATGGCGAAGAAAAGAAAACATTTTTTTTCAAGGTTTTTATTTTTTTTCTGTATTAAAACGCAAGAAAAACTATACATATGTGGTATCATTGTAACCGTACTGACCTGGAGAATGAAAGCAACAGGTCAGTTTTACCACATAGGGAACATAGGGATTGAAAAACAAAAAGACTGCTTCTCCTCCCGAAACTCCTAGAGGTATTTACACTTTAAAAGGCCATCAATTTACTACCCATATTTTTTGTGCAACAATCACTATTAGGCATCATGCACACGACAGTATGTATTTTGCGGTCCGCAAAAAACAGATCCTCAAAAAGTACGGATGAGGTCCGTATGCATTCCCTATTTTGCGGAATGGAACAGCTGCCCCCTTATAGAATAGTCCTATCCTTGTCCATAATGCGGACAATAATAGGACATGTTCTATTTTTTTGTCTTACGGACATACAGAAACGGAACGGAAGGAATTTTTTCCCCTAAAGTGCGGACAATATAGCTGGCTGAGAAGGTCATGAATATGACCCATTTTATCCATTTCATTCAAAATGCTCGTCACCGTAAACTCCCTTTGGTCTTTCTCAGCATTGATGTCATAGACTGGACATTTATGAATAAACTGAGCTTTAATTGTCAAATTAAAGCCCCTATTATGACAATGTGTACAGACCCATCAGCTAGGGCAGGGGTGCACAACCTGCAGCTCGGAGGCCACGTGCGGCCCTTGATACCATTCTGTGCGGCCCCCAACCATCTGGTAACAGACATGTATGTCTTGTGGCTGCTCACATGTATATTTCATGTATCCCCCCCATTAGATGGGTGTCCTAGAAATGTAACTAGACATTTATGATATATACTGTATGTTCAATATGCCATAAATACAGTATTTCAGTTCTTAATACCCCTTTACATTTTATTTTTGGCCCTCATCATTGGTTCAGTCTGGCAATGTTGCCCCCAACCAGTAAACGTGCACCCCTGAGCTAGAGTATTAATTAATGGTTTTCTTTCCCCTCCATTCCCTATAAGAAATTGTAAGCTTCAGGGTTGTCCCCTTTCTTCTCTTCTCTTTAGTTTAACAATCAAATCTTTACTCGAAGCTATTAGACAGGACAACAGAATCGAGGGATTGCGCCTTCATAAAGTTCAACACCAATTAGCAGTATTGGCTGAAGACCTTCTGATAATTATAACTAACCTCACCTCAGCTTTTCCAGTAATTAATACTCTTTTAGATCACTTTTAGCCACCTATCTAACTTCCAGATCAATCTTTCTAACTCACAAGTGCTAATTGTCACGTTCGATTCACAAACCCAAACTTCCTTGGAAACTCACATCTCCTTTCAGTGGTCAACCACATCCATAAAATACCTAGGAGTTAATATTACATCCAATCCTTTTCAATTATACATGAATAACTTTCAGGATCTTCTCCACCTAATAAAAATGCATACATTCAAAAAGTATGCTGTCCCACAGATACCTCATTCTGCCTCACAATGGAGAAGGAATCGGACTCTCTGATTTCTTTCTTTATTACAAAGCTATCCAAGGAATGAGATTACTTGAACGGTTATGAGTATCCAAGGATTGCTCAGATTTACAAACAGAATATTACATGCCCACAGTTCTTCTGAGAACGCTTCTGCTCCTCCAGCTAAGATATCAGAATAGCCCTAACGACATCCCCAACTTATTAACAAAAAATTCTGCTGAGATTTGGAATAAGGATTTATGCCTTACTTTGCTGTCCCCCAGCTTTCCCGGCTGATACAAATAAGTAACTTTTTATCGGATTCCCTTTCCCTTTTTTAAATCCACTCTAATTGAGAAAAACAAAGTAATCAAGGCCCCCATTGTAAATTTTCTCGATGATTATCGCATATTGAATGACTTCATCTTAAATTCGCCATTTAGTAGAGATGAGCGAATCATCGAAAATTTGCTTCACCGAATGTTCGTCAAATTTTTTAAAAGACTCGTACTTAATACTTAATATTTAGTCGAAGCTACATACAAATCATTCCTTATTCTGTTGTGTTCTGCGAAAATTCCCGCGAATACTTACACCTGAGTGTACAAAGTGCGTATGAAGCTTTAGCGTATTATTGTCTAGGCTCACACAAAGAACGAATATACAGTGAAAGTACGCTACTTAACTGAATATGTACGCATTAGCCTACAAATTATCAGATGCGTAGCATTAGCGTACAAATTATATGATGCGTACGTAGCGTTAGCGTACAAAGATTTCAGAAGAATCTTCCTAAGCGAATCTGAAAATATTTGGATTCGCTTCGGTGTAAAAACATTCCAAGATTCGTATAGAATCTACGAAGCAGTGAATAGATTCGCTCTGTAGACTACATCTTCTAAAGCAGAAACTTCACATTTACTGCCCTCCACCTCCACCGTATCGAGATGTGTTAAGCTACAGGAGAATTACTTCAAGCTCCTCACGTGATGGTATTACATCCCAGACAAAAGAAAAGGGTTTGGTACCAGTAGTGAGAAGTCTTCATGCTCTCCAAAAGCGAAACAATATGAAATATTGTAATTTGATAACTTTTAATGGCTGACTAAAATAAATTATGTTATAAGGCAACCTTTGAGACTCTGAGGTCCCTTCTTCAGGCCAAAATGGAAAAAAAAAAGAAACATGGATATACGCAGGAAAGAACATAGAGGTGGAGTAATAAATTGCAAAACACCAACAGAGGAATGGTCTTGGAGAAAGAGTTCTTAATTGGTTTATAGATAAGTTGTGTGAAAGTTTGTTAGTCTCTGAGTTTACAGTGAAGACGACCCCTCTTTCTCCTTAGATGTTGTAGCAGGCCATAAAACCTGGAGACAAATTCAGTCCTGTGTTAAGTGTATAAAAGATAGTCATAAATTTGTATGCCCAAACAGTCTATCTATTTCCTGCGTATATCCAAGTTTCTTTAGAGATTTTTTCATTTCTGGCCTAAAGAATGGACCTCACAGTCTTAAAAGCTTGCCCTATAGCATCATTTATTTTAGTTAGCCATTAAAAGGTATTAAATTACATTTTATATTGTTTCACTTTTGGAGAGCATCAAGATTTAACGCCCCAGACACACTCAGTAAACTTTTTCTAGGAACCGGATTGTTGGAGATTTGGGAATACTATAGGTAGATTTATACATATTTGGTGCACTTGTCAGCATATCAGGCAATATTGGATGAACATTTGCAAAGAGATTTGTAATATGAAACTATCGCCTTCGCCTCATCTCTGTCTTTTAGGTCTACTTCACTGTCTAAGTGGTTCTATATTCAATAGATTTCTGTTGTCTTAGGCCTTGTTCACACATCAGTTATTTGATCAGTTATTTCCATCAGTTTTTGTGACCCAAAACCAGGAGTGGAGGCTACACATAGATAAGGTATAACGAAAAGATCTGCACCTGTTCTGTGTTTTTGACCCACACCTGGTTTTGGCTCACAATAACTGATGGAAATAACTGATCAAAAAACTGACGTGTGAACAAGCCCTTAGTGGGATTTTACAGGAAAAATATCTCACCACATTCTTTGTCCCATTTGCTCATAAAACTTGAACAGATTTATGGATTAGAGCTAATAGCACACTGGCACATGGGTTCCCGTTATACAGTTTTGTTAATCTGGGACCCATGGAAGATATATAGGAAATTTTCCAAAATTTTCCACCTTTTAGTTGCTTTGCTTCGATGATTTGATGAGTTGTTTTTTTAAGTTATGGTCTTTGATTTATGAGGTGAAATATGCAACTGATTAAATCAATTTCTTTAACCCCTTCCTGATGTAGTAATTTTTCATTTTTATGTTTTTGTTTTTCACTCCCTGCCTTCCGGGAGCCATAACATTTTTATTTCTCCATTTCCATAGCTGTATGAGAGCTTGTTTTTTTTTTTTTTTTTTTTGCATGGCAAGTTGTACTTTCTAATGCCACCATTTAATATGATATACAATGTAGAGGGAAGCTGGAAAAAAATTCCAAATGGGGTGGAATTGAAAACACGTCTACAGAGATGTGTGAGGGCTCATTTTCAATCTGTAGTTTTTGATCATATCATTTTTTATTTATTTTATGCACTTGTATAGCACTACTATATTCCACAACACTTTACAGACATTATCATCGGTTACTGTCCCCAATGGGGCTCACTATCTAAGTTCCCTATCAGTATGTCTTTGGAGTGTGGAAGGAAACTGGAGAACCCGGAGAAAACATGGGGAGAACATACAAACTCCATGCAGATGTTGTCTTTGGTCAGATTCAAACCCAGGACCCCAGCACTGCAAGGCACCAGTGCTAACCACTGAGCCACCATGCTGCTTACCTTATTATTTTATTCAATTTTGTGGGAAGTAAAGTGATAAAAAAAAATGTAGAATCGTCCATATTTATTTTTTTCCCATTACTCCATTCACTGTATGGGACAAGTTTTTTATATTTTAATATTATGGGCGTTTTTGCAAGCAGCAATGCCCATGATTTTTTTTTGTTATTTATTTTTATTTTGGTGAAAGGGTACACACCCAGATGCGTGCTCTTCTGAGTTTTAACCCTCTCAGACCCCATGGTCACATTTGACCACAGTATCTGAGGGGTAAAATGTCCGCTGTTGGCATTACTGCTGATCGCAGACATTAGCTGCGGGTGTCTGTTGTTTGAAACACAGCGGGCACTATCTTTAAAGACTCAGCATTCGCCGTACATATACGGGGTTATTCTGGATAAGTCGCCTTATGTTCTGTTACATCCAATAAAATATTTTTGAAATAGAATAAAAATGCCTAGATGTCAGCTGAAAGTGTAAATGGGAAAGCTGAAAGGGGAAATATGAAATGCAGGACACACAAGAATTTTTTTGCTACTGACATTCATGTTAATTAAGTGGTGTTTTTGGGTCTATGGCATTTCTTTAAAATGCAACATGTCAAGCAATGAAAGAATGGGGTTCCTTTGGCCCACCAGCGAAAATTATCCTTGGGGTCCAACCACCATATCACTAATTTATATTTTTTTTAAAAAAATAGACCTAAGTGGCAAGTGAAATGTTTTTTTTCTCCTGGATCTTTGGACCCCACTATGGTATCAGAACCTAGGCCCACCAGAAGATCCTTTGGTACTCCAGTGCGCCAGTCTGGAGAGGCATAGTGTTGGTCACATGACACAGCTGAGGATCAGAAGGGGGGTTATAACTCACAAATGCAGTCACTGGTAAGAAGAGTAACCTCACTACAGTTTATATCATGTCCAGTCGTCAAACAGATCAAAGAATAAACATTTTTGTAGGAGTGCTCCTTCAAGAAGTGCAAGAGAAGAAAAGGATTGTAAATACTTTGTAAACTGTGGAAAGTTTTTTGTTGAACTTGACATAAATTTTTTGTGATGGCCATTACAGTATATTCGAATGGAAATAAAGCTGAGTGTGTATAAATTTGCTGCCTTTTAGAAATTTGATCAGGGCCCATATGACACTACAAATCCATTGCGCATAGTGTTGTCACATGAACTTTAACTATGCAGCACATACTTAACCTATGGTAACTTTCTATAAAGAAACCCTTTCACTTACATTGTAATCTATGGGTATAAATACAACAAGGTCACACAAGGTGGCCGTACAAAATTAAGCTGAGGTGGGGCAAATGGAGCTGAAAGATGTACTCAGCAGCTCCTAAAAATACACGTCTTTTTATAGAAAGGTAATCATTCTCATTCTGTTCCTTCTTTCTGTTTACCAAATCATTATACCTTTGGACGGCTTTATTATTACCCAGTATTCACACTGTGCACTATAGGGTTCATAATGCACATACTTCTTCTACCATATTCTTACTGGAAAGTTAACAGGATAATCCAGTGTCAATTAATGTCAGCGATTTCATATTAAGGGCTCATGCACACGACCATATGTATTTTCAGAAAAAAAACATCCACGTGACATCCATGATACATCCGTTTTGTTTTGTTTTTACGTATCCTTTGTAACATTGACTCTCCTTCTCCACAAAACGGAGAAGAACAGGACATGTTCTAATTTTTTTTCGGAACGGACTTGCAGACATACATATACGGAATGTACACAGAGTCATTTTTGTTTTTTGCGGCCCTATTGAAATGAATAGTTCCCCATACAGGCCGCAAAATACACGGACACGTGTGCATGAGCCCTAACTCTCCAAGTGATAAAGCAGCACCGTTACCTGACATTTGGTCTACACTCCTTCTCATGCATTTTACTCCATGCCAGGTTCTCTTCAATGTGCACCTGTCCTGCCCTTTTATCCTGCAAAATGAAATCTTCCCCTTTCATCCAGATGAGACTTGAGCTATATCAGTGGGCTGCAGGCTGGGGACACCCTCTCTCTATTTCTAATACAAAATTATACTCATCTGCAACTATCTTACCCCATAAATCTGTGGTGACAATAGAGACACAGTGGCGGAGGCTGGAAAATCAACAATTTGTGCTGCACATTTTGGCCTCGAAAACTAAACTACTGACATGAAACAGGAAAGAACACATAGTAGATATGAAATGACCACTTACAATTCCTGTATTAATAGCCTGCAAATAGCAGCTACACAGCAGATTCAGGCTTCTTCTTCTTCTATTACTATGTCAGTCAAGTATATGTGTAACTCTTCAGTTTTGCCTTTGCCAAAAGATCAGGTTTATCAAAATTCAACATGCTTGACCATTCTTTCCCTCAACATTTGCCTTTGGGGGATAGTCAGGACACCCCCACACACATAGTAGGTGGTCAACTACTGTTGCCAAAAGTGAGGTCGCCCGACACACCAAGTCACATGCAGGGGCGGTCTTGGCATTTCTGGGGCCCTAAGCGAAGTTATGTCCGCCCCCCCTCCCCCCAATGACGCATCACGTCCCTGATGACACGCCCCCCAATGACACGCCCCCCACACACACACATCAAAGACTTTTTTAACAATAAAATACTGTCAAACAATTAACTCACTGTTAAACAATGAAAGAATGTGTTTTTTCCACACTTATCGTATATCACTCTCCTATCTGTTTTTCACACACTTGTCTTATACCAGTGTTTTTCACACACTTGTGGTATCTGACCCTCCTATCTGTTTTTCACACACTTGTCGTATATGATTCTCCTATCTGTTTTTCACACACTTGTGGTATCTGACTCTCCTGTTTTTCACACGCTTGTCATATATGATTCTCCTGTTTGCCTCTCTGTCTCCTGTTTTATTTCTCTCTGTCCCTTCTCTATCACTATTCACTATATATTACAGTCAAGTCAACTACCCTGAGCTGGCTGTCTTTGTCACTGATGATCCAGCAGCTGCCTCCTGCAGCAGCACTACTACTCCCAGTCCTCCTGGCTCCTGACTCTCTCTACTACAGTGCTGTGCTATATAATATTAAAATCATATTCACACACAGCAGCAGCACAGCTCCCTAGCTCCTAACTACCTGGTCTGCACTAGACTAACATGGAGGATGCCAAAGCGCACGCAAATTCCACCCGAGCATGCTCGGCTGAGCATGCTAGCTCATCTCTAGCTGGGATGGGACACTGACGCTCAGCCGCAGAGTTTGTGTTCTGCTGTGCGGACTGGCTTCTCTGCGGCAGCACGAGCTTCCTGCTACACTTCCGGACTTGAGAGTGAGCGAGTGCGGTGCGCGCAGCCACAGTGAGGCCGGTCCGCGGGCCGCCGCGGACAAATGCAGTAAGTGACAGCTGGGCGGGCGGTCTTGGGCACCGGCACAAAAGCGGAGCGTGGGGCCCCCTTGGATGTCGGGGGCCCTACGCAAATGCATAGGATGCGTGGTGCCCAAGACCGCCCCTGGTCACATGCACTGACCACCCTTGCTCCATGATGCAGCCTTCATGCTTCTCTGAATCTGGAAGAATCATCACCCTTAGTAAAGTTCTCACCACCATGAATGACATCATTACCTGTTCTGTCACCACCCATTCTGGGTCTTCAAAAGGGAAAGTCAGGCCGCTGTCATTGCCCATTATGATGACATCATCCCTATGTTATGCCCTTATCCCACCGTTGTGATGTCATTATATACATTGGTACCCTACTGGGGTCCCACCACTTCAGGTATCTGCATCGTCATCCACAGTTAAACTGCTTACATTTATGATAGGTAGTTATGGTCCTTAAACCCATGCAGTAGTACATTTATGGAGCATGTTCGGCTGCCCAATCACTTGGGGTGAAGTACCTGGCTTTTACACTAAGAGATGCAATGCCATCGTGAGGGGCAGATTGGCCATAGACCCTACAGGGAATTTTCCCGGTGGTTGATGCCCAGTGGGCCACCCGAGCTCTCCTGATGGCCGCAGGCTAGGTACATAATGATCTGATGCTCAACGGCCAAAGGTGCCCTCCTAAACTCAACTGTATTACCGTCCTCAGGACAGTGTTTCAGTTGAATACTGTGGAGAGGCAGATTGCAATATGGGCAATCACAATACATTAGTAAGTGCCTTGTATTAACTTTCTCTACATGAAAAATGTCACTTACTGAATTGAGACAACTCCTTTAAGTTATCCCATATCCACTGCGTTAGGTGCAGAATGATGGGAAAAGCTTAATTTATTAATTTTTTATTTTAGCACAAGGCCTCAACATAACAAAATGTGAAAAAATGAAAGGGTCTGAAGTCTGAATGTATTGTTATTGTACAATTTGTCTGAGATTCCGTTGAGAATGCCATTCCTGTATATAATGAATTTATTAGTAGGAGTTGTAATTGTCTTGTTTTCACTAATAGGAAAAAGACATTCTATAGCTTATGACAAGGCTTCTAATGAATATAACTTAAAGGGCTTCTGTCATCAGGGACATCATTACTAAACTGTCTGACTTTAGACGTGCAAATTTCAGCTGAAGTTAGCAGTCTTTGTCCCTTATTTCTACGTGCCTCTGTTTTTGTTAAAAATGAATTTTTATTTTATGCAAATGACCCTCTAGGAGCAATGGGGGTGTTGCCCCTGTTCCTAGAGGCTCTATTCTCCTTCCTCTGGGTGTGCCCTCATCTTGTTGATTGACAGAGCCAGGCAGGTGCAATACCAAGCACAGCCACTGTGATGGCAAAACTTTTAGAGCCCAAACTGCAACCCACAACCCACTTATTTATCGTAAAGTGCCAACACGGCAATGTAACCTGAATACTACAGTCCAATATAGTTATCTTCCATGTACTTTATCATTTAGCTATAAAAGCCTGCCTACATTCTGTGCTCTGCCTGTGCCCTTCAAAGTGCGCTGATGAATGGCAGGAAAAGTCTGAGGCATATTGGTACAACATAGACTTTGATTCTTTCATTGTCCAAAGGAGCTCTGAAAAATGAAAGATGGAATCTGATTGGTTGCTATGGGCAACTAAGCCAGTTTTACTTTACACCAGTTTGTAAAAATCTCCCCTCATGTATGTTGTACTTAAAATACAAAAATATTCAGTACTAAATGGGCTCATAGTGACTAACGCCATGCACCTACAGTCTACACCAGTGGAAATTCATCCTTGTCAATTGGTACAGCGAAAGATAAATTGTATTATTCATTTAACTGATGATGTGGAAGGGAGGAGAATGTCATAGAAAAATGACTTCAGGCAGTTCAGTCCCAATGATTATGTAAACTGGAGGTCATTACAAATTGCCCTTTCTTTAGCAGTCGGAAAAATGAAGTGGGTTTATCATCAATACTGCCGCCTAACAGAGCCTCCCGTGATATCAGAGGTAATTTCACCGCAGTGAAGGCATCTGCAGGCCTGCATTGGGCACGTCGTATCATTCAATCATCAGGCCTGATGTGTAAATTCCGATAAATTTATGACTTTGAATCTACAGGATGTAGAATTGTTATTCTTGACTGTGTGTGCCGCCTTTTACGCATTATGACACATTCTAGAAAGTTCGCTGCATCAAATCAGTTAATAGACTGTGACCCATAGATCGAGATGTATAAACATCCTCTTTGATAGAGATACAATATACATATTAAATTTGTCATTTATAAAAATATAAAAAATTCATAAATCACCCCAGGGGAGCCATTGACAGGCCTGAGTTTCAGGCATATTTATTTATATCGGTTAGAAAGATCTATGGGGGAATTGTTTTCTTGTGATTCTAGACACATGAATATACAGCAAGACATAATGGCTTACAGGTTTCATTAAGTAGATGAGTGAGCCAGTGTCAGACTAGGGTTCCTTGGGTCCACCAGAGGAAATTATTCTTGAGGCTCAACCCCCATATTATCAATAATGTGTAATAGGTTTGAATCACAGAAATAGAACCAAGTAGTAAGTGATTGACTCCAAAGGCAGACAGATGTTTTTTTGGGGGGCTTCTGGACCTTTAGGGCCCACCGGAGGATCTTCAGGCTCTCTGGTGCGACAGTCCATTCCTGGAGTGAGCTTCACATGGTGTAGCTGGTGGTCAGAAACTTAGGACATAACTTATACACAAGGCCAGACGTTCCTAGAAAACTGAAGCACTTTACTTTTACTGATTTACTCTTTGTACAGCCATGGCCAAAAGTTTTGAGAATGACACACAATTTGGTTTTCACAAAGTCTGCTGCTTCAGTATTTTTAGATCTTTTTGTCAGATTTCTGTGGAAAAAGAAGTACTACCTGTGTGCCAATTAATAGTACATAGTTTGGATAGGGCATCTATACGCCTGTGCCTGTTATTACTGGCGTCCTAAATTGTGTGTACATAACATTGCTTGATTTAGCGCTTAAAGGGGTTCTCCGGGAATGAAAAAAATGAAAATACTTAAATATTACTTTATTATACATATATTCTCAAATACCTTTCATTAGTTATAATGGCTAGTTTTGTCTATGGAGCAATCATTACGAGAAATAAAATGGCCGCCGTCCTGTTAGTCCACATAAAACCTGTCCTAATTACACAGGAGGACAAGTTACTTCACAACACTGAGCTGAAGAGCTGCCTCATCCTCCTCTCTGCCTGTCAGGACAGGTTTTGTGTGTACTAATAGGACAGCGGCCATTTTATTTCTCCTAATGATTGCTCCTCGGACGAAACAAGCCATTATGACTAATGAAAGGTATTTGGGAATATATTTATAATAAAGTAGTATTTAAGTATTTTCATTTTCTTAATTCCCAGAGAACCCCTTTAATTATGCTGCCACATGTGAGATGATGTGATGGGACATGTCTGGCATCCCTTGCTGCGGCAGTCATATTTTAAACTAAACTGAGCCTGGCATAGCCATGGAGGAGAAGGTAAGTAGGTTAGTTCTTCATGACATAAATGTTATTATGTAAGCGCATAGATGAGGGAGAATCTTACATAAATAATTATTACATACAATACATTCATAAAGTCTTTGGAACCTTTCACTTTTTGACATATTGTTGTGTTACCTCGACATTCTATGCTCAATACTCCATAATGACAAAATGAAAACTGTTCAAAATCTTTGCCAATTCATTGAAAAAAGAAAACTAAAATCTTTCATTGACATAAGTATTCATACCCTTTACTCAGTACTTAGTTGGAGCACCTTTATCAGTGCTTACATCCTCCAGTCTTCTTGGGTATGATGTGACAAGGTTTGCACACCTGGATTTGGGGATTTACTACCATTTGTCTTTGTCAGGTTGGTGGAGACCATCAGTGGACAAGCCATTTTAACCTGTTACCGCACCATGACGTGCCTGCACGTCATAGGCTGCCCTGCCTTAAAGGGAACCTGTCGTCTCCGAAACACCCCCTGAACTAGAGTAAGCGGTGTATAGTGTAAGTGATGCTGAATCCGATTATGTAAGTATTATCGTCATACTCAGTTCCATTCTGACGCTGTGCTCCCACAAACCAGCAATAAAATACATTGAGAGGATTCTTCTTTGAGTCCTCTCCATTATGTGAGTGAGCACTGGAGTCCACTGAGTGCATTTTACTGCAGGTTTGTGGGAGCACAGCGTCGGAATGGAAGTGAGTATGAAGATAAAACTTACATATTCGGATTCAGAATCACTTACACTATACACCGCTTACTCTAGTTCAGGGGGTGTTTCGGAGATGACAGGTTCCCTTTAAGGCACTGAGACATGCAGGCACGTCATGGCTTCTAACTGTCACCCTGCCAAAGTTCAGGGTGACAGGATCGCAGGGCCAACTGTTTCTGAAAGCTTAGGCTCTCAGCAACACTCTGGAGGACCAATCAAAGCCCGCCCACGAACGCTGTGATTGGTCAGTCTGCAGAGACTGACCAATCCCAGAATCCTTGAGGACATCGGGGCTGCGCTGCTATGCTTTAATTTTCCAGGATGGCCGAGCGGACCCTACGACCCACCCACCCACAGCAGCTTCGTCCGGTGAGTAAAAAATCACCCCCCCTTCAATCACCCCCCCCCCCATTTTCAGGATGGCCGAGCGGTATTAGATTGTCAGCTGTAACATACAGCTGACAATCTAATGTAACAGCCGACATCGCTGCTGGGCACCGATGGTGTGGCCAGAAGAGAGGGAGGGAGCTTCCTCCCCCCTCCACAGCAGAGCAGCGTCCCGATGGTTACCATGGCAACCGGATGCCATCCGGCTTGCCATGGTATATGAAGCCTGACCAGTCTTAGTGTAATGTAAAAATACAGTGTAGTACACTATATAGTGTACTGCAGTATATTATATAGACATCAGATCCACTGGATCTTCAAGAACCAAGTGGGTCTGAGTCAAAAAAGTGTAAAAAAAAAAGTGTAAAAGAAAAGAAAAACATAAAAAAAATCATTTTTTCCCATATACGCACATTTTTAATTGAGTAAAAGTAAATAAAATAATAAAATACCCTAGACATGTTAGGTATTGCCGCGTCCGTAACAACTTACATGATCTAACCCCTCAGATGAACACAGTAAAAAAAATAAAATAGAAACTATGTCAAAAAAGCCATTTTTTGTCACCTTACATCACAAAAAGCGTAATAGCAAGCGATCAAAAAGGTGTATTCCCCCCAAAATAGTACCAATCTAACCGTCATCTCATTCCGCAAAAAATTAGCCCCTACCTGAGACAATTGCCCAAAAAATAAAAACACTACAGCTCTCACACTATGGAGACACTAAAACATGATTTTTTTTGTTTCAAACATGATATTATTGTGTAAATCTTAAATAAAAAAAAATTATACATGTTAGGTATTGCCACGTCCGTAACAACCTGCTCTACAAAAATCTCACCTGACATAACCTCTCAGATGAACACAGAAAAAAATAAAAAATTAAAACTAACCTTACATCACAAAAAGCGTAATACCAAGCGATCAAAAAGGCGTATGCCCCCCAAATAGTGCCAATCTAACCGTCATCTCATCCCGCAAAAAAGGAGCCCCTACCTGAGACAATCGCCCAAAAAATATAAAAACTACAGCTCTCACACTATGGAGATACTAAAACATGATTTTTTTTTGGTTTCAAAAATGATATTATTGTGAAAAACTTAAATAAATAAAAAAAAGTATGCATGTTATGTATCGCCACATCCATAACAACCGACTCGCAGTAAAAATGAATAAATAGTACCAATAAAACTGTCATATTATCCCGTAGTTTCCAAAATGGGGTCATTTTTTGATTGTTTGTACTATAGGGTGCATCTGGGGGGCTTCAAATGGGACATGGTGTCTAAAAACCAGTCCAGCAAAATCTGCCTTCTAAAAACCATACGGCGCTCCTTTCCTTCTGCGCCCTGCCGTGTGCCCATACAGCAGTTTACCACCACATGTGGGGTGTTTCTGTAAACCGCAGAATCAGGGTAATAAATATTTGAGTTTTGTTTGGCAGTTAACCTTAGATGTGTTAAATTAAAATTGGACTAAAATGGAAAATCTACCAAAAAAAGTGAAATTTAGAAATTTCATCTCCATTTTCCTTTAATTCTTGTGGAATACCTAAAGGGTTAACAAAGTTTATAAAATCAGTGTTAAGTAACTTGAGGGGTGTAGTTTCCAAAATGGGATCATTTATGGGGGGTTCTACTATGTAAGCCCCACAAAGTGACTTCAGATCTGAACTGGTCTTTAAAAAGTGGGTTTTGGAAATTTTCTTAAAAATTTTAAGAATTGCCTCTAAAATTCTAAGCCTTCTAATGTCCCCAAAAAAATAAAATGACATTTACAAAATGATGCAAACATAAAGTAGACATATGGGGAATGTTAAATAACAAATATTTTATGAGGCATCACTTTCAATTTTAAACGCAGAGAAATTAAAATTTTGAAAATTGTGAATTTTTCAAAATTTTTGGTAAAGTTGGGATTTTTTCATAAATAAAGGTGACATATATTGACTCAAATTTATGACTGTCGTGAAGTACAATGTGTCACGAGAAAACAATCTCAGAATGGCTTGGATAAGTAAAAGTGTTCCAAAGTTATTACCACATAGAGTGACACATGTCAGATTTTCAAAAATAAGCCTGGTCACGAAGGTGCAAAATGGCCCGGTCATTAAGGGGTTAAGGTATCTTCAGGGATGTTAGACGCTCAGAATTGAAGTCAAAATGTTCAATTTTGGTTTCATCAGACCAGAGAATATTGTTTCTCACAGTTTGCTTGTAGTTTTGAAAACCAGACAGGCTTTCTTGTGTCTTTGACTGAGGAGAGGCTTCTTTCCAGCCACTCTACAATAAAGCCCAGATTGGTGGAGGGCTTCAGTGATAGTTGACCTTCTGAAAGTGCCTACCATCTGCACACAGGATCTTTGGAGCTCAGCCAGAGTGACCATCGGGTTCTTAGTCACCCTCTTACCAAGGCACTTCTCCCCAATTACTTCATTTGGTGGAGTTTCCAGCTGTAAGAACAATCCTGGTTGTTCTAAACTTCTTCAGTTTATAAATTATAGAGGCTTTATAGAGCTGTGCTTTTGAGAAGTTTCAGTGCAGAATAATTTTTTGTACCCTTCTCTAGGTCTGTTCCTCCACAGAATACTTTTTCTCAGCACCTCCAGGAGTTCTTTCCTCCTTGTGGCTTGGTTTTTGCTCTGATATGCATTGTCAGTTGTGAGACCTTATATAGACAGGATGTGTCTTTCCAAATCATGTCCCATCAACTGAATTTACCACAGGTGGACTCCAGTCAAGGTGTAGAAACATCTCAAAGATGATCAAGAGAAATGGGAGGCCCCCAGAGCTAAATTTCAAGTGTCATAGCAAATGGTCTATGTACATATGTCCATGGAAATTTTTAGCTTTTCCTTCTTTATAAGTTTTATAAAATTGTGTTTTCACTTTCTCTTTATGAAGTATTCAGTACAGTTTGATGAGGCCTCAAAATAACAAAATGTGAAAAAAGTGAAAAGGTCTAAAGACTCCCAGAATGCACTGTATCTCATCCTGTCACATCACGCCAGTACTACTACAAAACAGAAATGATCGTCTGTCCGCTGTCTCTAACATCATGTCCCCTATCTATCTGAAATCAAATCTTTCAAAAGCTGGACTTCTTGTGTTTCCACCATCTAACTAACCAACCTAAACCTGATATTTCCCTCTCAGTGAGTGGCACTACCATAACCCATTATCTTGGCGGTATTCAATCACTTCCCCGCTCGTGCCACCTACATCTCAAAAACATATCTAGGATTTGCCCTTTTCTTATTGTGGAAACAACAAAACTATAATTATTGCTCTCATCCATTTTCTCCTCTCCATTCTATCCTGAATGAAGCAGCCAGGCTCATCTCTCTATCCAACTACTATATTGATACCTTCTCCCTGTGCCAGTAACTGTACATCGATGCATCTCCTCTCTTATCTCTGTCTACCACCCCTACCCCTACTCTCTGTTCAACCAACGATTTGCGATCAACATCCTCCATAATTCAAACCGCTCAGTCCCGTCTCCAAGATTTCCGTTGAGATGCACCAGTTCTCTGGAATGCACTACGCCAGGCAATAAGGATTATTCCCACCTCCCACAGTTTTAGGCAATCCCTGAAAACACACACCTTTTTTTAGGGTGTCCTATCACTTTCCATAATATAACTCTTCTCTGTTCACCCCCTTCATTATTCCTCAGAACGTGGTCCCTTCCTCCAATAGTATCCACCATACCTAATGCTCTCAAAAGCACTATAAATGCTAGCTGGTTGCTGGGTCATGGAACTTTATATCTACTCCAGTGTGTGAATTTGTTTGTAGGCATCACTATCACATCATTACATGTTCTCAAGCCCTTTACCTGTTGGGTCTGTAATTTCACTTGTGATATTTTAATAAGATTTTGAATTTCTACCCTGATAAATCTAATATTACAACTGAAATGGGTATGGGTCTTTACTGGTGGTAAGCTGTTATTTCCTCCTCTGATGTCAACATGGTGTCAACAGCTCATTTTTACTGGGCTTTATAAAGGATGTGGTAAATCAAACCTAGTGGTTATGACATCTCATCAGATAGATATCGCAGCACACAGACATTTTAAAATCCAAGAGCCCTAATAATGCCCCCACCCTTGATCCCCTTGATTCGAGTATTGTTTGGCTCTAACAAAAAATATCTCATTTTTATAGTATAATATCTCTTTAAGTCATTAGTATTCTCAGCATTGTCAAAACACAGTGATTTATTTACAAAGCCCATCTGTCTCTTCCATTTGCTTTGGGTCGTGTACTGAAAATTGCATTTGGTTTTTATTGTAAGCTGCATTACAGAAATGTCACGGTGCGCAGCAACAGATGATATTTCTCAGGAATAATACCAACAGACTCAACATCGCCGTTCAGGTGATTTGTAAGTAACATCGATCATTGTATCTAGAGGACTCCAAGGGAAAATTCTGGAAATATAATTGTACTTGGTACAATAAACTTCAGCATTACTCATGCTCACAATCATACCTAAAACAAAACTTAGTGTTTTGATATATATACATATATACATACGCTACATGGCTAAAACTATGTAGACACCTAACCTAGAACCTTGTTGTAAAGCCTATTCCCAAACCACAAGGGGTTTTAAAATGTAGTTGGACCCCTTTTATAAAGGTCTCAACCCCTCTCGCAAATCTTTCTGCAGGATTCTGGGGTATATCTATGGGAATTTGTACCCATTCAGACAAAAGAGAAGTTGTGAGGTCAGACAGTAATTTTGAATAAGGTCTAGCTCATAAGTCTTTAGAATAAGAAGGTCTAGCTCATAAGTCTTCTGTTCAATTCATCCCAATTGTTTAGTGGGTTTATGTAGGCCACTTGAGTCCCTCCATACGAAGCTCTTCAAACCATGTCTTTCTATCACTCCAGCATGGTGATCTCAAGCTTGTGTTTATCTGCTTGACCGTGGAACACATTTCATGAAGCTTCTGGGGCACCGTGCACATCATTTACAGAGGCAGTTTAGAACTATGAGTGATGCACCAGAAAATAGGTGTTATTAATCGCTAAGTAATCGAGCACTTGATAGTCCAGTGTTGTGAGTTTTTGTAGTCTACTGCTTCATGGCTAAGTTGCTGTTACTCTTTGATGTTTCCACTTCATAATTATTGCACTTGCAGATGACCAGGGCAGATCTACCAAATCAATACATTCACTAACTGACCTGAAGAAATGGTGGTATCCTATGACAGTGCCATATTTAGTCACTGAGTTTTCCAGTAAAGTCTACTATACAACCAGTATTAGGAGTGTGCATGACTCTGTGCTTGACTTTATGCAAAGGGTGTGGTTGAAAGACTTGAACCCAATAATAAGAGATGTCCAACTATAGATGGATGTTCAGTCAAAGTGAACACTTGGGTATTCCTTGGATAACTACGTATTATGCAGACATGATTGTACTTTTATGTAAAAAGAGGAGCACTTCTGCTCTTTTGTCTAAGGGGGAGGAGGGGGGTGGCAGCATAGTGGTTCCCTTTAAGCATCTATCCAGTCACTCAAGTATAGATTTTTATTTTTTTTGTTCATACAGCTCATATGACCATCAACGTAGGTACAGTATGTTTTAATTGGTTTACATGCCACCTTTTTAGCGCTGGGAACAGTTTGAGTCTGTTTACTTGTAGAAATAGAAGCAGACAGATTATATGCTGGCCTAATGTCATGAAACTTGAAGTCAATGATGTTATTAAGTTGAGGCTGTTTTTACTACAAACATGAAAGGAAAACATCTTTATACCGTATACTGCAATGAAATCTGGGTTTGGTTATTATCTGCTTTGAATGATTGAGTAGGATAGAGTTGCTGATTGTCTAGCCTTTATACAGTATATTTAGGCCTTACTACATTCTGGTTCTCAGGTATAGCTTTTATCGGGTATAGATTGTATATTTTTCTAGTCTGGTGTATTTTGTATATTGTGATGAGCAACAGTTATAAAAATGCAATGGGTTGGAACACTTTCTGTTGCCAAACCAGTAAGCAGCTGACTGATAGACCGACTCAATTTCTATTATTTCTCATGATCACCTTCCCTAGTGAATGTTTGGTAATTACATTCCCTTCCTATATACTGACCTCATGACATTGAAATTGTCTTTGCTCTTTGTCCTGACACATATGTCATTTCTTCTATTTACCTTGCTGCATATGTCCTTTACTGCCCTGTAATATAAATTGGAGTTTACAGCCACTTGCTGTAGTAGATTTTTTAACGTCAACACTTCAGCAAATTCTTTTAATGTATGTTCCCTACATCCCAGAAATTACATTTTATAGAAATGTGTATGTCATTTATTGCGATAGTTTTATGCAAATAACATTGTGCCACCAGCAGCTTGACGAAACTAGGGTAAGTATTAAGAAATGATGTCCTTTTTTATACCTAGTTATTTGCAAAGAAGATTATTTCTTGTTTTGTGAAATTGAAATTCAGAGACCGAAAGAGATTTACATATCTTATATGTATTCCATGCCATAGCGATTTCTAAAAGAGTTGGACAATCTGCATTAGATAAAATGAGTCACCCAAATACAAATACAGGTTTATGGTTAAGACATATTTTACCCTTAAAATGTATCTTGTCATATGTCAGTAAATCATGTGAGAAGGTAACAGTATTGGTGGAATCCAATATAAGGCCTCATGGACATGACCATATGTATTTTGTGGTCTGTAAACTGCAAATCTGCAGAATACAGATACCGTTTGTGTGCCATCTGCATTTTTTGTGGACCCGTTGACTTCAATAGGTCCATGGACAGCATTTTACTAGGACATGTTTTGTAATTTGCAGAAAAGACCTAGGAATGCAGCCTGCTTGAGTATACTCAGGCCTTACTCCATTCTGGTTGTCAGGTATAGCTTTTGTTAGGTGCATTCCTTTCTAGATAGTTTATACTTTGTTCTATATTCTGGGATCTGTAGTTCTACAATTGCATCTTTCTCTAGTCTGGTGTATGTTCTCTGTATTCTGGAATTTGTAGTTTCATGGTCAATGTGCTGCTGGACAAATGAGGGTTTTAGGTGCAGCATGAAAGCTGTAATCACTCTACAAACAAGCAGGGGTGGACTGGGAGGTCAAAGTAGCACTGGAAAAAATACTAACTGTGGCCCTGTTTTGTCGTTGGGTCCAAATTGATGGAAGGCAGGGCCAGCAATACCATAATATAGCACATTATACCACCCCACCAGAGCCAAATATCACAGTCCATGACAAAATACTACCAACAACACAAAATACACCCCAAAAACTTCCACTGGCCGGAGTTGAGGAGGGTTCAGGTGGCCTCCTGGACATCGGCCCACCGGAGAATTTCCATGTAAGGTCTATGGCCAATCAGCCCCTGCAAAGTGTTTCCTCTGCAGTGCTTGTAAACGGGCCAATTATCGAGATTGAGCATTTATATGACTGTTCTTTCCCAATAATTGACCTGATACTTGACCGGTGTAAAAGGGCTTTACTTGTTATTTGCATATCATTTTTTCTTTTAATAATCCAACTGTTCTATGTTAACAAAGTTCATCTACTTGGAAAATATTTGCTTTTGCATGGCCTTGAAAACTAGTCCTGATGACAGAGAGCCTTCAAATGTATTTCCTTCAACTGAGGTTGAGCTTATTGAACAGCATGCTGTGGCTCCGATGTCACCCCATTTTTACACATGGATATATTCAATGTGTCAGTTCAAATAATTTGTTCTCTTCAAAATAATTCTTATGCTGCTTTATTGAGAAATGTTTCTTATTTCCCTGCCTCAGAGAAGGCAACTGTGATGGTTTCTGCAAATGAAATTATTCCTTTACCTGTGCCCTCAAGCCCTCAACACTTATAAGAAAAAGAACTATTTCATTGGATATCACTTGAAAAACCTATTCCCTATGCGCTATAAATGAGAAAAGTACTGCATTTATTTAAGCAGCATCTATTTTATATTTCATCATTTATTTAGCCCTTGGTTTAGAGCACAGAATTGTGCATGGCAAATCACATTACAGTGCTGTTCTGTAGGTGGATGGGTACGTGTCACCACCAGGGCAGATCTCTTCAGATAAGGGCACCTATAAGCTTAAAGGGATTTTACAAGCTTCGTATCCAGAGGACAGGTCATCAGTACCTGATCCGTGGGGGTCCCACCTGGGAACCCGATGATCAGCTATTTGAGAAGGCACCAGAGCTCCTGTGAACGCTGCGGCATTCTCACAGCTTTTCCTATGCCGAGTGACAACACGTTCATATGTCACGTGGCCTAGGAGCAGCTCAGCCCCATTCAAGTGAATGGGGGCTAAGCATGATACCAAGCACAGCCGCTATACAATGTACCACACTCAAAGGGGCGCTGATGCTTTCACGAAAAAGTCCTGGGTGTCAAACACCTGCCAATCAGATATTGACCTATCCTGGATAGGTCATCAGTATAAAAATCATGGAAAACCCCTTTAAAGCCCTTTCACATTGTTAAAATGCTTGTTCTCATTAATTGCCACAGATCAAGGAACAAATGAGCAAAGCACTTAGTAATAAGTAATCACATTTTTTATGTGGCACATAAAATCATCATTTGCCAAGGATCTGCAGCAGACAATCAATAAGTATGAGGATGAATGATCCTCCCCAGATATGTAAAGCAGCTATCATCTCTGCTTAATGATTTGGCAGTGATCAGGTTTGTTCCCAATCATTGCCTATGCATTGGTCCATGTAAAGGGACCTTTTCTGGTATAGATTGATCATCTGCCAGCCCTTAAGATTACATTTCAATTTTTAGATGTTTATTTTATTTGCCATTTTCAGACATATACATGGGAAAACAGTATGTTGAAATCCAAAACTATTATTAATCCTGTTATCTAACTATAAGCAATTTTTAAGCACATTTTATAGTTTGAATTTAGGTTTGTATTTAACTGTGGACTTTTTGACCTATATTAAAGAAGCACTCCCACAAAAAATTTGATTCTCTGACTTGTTAGTAAGGTGCAGGATGTAAACTGTAGTGAAGTTAGTCTTCTTGCCAATGACTGTATTTGTGATTTATAACCTACCTTCTGATCCTCAGCTTTGTCATGTGACCAACACTCTGCCTCTCCAAATGGCACAGCATCTTATGTGTGGTCAGGAAGGCAGTTTCTCTATGTATTACGGGAGCCTCAATGTCAGTCTCATAGGAAATCAGAGAGTTGGTCACATGACACAGTTGAGGATTAGAAGGAAGGTTATAACTTACAAATACAGTCACTGGTGAGAAGATTACCTTCACTACAACTTACATCTTGTACCTTTCTAATGGGCCATAGAATAAAAATTTTTGTGGGAGTTCTACTTTAATGGATCACCACCTATACATGTATACAGCAGTGTTTCTCAGCTCAGCAGTGTTGGTCAGCTCATCAAAGGACAATAGCAGCCAACATCTGCCACTTTTACAGTAGAGATGGCAAAATGATGTCAGCCCACTCAAAGCTGCTCAGACATGCTTTGAAAAAGACCCCTGAAGGGGTTAGATTTCCACATATTTTTAATGTTGGAAGAATGTAGGCTTTGACTTATTCTACATCCAGTTACATGATGTCACTCATTCTTTTTGTACACTGTTTCACTTAGCTGATATGGATATTAAAAACTAGATTATGCCAAGGCATGAAGGGAATGTGTCATTGGTGTTCTGGTGCCCTAACTAAGGGCACATGAACTACTGACAGATCCCCTTAGTAAAACGTTATGCCACTTTTTTGATTGACCCAGCCGTTATGCTAAAATCTTATGTTGAACAGCTCCTGTGCATGCCGATGAGTCCTGATATTCATGAGCTCCAATCTCTCCCCACCTGATGCTGACAGAAGTGGGAAAAAAACTGTCATTTGCAGCAGGAGGCGGAGGAGCCCAGAGTTCATGAATATGAGGACTCTTCGGCATGCGCTGGGATTGTTAGGACTTGGAGTAGCATTATACTGATTCTCTTTAAGGGTTCTAGTTTCATTACCTTCATTCCTTAATTGCTAGCTTAAGACATCACAGAAGCAGTGCTGGAGAATTTTGCAATTTCATAGGGAATATGGTATTTAAGAAACTTTTGTGCCTTTGTATAAAGTACAGTGGAAACCCATAAAATGAATGAAGAATAACAGCTATTTTTAACTTTGGGGTTTTACGGAGCCATATTTCAGTTGCCCTTAAAGGGCTTTTGCCACAATCATGAGAACAAGAATACCCTGTGTGAATAAAGCAGTCGTGCACATGAGCGACCATCTGCTTCATTCATTTCTATAGGACTACTGAGTACAGTGCTCAGCTCTATCTCCACCAGTCTCATAGAAGCTGTGGTCATGCATACGTACTTCCACTTCATTTACACAGGGAAGTCATGAACCCCCACTCTCAGCAGTCAGACTCTAAGCAACCATACATTATCACCTATCCTATGGAACAGAAAAAACCCTTTAAGGCCAAGAGTACTTTTAATGGCTAAAAATAAAAATTCTAAGAGAATTAAGTAATGTCATCGCCATACCCTTATTTCTGATATTTAAGGACTCTATACTGACAGGGAGTGTTCCACAGGATTGGCGCATAGCAAATGTGGTGCCAATATTTAAAAATGGTCCAAAAACAGAGCCCGGGAACTATAGGCCGGTAAGTTTAACATCTGTCATGGGTAAACTGTTTGAGGGTTTTTTAAGAGATGCTATCTTGGAGTACCTCAATGAAAATAAGCAAATAACCCCATATCAGCATGGCTTCATGAGGGATCAGTCATGTCAAACCAATTTAATCAGTTTCTATGAGGAGGTAAGCTCTAGACTGGACCACGGCGAATCAATGGATGTCGTATATCTGGACTTCTCCAAAGCATTTGACACTGTACCACATAAAAGGTTAGTATATAAAATGAGAATGCTTGGCCTGGGGGAAAATATCTGTATGTGGGTAAGTAACTGGCTCAGTGATAGAAAACAGAGGGTGGTTATTAACGGCACATATTCAGATTGGGTCACTGTCACTAGTGGGGTACCACAGGGGACTGTATTGGGCCCTATTCTCTTCAATATATTTATTAATGATCTTGTAGAAGGCTTGCACAGTAAATTCAATTTTTGCAGATGACACTAAAATGTGTAAAGTAATTAACACAGAACAGGACAGTACACTGCTACAGATGGATCTGGATAGACTGGAGGCTTGGGCAGAGAAGTGGCAGATGAGGTTTAACACTGACAAATGTAAGGTTATGCATATGGGAAGGAATAATGCAAGTCACCAGTACATACTAAATGGTAAAACATTGGGTAACTCTGACATGGAAAAGGACCTAGGAATTTTAGTGAGCAGCAAACTAAGCTGCAGAAACCAGTGTCAGACAGCTGCTGCCAAGGCCAATAAGATAATGGGTTACATCAAAAGAGGCATAGATGCCCGTGATGAGAACATAGTCCTGCCACTTTACAAATCACTAGTCAGACCACACATGGAGTACTGTGTACAGTTCTGGGCTCCTGTGAACAAGGCAGACATAGCAGAGCTGGAGAGGGTTCAGAGGAGGGCAACTAAAGTCATAACTGGAATGGGTGGACTACAGTACCCAGAAAGATTATCAAAATTAGGCTTATTCACTTTAGAAAAAAGACGACTGAGGGGAGATCTAATAACTATGTATAAATATATCAGGGGTCAGTACAGAGATCTCTCCCATGATCTATTTATCCCCAGGACTGTGACTGTGACGAGGGGACAGTCTCTGCGTCTGGAGGACAGAAGGTTTGTACACAAACATAGAAGAGGATTCTTTACGGTAAGAGCAGTGAGATGCTCTAGTAGAACCCTGTGTCTTTTCGTCAGACCAGGAGCTGACAGGCTCCTGATCTCTGCTCTCTGTCATTATAAACAGTTATTATAGCTCAGTTCTTATCTTACTAATAAAAATGTGGCTGAAATAAGTGTTTATGACCTCTCAGTATTTAGAGATAAAGTTTATTAGATGACGGGCACAAAGTGCAAGTGAAAGTACCAGTCATACAGTTAGAAAAGCAGTTAACCCTTTGTGACAGAATGGCTCAATATTTTTAAAGGCCAATTGAAAATATGATTTTTAGCCAAAAATGAGTAAAATGCAATCCTAAACAAAAAATGCCTGCAAAAGTATACATAGCCTTTAAATATTGAGCAGAACTCCTTATCAAATGAGCTTTAAACAGGTTGGGGGATATAAACATTGTGAGAAGGCGGCAATTCTAATTTGGATGCAGGCTATTTTAATGACCCGACCATGTATAAATAAAAGGCAGGAAGCCTCTAGGTGGAAGCCTATAAATGTAATAGAACCACCGCTATTTTCTAATATTCACAGTCACTTCAAACAGTTCCTTTATTCTGCCACGGTAAGTGACTGGATGCCGGTGTGTGTGATTGATACATAACTCGTCCACATTTCATTCAACTCACTGTGTTACAATTACATTTATTAAAGTAATTGATTTTTTTTTTGAAAGCTGAAAGATAGAGAATTAAATCTATTCCCTAATGAAACAGGTAATTGCTGTGTTTCTAAGGTTTTTTTTGTAATAACGCACACTTGATGTTTTCTGATTTAGAACAAGCACAAGAATGTTTAATACCTAGAGAGGAATTTAATCAAATCTGTATTACTCTAGCTGATGAAACGTCAGCTGCCAGCTGACAACCAAGAAATCACAACTTACACCATGGAGCTTAGAAGCCTGCTGTTAATCTGTTTTTCATTTGTTATTTTAATCTCGCCGATTACCTACTTGCCAACGTGCAATGAACAGTAATGTGCTCTTGCCCTCGTTGACTGGTAACCTTTATGCCGTGACACCAATGCCGAGGGCCCTGACAGAACTGCCAATTAATAGGTCTAGGGAAACTTCTCTAAGTGGCACACAGAACAGTAGAGGCTGTATTGTCCATTAAGTTAATTAATAAAACAGTCTATTCAAGAGCAGATCCTGAAAAGTTGGCACAGCCTTTAGAAATTTGGAATGACTGCTCAGTAAATGCGAACGTATTAAATAGAATGGTACTAAAAATAGAGGAGGGAAAGAATAAACTTACAGAAAATTGGCGTGCTGCATCACCCTACCTATTCTAATTTTAGGTTTGTCTCCGGATCAAGGTTGGTAAAGGAACTTGGGCAAAAAATCTTATTGGGGGGGACATTCCCAATAAGGCCGTGTTCATGTCACCATTTAGTGTTCGGTTCTTCTGACCCGTACTTCTGATAAACGAAAAAAAAAAAAACGGATCCTGAGCATCAGTTATGCACATTTGTCATTTTTTTTAGCCATTTCTATCTGAGATCTGTAATCTTTGTATAGGACTTTTTTTTCCATCTTAAAAACCGGATCCAAGATGGAAATGATTAAAACGGATGCAAAATATTCCTAACTGAGCATAACGGATGCTTAAAATGCAGGATCCATTTTTTGGTTTATTTTTCTGTTCTTCTGACGGATGAGAAGAACAGAAAACTGAACGCTGATGTAAACCCTGCCTGTGTCATCTAATGTGTTAAAAGGAATTGTGAATGTTGATATAATCAACAACAATCTAATATATATACACACTTATGCCATTTGAGACTATTTTTCATGTGATTTTCCTTATTTTTTGCACACATATATTCTATAAAGGAGCAAACACACACCATCTATGCAGCATATTTCTGTGTAATCACAGAGAAATGAATTCATTGCCCAGAGGGGTGAAGGATTTGTCTAATTACAGTGTCTTTTGATATAGTGGATTTAAAGCTGGCTATACCTAGTGATTTTTGCCATCTATAATGACCAATATTGCTGTCAGTTTTGACACAGAAGATTGACCACAGACAGATCTGTGAAAAATCTGATCGGAGGGGTTAGACTGTTTCCAGTCAATGTCGGATGCAGTTGTTGTAAAGACCTGCAAAGTTGTTTCTGCTGAACAGCAGATTAAACCCTATTGAATCCAAGGTTGTCTAGGTGTCTTCTTAATTCATGGCGTCGTCATCCAGAACTATTACCTGGCGTTTTTACGGCATGTCCAGAATTGTCATATTGATTTTATTAATTGCCATTTTAGTGGATATCGATTTAGATTTTTGTCCAGATCATGACATCGATATTAGCCCTGCGCCTAAAGATGGGGAAAATATCCATCCGCACGAACACCGGTATAGTCTGGCACTGACTGGAGATGAGCTTCCTCAGTAACTGGCGAGATCAGAGATAACTCCCTTCTATGGGAGAGATTTCTAGGCAGGCCCTGTGACCTGTGCAGAAATCAGGAGGAATTAGATAAGCTGTGATATCACCTATTGTGAATGGTGGCTCCTGTTTTATTTATATATAGGTGATATCTGTCATCCTAATCATGCCTGTAATGATAAGCAGATAACTGCAGTAAAGTGATCTGTACAGACCAAGAAGTGGCGCCTATTAGTAGGCTTAATGGCCCTTGAGAAAACTGCTGGATTATTTTAAATATAGATATTGACATGGACAATAAAAAAAAAATCAACAAAAATAATTTAAAAGTGTGTCTAACATAAAGATCTGATTTAAGCAATGGGTTATTTTCTGATTACACATTCCCGTTAATAAATATCCTTAGTTCTCAATACCAGGAGCTGTAGATTGTGTCCCTTTGTCATAGCTTTTAGCAACAGCCATTATGAGGATATAATTACCATCTATTTCTAATTACTTGGACTGATTGTTCCTGAAAATATATTCTGCAAAGTGCATTTTATCTTAACCTTTATTGAGAGCAACTGTCTGTTTCTGTTCTTTTGCTATTTATCTGTCCGAACATAACTAAGTGGAAGTGAGACAGTTTTGCTGGTGGGTTGTAAATGCCACAGATCATAGAGAGATGGGGAAGGAGGCTTAAATGTTTGGGATGCAGAGCACAAAGAAAGAAGTTGAATTCTTTATAAAGATCATTGAAGTGAGGTGTTCATTTTTTAAAGGGAATGTCCAGGCTGCAGATATTGATGACCTATCCTCAGTGACACCCGATACCTCCATCGGGCAGCACCGATGGCAGAGATTATACAGGGTATGGTGCTGAGAGTGACCGTGCCAGGGTACTGCAACTCAGTTTCCATCTCTACAGTTGTATTGGTGGTGATGCTGAGTGTCGGACCCCGCTAATCTGAGAATTGTCCTAAGGATAGATGTCAATATCTGTAGCCTAGAGGCAACAACCCCTTTAAGGCAATACTAGCATACTAAATAACCTGTAGCAATGCTCCTGTGGTTCTGTAATCTGAAGCTAGAGCCCCCCCCCCCTCTCTCTCTGCATGGCTCCCTTGAGTCAGTAGTGCATTATAGTACCTGGAGCTACCAGCAACATATTGAACCTGGTAGTTCTGCCACACGGGAGAGACTGAGTTCCTTTTAACATATTAGAGTTAGGGTGTAACAACATTCACTATTAGTATATTGGTGGTGATTTAACATCTTTATAGGGGCCAGAACCCTGTTTTACTGATAACGACCTCCAAATCCCCTGAGTAGACAGAGAGTTAAAAGGTTTTTCTGAGATTCTGATATTGATGACCTATCCTTAGGATAGTATTGGAGATATATTGGAGAAGCACAATATAAGTAGGGTGCGGTGCAACTAAAAATGGGTTCTCCAACCCAATTCGAGTAAAGTAGACTTTCAGTGCACACGCAAAAGTGGATCAAAGTTGTATCCCCTACATATGAACCTTCTGATGAGACTTGAAAAAGGTCGTCATCATCATCTTGTTGAGAAACAATTTTTGAAAGCATGAATGTTTTCTCTTTCTTTTGTTTTTTTTTTCTGAGACAATGGAAATTCTGTATGAATATCTAGCCTAAGATTAAAAAGATAGAACTTTGATCCACTTTTATGTGTGCACTGAATGTCTAGCTTATTCAAATTGGGTTGGATAACCCTTTTTTAGTTGCACCGCACCCTACTTATGGAGTGCTTCTCTAATATATCTCCAATACTATCCTCAGGATCAATATCAGATCAGCGGAGGATCCGACATCTGGGATCCCAGCCGATCAGCTTTTTGAGGAGGCAGCAGCACTCTTGAGATAGCATCTGTGCTTGGTATTGAAGCTCTACCCCATTCACTTGAATGGCACTGAACTGAGCCTAGGCCACCAGGCAATCAATGAACGTCAATGGCCTAGGAAGAGCCCGCAGCGCTCACCTGAAAGCTGTGGCCTCTTCAGACAGCTGATCGGGAGAGCCAGGAATTGGACCCCACTGATCTGATGTTAAGGATAGATCATCGATATCCTGAGGATAGATCATCGATATCACAATCTCGGAAAAACCCTTTTAACTGGACAAGAACCTGGCTGCCTTGTGTCTCCACTAGAAGTAGCCTCTAGCACAGGGGCCGTTCAAATCATGTCCCACATTTAACATATCATGTCATGTCCCACATTTAACATATCATGTCATGTCCTACATTTAACATATACTATGGGGGGGGAAGGATGTAAAAGCTTAATACACTACCCTTTCCATCCAGCACTGTATGGCATCCATCAGAGGCATCTATTTAACGTCATTTTTGTATGTTAAATGTGGGACAAATACCTGATGTGGACACAGCCTTTCTTTTAATGTGCTATTATTGAATCCAATGTATACTCAGTATGCTGCAAGATCACAAGCTTCCTCTAGTGGTGGCTGCAGGAAGCTAAAACAATATTATTTAACTCTTTGAGGCACATGTCATGAACTGTAACCTAAGCTCTGACAAAATTATGTATTAAGAAATTAAAGAGCACCGAATTCTGGACCTAAAACAGCATGTTACTAAAAAGTGGCCATTTACTTTAAGTTGTAATATGCTGTTCCCGGCTAGTATAATCATGTTATAATTATAGTTTTAATAAAGCAATGGTATTTTTCAACCACTTACTCAAGTGCCGTTACATCATGTGAGATTTCATGCAGAGAGTGACTAAAACCGTGCTGCCAGAACAGCTTTACAGGAATACTGAATTACGCTGCTTCCTATTGACTTGAAAACAATATGTTTATAAGTATGTACACAGCGCAGCTGTACTGTGCAAGAATGGGATTCACGGAGTGCACAATTTTCAGCTACCATGCCTTTAGATGGTAAATATCAGTAATTATGATCTCGCCATGGACACATTAAAAAGTCATGAATATTCAAAACCTCTAAAAGTATTCAGCCGATGGAGTTTCAAATGAGTTTCAGAACATACATTTGTCTATACGATGATTAAATTAAGATCAGTACACCTTGAATCAATTCATCCACGGATAGACTAAAGGTACATCCACACGGGATGTGTACCTGGTGGTAGTCTGCAGTAATAAAATCTGCGCTTACTATGCTGCAGAATTCATAGTAAAATATGGCAGATCTACTGCAGCAGAGGAATTCTGCAGCCTAGATTGGTATGCTGGGGAATTGTAATCCACACTGTAGGTTAAGTTAAATGCAGATATCATTGCAGATATTTTCTTCAGCATGTGGCTAAGAATCTGTAAAAATTCTTATCCAAACGTCATCAGAAGAGCCCTCAGCCAGTCTGACAATGATATGAGCATGGCCCAGATTATGGAAATGGTGGCGCAACAGAATGGCAAGTAGTATTGAAACCATCCTCAGTGCTTCCTCCGCTCTCTCCATCTTCCAGTCCCTGCACTGTTTGCATTCGGCAGTGCATGGGCATGGTCACATGCACCGCTCCAGCCAATGACTGGCATCAGCAGTGATGTGACTACAAGCAGCACACCAAACCCCCTCCTGTAACAGACAGCACAGGGGCCAAGCCCGGTTACTGCAGCTCACTCCCATTGAAGTCAAGGAGAGCTGAGCTGCAGTAACCCAGCACATTACACACATGATATTGCTGGCACAAATATTGAATTCATAGTTTGGGGTGTTCTATCCAGCGCCGATCTACATTTTCATTCCTTTTGTGAGCAGCGTCAATGACACACTTTTCCCCTTGTGTTTTTTTTCCGCATCCGCATTTTTTGCACATCGGAGGCAGATCCATTCACCTCGATGTGGCCGCAAAAGATGCTGCTTGCTGTCCACATCAGTATGTCCATTCCGTGACTGTGCAAAACAATAGAACATGTCCTGTTCTTGTCCATTTTGTTGACAAGCATAGGACATTTGTGAATGAGTGAAAAAAATGGCTGCAGACTCTTGGCCGGTATCCATGTTTTGCAGATCTGCACTTTGCGGACCACAAAACCTGTTACGGCTGCGTTCATGAACCCTAAATCAGATGACCAGGTAACACTCCCATCATCCAGGTCTATAGTTCTGGTCAGTAGATGCTTTGGTGTGTGTGCTGCGGCCCTCCAATCCAATATAAAGTAGTAGTAGTAAAATTCTTTTAACCCGACATGAATGGCACTGGATAGGCGCGGAATTATCAGGTATTCTGGATTATTAGACCATAGAGGTGTATATAAAATTCGGAGAATATTAACACAAAGCATGACACTATGGTGTCTCTGTTGCATCTGTCTGTTTTTCTTATTTGCAGACCCATTGTAACAATGCCTATTCTTGTCTGGAAAACATAGAGGAACAGGACATCTTTAGGACTATCTTTTTTGTGGGACACAGTGAGCATTTTTGCAGCCTTGTTGAAATGAATGGGTCCATCATTTTTTACGGATTGGATGCAGACAAAAATACGGTCTGTGAATGCAGCCTTATTGTGTGTATTAGGTTGAAGACGCTATCTATATAAGGTCGCCTGTAGACTCCCGAGTTTTCCTGAAATGTATAATGTTTGAGAGAAGGGTCTGTATCAGGATTTGTTTGCTCAGTAGAGTTAGCGGGCTGCATTGGGAGTTCTGGGCAATTTGTAGTCATTCATGTTTATACAGTGCGCTAAGAAAACCGTGAGGGAATTTATGAAGCCGCCATAGCCCCTGTACATGCTTTTCATCTACAGACTGGAAAGTAAGATGCTGTATAAGCTCCTTGACACCGGACACTGACCAGGTACCAGTTACTAGTGATGTCTTATACATGCACTGGAACACAGCCCTGTTTTATGGCGGCTGCTTCATTGCAGTTTATCATTATCAAAGTGTCAGGGATAATGGTGACATTAAAACACTTTGCAGTTTGTTCATTCTGCGGTTTAACATTACATCTGTTTTACTGCAATAAAACATCACCAGGGTATTATTGTTCATACGGCAGTTTATCATTCATTTTCCTCTTCGCAAGCCCAGCAGCAAATGTTCAAGCCTGACCCATAACTTCATATTCTTCTGTCTGGAGAACACAGTTATGACCAGAAATGATCTCTGCTTGCACAATTAATGCGGTGTCCCCACTGCACGTGTTAATGTATTGTACTTTATCCCCTTGTGATACGGTGAACGGCCTGTTTTGGGCCTTAATGACCAAGTGATTTGTGTTTTTTTTTTCATTGTTGCCTTCCAAGAGCTAGAACTTTTTTATTTTTCCGTCAGTGTATGAGGGCTTAAAGGGTTTCGGTCACCAGTTTTTTCGGTATGAATCAGGCTGATATTAGAGATTACGGCGATACCAAATACATATGTTTTTGTTTACATTTTATACTTTTGCACAGTAAAAAAAAACACTTTTTTTTAAAGGACATCTGTCAGCAGATTTGTACCTATGAAACTGGCTGACCTGTTACATGTGCACTTGGCAGCTGTGTTGGTCCCATGTTCATATGTGTTCACATGGCTTCAAAACTTTTAGGAGCAACAGGGGCGTTGCCATTACACCTGTCTGCAACTGGCGCGCCCTCTCCACTTTGATTGACAGGGCCAGGCAGTGAAACGTGACTGAAACATAGTCTGTATATGAGAGACAATTGGGTCCCTAGTTATTGTAGCTAGGCAGGGGTGGGAACCCCACCCCTTCCTCAGCTGGAAGTGGGGTCAATGTGATGTAGAGAATGAGTGTGAAAGCAGCTTATGAGCCAGCCCTTCAGGGAGGAAGTTACTGGATTCTACATTGTAACAGTTCTACAACTGAGGTTGCAAAGCATTTAGAGAATGTAAATGTCTGCATCTTGACTACAGACTTTCTTGCATGTGGTGGGTTCTAATGAGCTTCAAGTTCCCCATCATACTAAAAGAACAGCCTGATCACATGTTTAGGGACTGCACTATGTTACCAATTCCAATATCAGGAGAGTGAGAAGTTGCACCCCCATAGTTGAGCTGGGAAATATTGATCAGATTATAAGAAAGAGACTTAACACACTGCCTCCTAAACATAGTCTTGGGAACTGTATATGCCAACTGTAAAGAGTACATTTCACATGTACAGTGCCTGTGTGAGCACTCTATTGAACTGCTTCAGTAAAGTACAGTGGACTTGTCGCACTAAACCCTTCATTGACTCATACTTTGGGGAACCCTGCCTTGCACCTCAAAACTTAACACTACGAAGAGCACCCTGAACTGTAATCAGGCCAGTGAATTCCCAAAGCCACAGAGTGCCCCTAATGGAAGAAAGGTGTGCCTTTTTCATCACTGCACAGCCCAGGGCATGACATAGCAAGCACTGCCACCTCGAGTACAACTACTCCCATCCTTTCTGCCTCCCCTGCTGCTCTCTGCATATTTTTGGCTTCATAAACAGGATTGCCTCTATGCCTTCTTGTGAACTGCTTATGTGAGTGGCTCCAAGAAACGTTTTGTACGGTGGTATTTGTTGTGCTGAGAAAGTGAGCTATTGTGCTAAATTGTAGAAGCCACTGACAGGCCTCCGAGGGGTTAACTCTGAATTTTTTTTTTGCTGTGCCATAGACTCTGGCACCACCCTGCTCCACATGGAAAAACTGCTGTGAACGCCCTGCTAAAAGTGGGAATAAGAACGGCTTGCCTGCTCAGAGGAACTAAAGTTATGAGTAAAGGAACCAAAGTTGCTGTCAGTACTTCAAGAAAACCACCTGGACCCTGCCAGAAGTTAGAAGGGGCTGCCATCTTGGAAAGTGTGCACAGATCCAGTGTTGGGCACTGCTCTCCATCCAGCCCCAGAAATCAAAGTAAGAGAGCTTCTATACCCAGAACAGTGACTACTGATGGAGAGGTAAAACTGTGTATTCTATCTGGGAGCATCACAACACAATATAAACTGTTCAGAAGCGCTGTGAGCAAGTTTCTGAATTGGAACCCACATACATATACTGACTGTTGTCCATAGCACCACAGGGCTAAAGTGTGAGATTGCTTCATTTGAACAGCTGCTATGTTTGACATCATGGATAGTGAGCAGCCCAACCACAGCAGGTCTCCAGTGCAACACCTTGTATGATGCTATTAATCATACTGTATTTCTTTGGGTCACCATGGAAAATGCTTGCCATGTTTAAATTATACCCTGTGTCTACAGAACAAAGGGTGGAAATAGACATTGACCAGTTAGAGGGTGCTGCACTAAGAAAAGTGAAATCCTGTCCACACTCAGAGAAAAAGACTCATCTTTGAAACCAGGACTGTGTCTGAGATAAAAATCAGGTTCTTCAACAAGAAACAGCAGCCTGGTGAGTCACACAGAGACTTTTTATTACCCCTACAAGAGGCCCTACGAGCTGTCATACATTCAGGCCTCCCCCCGTAGCAGAAAATATGGATAAAACTCTGCATAACCAGTCTGTTGGGGGCGTAGGAACAGAAACTCTAAGGAGTCAGTTAACGATGTTGTTCTTCCAAGATCCAGATTCCAACTTCCTGCCTTTAAAGAACTATCAGCATTCTGGGAGAGAACCTCAAACCAGAACCTGCTAAGCCTACTGTATCATCTGGTAAAAAGTACTCTGTACCCCCAAAAATAATCTTATAGCCAGCCAAGAAGCTCAAGCCCTAGTTCCAGATGTTGTCCAGAGACTAATTCTCTCTCCTAGAAGTATGAAGAAGATGTGCCAAAAACTTGACCAACTGGAAAAACCTCTACAGCCAAAAAGTGGATCTTCACTGCCTAGAAGACGACCCCCTTCTGATCCTAGTAAGACTTACTGTTCTGTTAGGGGCTGGCTATGCCATTCTGCAAAATGAGGAATGCACACAGCCAGTATCCGTGTTTTGCAGATCTGCATTTTTGTGGACCGCAAAACAGCCAACGGACCACAAAACTGACTTCAAATATTACCCTCATGTTAAATTCCCCCATTAGTCTTTCCTTTTATGATCTGTCTGCCTTGGTTTGTGCTTGTGCGCCTACTTTATGAAATGATGCACAGTAATAATAAATTTGGCGCAAGTGTGGAGATGTAACTTTTTTTTCGCCATGTGTGGAGATGTAACTTTTTTTCCGCCATGTATGGAGATGTAACTTTTTGCACTTTTTTTTAAAAAAGTCAGACATCATAAGGATGCCTTCACACGTGGCATATTTTGTGGCAGAAAATGCTGCAACTGAAAATCAGTTCCATTCACCTTAATGGGGTTTTCAGAAATCCTTGTGCTAGGGTGAAGGCACCCTAAATGAGACATAAAAGTGTTCTAATCTGTAATTCATGTCTTACTTTTCACTCCACCTTTGAAAGTCGCAAAGCTAAACAAATGTCAAAATATTTCACTAAATGCATCATTTTTGTGCCACAAAACTGACGTATCAGAATTGATAAAAGTCAACCCTGAATGTGCAAACCCATCCTTAAAGGGGTATTCCCATCTCGTAAATGTAGTTTGTATACTTAGATATAGCCATACCAGTATTATTACTAATAGAATGTATTTATATAAAATGTACCGTTTAGAAGATCTGCCTATTTGTATTTCCATTGTCCCACACACATCAGTCAGGCCGTTGCCCCTAGTTACGACCACTGCGGCCATTTAGTAGTGGTGGTCAGCTTGCTCCTTTTCAAACCCGCTCTGAGGTAACTGCTGTATTGTGAACACACATTACATGAGCGGCGGAGACACATCTTAGGGTTGTAGCATTTCTGTCTGCGCTTCCAAAACGCAGAGAAACGGATCCTGTTCCAAGATCAATTCATCTCTATGGAGCAGGTTCCGTTTATAAAGTCTCTGTTTTGGACGTATCCTGACCATTGCGTTTGGTACTGGTAGCGTCCAAAACGCAGATGTGAAAGTATCCAAAGATGTGTCTCCGCATGCTCATGCCATGTGTTCACATTACAGCAGTTACCTCATAGCAGGTTTGAAAAGGAGAAAGCCGGCCACCACTACTAGGGGCAACGGCCTGACTGATTTGTGTGGGACAATGGAAATACAAATAGGCAGATCTTCTAAACGGTACATTTTATATAAATACATTCTATTAGTAATAATACTGGTATGGCTATATCTAACTATACAATCTACATTTGTGAGATGGGAATACCCCTTTAAGCAAATGTAGACTGATAGGGCCAATGCTTTACCTCTGTGTGCCTTTAATTGTATACAGAGGATTTTTTGAGTATGATAGAGTGCATGATCCACCATATGGCAGAACATGGAGTCCTACAGACTCCATGCCCCCTCCTCATTGTCCTTGAATGGACCCCAAACCTAAAGGCCTCTTTACACAGGTTGTCACAGCAGGCTAGTTCCTGATAATTGCTTGCTCACCCGGGAGGAGGTGAGAGCTGCATTTACAGTATATGTAATCAACCCTTTTATATGAGGACTACTGTCCCCATGGAGAATCATTACTTCTTGGCAGCAAATCGCTGTTTATACAGTACGATCTGCTGCCCAAAAAAAGATTTAGGTAGTATTGCATCAGTAGTATTGCTTTTACGCGATGAACAAGCGTTAGCTTGCCAGCAAGCTCGGCGCATCTTAATGTACCATAAGCCTTAAATACCATTTACACAATAATTGGGAGATAACGATAATTTATCTGTGTAAGGGGTTATCCAAGACTATAAAATGCTCCTCCATATGCTGAGCCCCTCACATTGAATATACTTACCTGGCTCCCCGCACCGCTCCTGGTCCCTGCACAGCTGCTGCTCCCCCATCAACACTCGATGTTTTCATCCGTGCACGGGGAGAAGGAGCAGCAGCTGTGCAGGAGCGGTGCGGGGAGCCAGGTAAGTATATTCATTGTGAGGGGCCCGGCATATGGGGGGGGGGTGCTTTTAAAGTCTTGGATAACCCCTTTTAGGCTTATGGCACATTTAGATGCAGCAAGCAAGCAGTCAATTATGGGGAAGGGACCTTTCCTTCCCAATAACTGCTTGCTTGTCAGTGAAGGTGAAGAGCTACATTTACAACAATCTCCTCCATGTTATGGGGACGAGTAATGGATACTGCCATCACTCGTGATGATACAGATTCATTGTTTCTGGGCAGGAGATCTGTTGTCCAGAAGCGAGGATTTAATGTGCTGCATGAAAGATGATTTCACCATATGAACAAGTGTTTTGTTCTATCACCGGGTGATCAGCAGCACATTTCCACAGTCAGATTACTGGGAATGAGCGTTCATAGTAATGTTCATTCCAGATATTCTGCCCAATGATTGTGCTTTGTGAAACCGCCTCACAGTTACCATAATACATGCCGTTGTTTGCCATGACCACGGTTGTGGTTTTCTTCATGTGACATATGTAATTAGATTTCTATAGCAATCATACTGCAGCAAAAACAGTAAGTTCATGGAGGTGGACTTATAGTAGACCATCTTGGTGGTGTTTTTGCCTTATACCTATACAAGTATAAAAGCAATGTAATATGAAGAAATACTGTGTGTGAACCTGGCCTTACTACTACTACAGTATTTGCCTGTTATTTTTCCTCATCATAACAGAACAACATTTTCAATTCATACATCATTTTTCACTCAGTACTAAATGGAAAAATCACACACAGAGAGATAGGGATCATTATTTCAGCTGTGAAGGCGAAACTGGTGCTTAGTCAAGTTATATAACCCATTTATCACTATGACATAGAAGAATAGAAGTTTCAAACTGCAATTGGTAAATAACATTTTTTTCCATTACATTTCCAGAGTATATTTAATTTTACATGTCTGCTATGAAGTACTCATGCAGAGCTGTGGTGTGGACAGAGGCTGCACAGAAGACCACAGAGTTCCTGTGGCTCTCTACTAAGTATACTGTCCTGGGATATTGAGTATAGGCCACATTAGGGGGATACTATGCTCTGAAGTACCTCTATAATATAATGTATTTTTTAGTCTGCAGAGTAAGGGCTCTTGCACACAAATGTATTTTCTTTCCTTGTCCGTTCTGATTTTTTTGCACACCATATGCGGAACCATTCATTTCAATGGGTCCCTAAAAAAAAACGGAAGTTACTCCACGTGAATTCTGTTTCTGTATGTCCGTTCTGCAAAAAAAATAGAACATGTCCTATTATTGTACGCATGGACAAGAATAGGACTGTTCTATTAGGGGCCAACTGTTCCGTTCCGCAAAATACGGAATGCACATGGACGTCATCTGTATTTTTTGCTGATCTGTTTTTTGCGGACCACAAACTACATACGGTCATATACCCTAATATTGCGCTATATATACAATTAGTAGCACTTATTAGTAGGACCTATTACAGTTGGTGAAAATGGAAAATCTACAGAATGTAAAAACAGAGTTAGGCTCTGTTCACACTGTGAATACTCTACATTCTGTTGGGCTTTTTATTCTTTTTTAATGCAATAATATCACAGTGCTATTCTTGCTATCAAAAATGGAAACTTAACATCAGAAGCATAAAGCTGGCCTTAAACCTTTATGAAGAAAAAAAGGGGATTTCAGTCAGCACATCCCAATGCGCAGGTGCACGTTTCTATGGCTGATTGCACAAGGAAAGAAAAATACTTCCGCCGCATAGCTAATGCTATGCTTGTTGATAAATTAGAGATTCTTGGCAAATATATTTTGTTACAAAATTATCTGGGCCGGTCCACCAAATCGTCCAGGTGATCTCTGTAGAAGAAGCATAGCATTAGCTCCAGAATACTTCATATCTCTATGGCATTTGTGCTTTATCTGGTTAGCAGTGTGCCGTTGCATTGTATGTATTTTTTAAACCTTTATAAATCTGACAGGTGACTCTCCCAACTTCCTCCTGACTCTCTTACACATGTTTGACAGGGCCTGTACATGTTGTCAGTTAGAGGCTTATCTCCATGGAGAACAAAAGGATTGGACTAAAATATGAGTTCACCTGATCCTTCTCCTCCCCAGCATCATCAATCGGGAGCTTCCTCTTTCCCAACATCATCGATCAGGGGAGAGCCGGGAGCTTCTTCTTTCCCAGCATCATCTGTCGGGGAGAGCCGGGAGCTTCCTCTTCCCCAGCATCATCGATCAGGGGAGAGTCGGGAGCTTCCTCTTCCCCAGCATCATCTATCAGGGGAGAGCCGGGAGCTTCATCTTCCCCAGCATCATCTATCAGGGGAGAGCCGGGAGCTTCCTCTTCCCCAGCATAATCTATCAGGGGAGAGCCAGGAGCTTCATCTTCACCAGCATCATCTATCAGGGGAGAGCCAGGAGCTTCATCTTCACCAGCATCATCTATCAGGGGAGAGCCAGGAGCTTCATCTTCCGCAGCATCATCTATCAGAGGAGAGCCGGGGGCATCCTCTTCCCCAGCATCATCTATCAGGGGAGAGCCTGGAGCTTCCTCTTCCCCAGCATGATTTATCAGGGGAGAGCTGGGAGCTTCCTCTTCCCCAGCATCATCTATCAGGGGAGAGCCGGGAGCTTCCTCTTCCCCAACATAATCTATCAGGGGAGAGCCAGGAGCTTCATCTTCCCCAGCATCATCTATCAGGGGAGAGCCATGAGCTTCATCTTCCGCAGCATCATCTATCAGAGGAGAGCCGGGGGCTTCCTCTTCCCCAGCATCATCTATCACGGGAGAGCCTGGAGCTTCCTCTTCCCCAGCATGATTTATCAGGGGAGAGCTGGGAGCTTCTTCTTCCCCAGCATCATCTATCAGGGGAAAGCCGGGAGCTTCCTCTTCCCCAGCATAATCTATCAGGGGAGAGCCAGGAGCTTTATCTTCCGCAGCATCATCTATCAGAGGCGAGCCAGGGGCTTCCTCTTCCCCAGCATCATCTATCAGGGGAGAGCCTGGAGCTTCCTCTTCCCCAGCATGATTTATCAGTGGAGAGCTGGGAGCTTCCTCTTCCCCAGCATCATCTTCAGAGGGAGCTCCCCATGCACATTAGATTGTTGACCAAACCCACCGTTCTCCTTGACTTGAAGCTCCTGGGGCCCAGTGTTAAATTTCTAACAATGCCTTTTCCTTATCATGTGCCAAGATGCATTTCAAAATGGACCCATCAAAGCTTTCTTGGATGCATTAAGATCAGACACTGAGCCTCAATAGAGAAACTGCTGCCAGAAGGAGGAGGCGGGTAATCTCCCCAGAAACAAAATGATTGGGACGAATATTAGTGTGTCGGCTGAACTTGCTGTCTTCGACAACAGTATAATGTTTATGGGCAGCTTTAGACCTTTATCTTGTGACTAATTGTACTGAGCATTATCGTAGTTAAAAGTATGGAGGTAAAGCTTAGAGAATACATGATCCAGGGACATATACCCTGTATATACCATCTACAGTCCGTGTGATTTCAGAAGAAATGTTTTTTTCCCATAAGACAAAATGCTGCACAGTTGAGAAAGGATTTTAATCACTGGGTCAAATGCTTCATGTGAGAGAGGTTAAATAAGGAACCTGTTGTTCACACATTGAACCAGGGTTTACAGGGAAATAAATATTTTCATGCCGTATATGTACTTAGGCAAATTTGCTAATTTCCTTTGTCAAATTTCCTGCCATAGAGTTCATAATTAATAAACAAATAATAGACAAAACTGTTCCGCTTCATTTACCTTGTGAGGTCTGTCATGTTATCTTAGCTAATAGACTTCATATTTAGCCTGCGGCAGAATAACACAACTTCTTAAGGAAAACATATTCTTATTAGAGGTCATGCTTCATATATAGGAGTGCTTGAAAGTTTGTGAACCCTTCAGGATTTTCTAGTTCTTTTTGCATCACTTTGATCTAAAATGACATCAGATTTGTACAAGTCATAAGAGTAAATAAAAGGAGTAAAAAATATTAGACTTGGTCATTTATTTATTGAGGAAAATGAGCCAATATCACATGTCTGTGAGTGGCAAAAGTATTTGAACCTTTAGGATTAGTAGATTATGCGAATGTTAAATTGAGTGAGATGGGATGACAATCCGGCGTGAAAAAGTGACCTGTTTTATTTACCTATTTGTGAACCTTTGTATTCAGTATCTCTTGTGACCCCCACGCACAGCAACTAAATGTTTCCAGTATTTGTTGATTAGGCTACTTTCACACCTCAGGTGTGAAACTCCTGTATGGCCGTTCCAACAGACAGGTGGTGGATTGTCCGGACACAAATCACAGCATGCAGCGTTTTGTGCCCAGCCGGTTCTCTGCTGTCTACCGGAATGCGTACGGATCTCCACCGGAACCCATTATTCTTAATGGGACTGCCACAGGGGCGGATTGGCTATAGATCTTACAGGGAGACCTCCTGGTGGGCCGATGCCCTGGGTGCTGCCTAGGCCCTCATCACGGCCCGCCAGTGGAAGTTTTTGGGGATGTATTTTGTGCTGTTGGCAGTATTTTATGAAGGACTGTGGAATTTGGCTCTATTGGGGTGGTATAATGTACTGCAATATGGTATTGCTAACCCTGCTTTCCATCAATTTGGACCTGACTACAAAACAAGGCCACTGATAGTATTTCTTCCAGAGCCACTTTAAATTCCCAGTCCGCCCCTGGTCTGGCGGACATTTCTTCCACATCCAGCAGTGCTGGATCCGTAGAATTCAAACCGGAGATGTGAAAGTAGCCTTAGTCCTGCACATCAGCTTGGAGGAATTTCAGCCCATGCCTCAATACAAAACAGCTTCAATTTTGCTATATTGATGGGTTTCCATCCATGACAGATTGTGTTTTGTAAAGTCACCCAAGGTAGCCACTTCACTAAGGTCAAATCGGAAGTACAGATGTAGCAGTTATCTTGACTGGCTTAAAGCATAACACGTTAAAATCACATTACAGTAATACATCAAATTGTGTTAAATTGACCATCTTGGCATGTCTGGAGTCAAGATAACACTGACGACATCTTCTAAAATGGAGTGCACTGCTAAAATCTCTACTTCTGTCATAAATGAATGTCTACAATCACTTGCTACAGTGTTTTGTTATGTCGCGGCCTTGTGCTAAAATAAAATAAAAAATCACGCTTTTCCCCATCATTCACTCAGCCCCCCATAATGAAATTTGCAAATTTCTAAAAAAGGAAAAACTTGCATGGACCTAAGTATTCAGGCCCTTTGCAATGACACTGGAAACTTCAATCTGGGGGCCTCCCATTTCTCTTGATCATCTTTGAGATGCTTCTAGACCTTGATTAAAGTCTACTTGTAAATTCAGTTGATTGCACATGATTTGGAAAGGCACAGACCTGTCTATATCAGATCTCACAGCTGACAATGCAGAGCAAAAAACAAGCCATGAGGAGGAAAGAGACATATCATCATGGAGTCACAGATTCAGAGAAGGGTACAAAAATATTTCTGCTGCACTGAAAATTGCCTAAAGCACAGTAGCCTCCATAATTCTCGAATGAAAAAAGTCAGGAACAACCAGTATTCCTCCTAGAGCTGGCCGCCCCAGCAAACTAAGTAATCAGGGGAGAAGGGCCTTGTTTAGAGTGGTGACCAAGCACCCAATGGTTACTCTGGCTGAGCTCTAAAGATCATTTTAAGACTGTACTTTTTACTAGTGTTCACCCTTGAATATATTACAATTAAAGGTCTTTTCGCCTGAATCTCTGATAGATGCAGGTCCCAGCAAGCTACACTATTTTCACACATCACAAGTTACAGCATAGCTAGCTTTGCTACTCTGTTTTAATAACTCCCATTTAGCTATGTATCGTTCTGAGATAGGGATAGCATTTTAAGTGGAGAATTATATTTAACATCATTCTGTGAGACACCATATGATAATACATGGTCACCATGAGTCTGCCAAGAGTTATTAGTGCCCCCGACAGCGCCCCCACACAGTAGTTATAGTGCCCACAGCGCCCCCACACAGTAGTTATAGTGCCCACAGCGCCCCCACACAGTATTATAGTGCCACAGTGCCCACACAGTAGTTATAGTGCCATAGTGCCCCCACACAGTAGTTATAGTGCAACAGTGCCCCCACACAGTAGTTATAGTGCCCACAGTGCCCCCCACACAGTAGTTATAGTGCCATAGTGCCCCCACACAGTAGTTATAGTGCCATAGTGCCCCCACACAGTAGTTATAGTGCATAGTGCCCCCACACAGTAGTTATAGTGCATAGTGCCCCCACACAGTAGTCATAGTAGCATAGTGCCCCCCACACAGTAGTCATAGTGCCATAGTGCCCCCACGCAGTAGTTATAGTGCCCACAGTGCCCCCACAGTAGTTATAGTGCCCATAGTGCCCCCACACAGTAGTTTATAGTAGCATAGTGCCCCCACACAGTAGTTATAGTGCCCATAGTGCCCCACACAGTAGTTATAGTGCCCCCACACAGTAGTTATATGTGCCCCCCACACGGTAGTTATAGTGCCCATAGTGCTCCTCTCCTTCAGTTTTGTACAATAAAAAAAAACACTTATACTTACCTCCATCAGCCTGGCAGCACGCGATGCAGGCCTCACAGGAAATCACTCTTTTTAGCAGGTTTTTACTTTGTATCAAAGAGGTGGAGGTCCTGTGTTGTCCAGACAGACAAACCCTTAACAGAGGTGTTCTGATTATGAGAAGTCATCCTCTAGCCACAGGATAGAGAAAAACTACTAGATCGGTGGGGGTTCATCCACTGGAACCCCCACTCATCACAATAGCAGGTACCATTCGCCCCAGAATTAATGGAGCGTCTAGTAGATGGGACTTCTGGAAATAGCCAAGCGATGTACTTGGCTATCTCTGAATACAGCGGCATGGTGCATGCTAGACCTGCCCTTTCATTCATTTTGGGATTCAGGGACCCCTATTTTTGTGATTGGATGCTATGGATAACGTCTTAGAACCGGAATGTATGATAAACCCTTACTAATTTGAAACCAATTGGTTTCCAGTAGGCTTGGAAATGTAATACTTGACATAAAAGTGATGTTAAAAACAAACAACATTTCAGTCTGCTGATTATTCTGCTTTCTTCTCTTCCATCATATCATCTCATCTTACTGCAATAGTACATTTTCCAAGGGGTTGTCCATATACATTTCTCTCATTCACCATTGCTTTTAGGGAGTAAAAGGAAACAGAAAAAGTTCCTGCCACACTTGATTAGCATAAACTAAGAAAAGCCAGGGGAATGTCTTCACCTCTTTGACCTCTTCTCTAGGGGGATTATTTCCATTCAGTAATGTAAAAATAATGTATTGTTTTTCCAAACAGTAAATAGGAAACATTTGTGCTACTTTATTAGCGTCAGTAATACAATAACTCCATTTGGAAAAGTTTGGTTCCACCACAATAAAGTCAGATACAATTATGAGAATATTGTACAATCTCCTACAAGAAACATTGAATATCATTCTCCGTATTAAAAATAAAATGTGTTGTCCACCCAGGCTCCATTGTATAGTTACACAGTGGCACACTTGGCCCAAAAAAAAAAGTTTACCATACATATATATTAAGACATTGGTCACACAATACTGAAAATGCAAGATTTTACACCCGTTTGACCATTTTTCTTTTGTTTCAGGTGAATTCACAACTGGATTAACATGAGAAGAACTTACTGTCCTAAACAGCATGCACTTCGGTTTATACTACTTTGGGTAGCAGGCATCTGTGACCCTTCTACAGCAACATCTTCAAAAGGCTTGGATTGGAGTACCTTAAAATGTATCTGTGAACTCCAGGAGCAATCATCCAGATGTTCATCTGAGTTAACGGATAATAATACAGTGTTTCACACTTTCATCCAAAAGAACTCAAACCAAACTATAGTAACATATTGTATAAGCCAAAAGGGAACAATAGCTGATGATCTTCTCAATGATGTATAGCCAAAAACAGCAACAACAAATACTTTAACCCAAGGACATTGTTATAATATAAGCTTTGCTTGAGAAAAGCAAGAAGTACTAAAACATTCATTCCACCAAAGAAATGATGTCCAATGAGTTATCCCGACATCTGTAAATCATCTTGCTAAGGGGGAATAATCCAAAGTGAAAGGAAACAATACAAAAAATAGAAAGTTGCCATCTTTTCGTCAATCATAACTAACGGGAATGTAAACATGATATTGGCTGAATGATAAACTTTTATGCACTAATCAGTGCCTGGCTGTACATCTCGGCAACAAAAAAACTCTTCCCGGAGCTTTTGCATATAAACAAGGTTTCTTGTGTCGAAACATTGGGTTAGGAATTTCTGTGAACATACATCAGTTATCTTGATCATGGTCCTATTTAATCAGAGTGTCTCAGTAGAGTCCATCCCTCTCTGCTTAAACTGTACCCACCAGACCTCAACAAACAATATCTCCAAATCAATCATTATTGGAGTCATCTTTGGAATATTCATCACCTTTGGAGTGCTTGGAAATATTTTAGTCATTCTTTCAGTGGCATGTCATCGTCATCTACAGACTGTGACTCATTATTTCATTGTCAACCTTGCTGTTGCTGACCTTCTTTTAATGTCCATGGTGCTTCCTTTCTCTGCCACTTTTGAAATCCAAGGATATTGGCTATTTGGCCGCATCTTCTGTAACATATGGGCAGCTGTTGATGTCCTTTGTTGTACAGCTTCCATAATGAGCCTGTGTGTTATATCAATAGACCGATACATTGGCGTTAGCTACCCATTGAGATACCCCAGCATTATGACTGAAAAGCGAGGTCTTCTTGCCCTCCTTTGCATATGGGTCTTGTCCCTTGTAATCTCAATTGGACCATTGTTTGGTTGGAAAGAACCAGCGCCAGAAGATGAAACAATCTGTGAAATCACAGAAGAGCCAGGCTATGTTCTCTTCTCTGCCTTTGGATCTTTCTACCTTCCGCTCACCATCATCCTCATCATGTATTTCAGGGTCTACATTGTGGCCAAAAGGGAGGGAAAAGTTCTTAACTGTGGGATGAAATGTGATAAATCGGACTCTGAAGAGGTAACCTTAAGGATACATAGAAAGAGCACCCCAGATAGTATAAACTCCAATTCCAGTACAAAGCAAAAGACTCACTTTTCAGTGCGACTCCTCAAGTTTTCTAGGGAAAAAAAAGCAGCAAAGACATTGGGAATCGTAGTAGGATGTTTTGTCCTGTGCTGGCTGCCATTTTTTCTGGCTATGCCAATAGGTAAGATAAAATACCAGTAGAGATATGTTTGCACAGTGTCCTTGAGAAGACATTTGTCTCACATTGTTGAGGATAAGCTACTGATATCACAATTGTGGTGCTGATGCTTCTGCCCTGTAGAGTGGGCACATAGGGGGAGATTTATCATCTACCTTGCACCAGAAAAGTGGCTTTAAAATTTCAAAAGGTGCATGTTTTTCAACTTTTAAAATACGACATTTTGAAAACAAAAAAGAAGTTACAAGTGCTTCTTTTTACGTCACCGTCACCACTTTTCCAAAAGGAGGCGTGGAAAGGGGCGTAACCAACAGCTGAGACAAATTTATCCTAATTTACGCCACTTTTCTGGTGCAAATGAAGCCAGAAATCTATGGCTTTTCTGAGCTGTCATAGATTTCTGTTTAGACGCACGGACTACCGGAAGATGCGCCTAATTTATGATGAGGCCTGCTCCTCGTCATAAATGTGGTGCACCTTCCAACAGTGCAGGGGATATGAATGCCCGCACAGAAATTGCTTGTATGGATAAATCTCCCCCATACTGCGGTGAGGTGTTACCTCAAACTCTATCACATTTCATGACATGCTGTATTACTCAGGTATACTACCCTATGGGCAGGATGCTGATTTATTTGTGCCCAGCGACACAGTAAAGCAACCCTTCTGTTATCTTTTATTACCAGGTGCAACCAAGTTTTTGTTTCAGTGTGTGCATTATGGAGTGTTCTATCTACACAAGATTTTAATTGATATCATACATTTTCTTTTTCTAATGACCATAAGACCTTTGCAGTTATCTTGAACCTCTTAAAACTTTACTCAAAATATCTTCAGCAGAATACTGAGTTTTTAGAAGTCCACTCCACTGATGTCTTCTGCTGGTAGATCTACTATAGTCCTGTCACCATTGTTTTATCAAGAATTAAACCATGGAAATGCAATACAGATATACAAAATTGTATCCTTAGTTTATAATCTGAGAACTAGCACAAGATACATAAAAAGTGTTGGCATTGATGCTTTTGAAATGAGTCAGCTGAATCAAAACAACTATAATGAGCAGTGGTGGCAGGAAAATGAACAGTTCTTCGATAAAACAGTTCTGTTTTAACTCTTGAGTTTGGTCAGGGCAATCTTATAAAATGTTGTTAAATTTGCAAAGTAAAATAGGCTAGCTCCCAATTTAAACAATGGATATGTAGAGAAGGCTGCGAGTCTGACCCTGCAGTATACTAGATTTAGCAGGGACAGACTGGCTATAGACCCTACAGGAAAATCTTCTGGTGGGACAATGCCCAGGGGAAAACCCAAGCCCTCCTTACTGCCATTGGCTGCACATACTGATCTAATGAATCGTCAGCCAGGTACTTGGCTGACGAAAACAGAATCTCTCTTGAATTCATTTGTTTTGCTGTCCTTAGGGTGGTGATAAAGTTGAATACTGCGGCTGCCTGCTGTTCACCCTCTTGGGCCACAAGCCACTATATGAGGCAGTGTAGAAATGGTGCAGGCACAAGAGCATCTCAATAGGCAGCTTTTTTACTTGGCCACTTGGAGGACATACTACTGAAGGTTATTACCAAGGGAGGTCCAAGCAGTATGCTGAAGGTTGGGCTGGCTTGGTGCTATGGCTGTGTCTCACCTCCTAGGCCCCCTGCTCCATATCTTAATTAGAGACAATTGGTGGAGAAGGAGGACCGAACATGCCAGCTATTGATGGCCACCACAGAGGGACAGTATCTAGGGCAGTATATTCTGCTCCAATGTGGTATTTGGTTCTGCTGGAATGATATTTTGTGATGCACTGTAGTATTGCTGACCCTGCCTACTATTGTTGGCCCCATCTACTTGTGTTGCCTTCTGTCAATTTTGGCCCGCCTACAACACGGAACCACTTTTTTAAATTTACCAGGCTCACTTTAAGTTCCCAGTCTGCCCCCGAGTTTAGTGAACATCGCTGTCACCTGTAAATTGGATTTTACCATTGTTCTGCTTGATTGAAAACCCTTCCCTTCTGACTTTGCCCATATTCTTGTTACAAACTTTCAATGTCCATGCTTCGACCTATTCTTGTTCTGGTTAGCCTGTTTTGTAGTACACCATGCCATACTTGCATGTTCTGGGATCCTGGAAGAGTTAGCAGATCTCCCAGGTGCTGCAGAAGCCCCCCAGCACCTCTCACAGAGTAGACCTAACAGTATGTGTGGCCCTGGGATACTGCATCATCAAACTAAGCCCTAGCATTCAAACAGAGGTACCATAGCACCTAAAAGTGTGTGGCCTACCTTAAAGGGAGCATTGTTTATGAAAATTGCTGTGTCTATGCCCGGAACAAATTCCGATGGCGTAAGGCAACCTTGTGCAAAACTTGGTTTGCAAGTATGTTTATGCTTGACCTCTATACAACACCTGTACACTGGCAGGCCTGTACCATTACTACGGTGCATGTCCACTGCCAGTACTGGGCACCTCATCCTGTTTGACATTTGCCCTGTGTGGCCACTGCGCACTGTGCCTACAGTGCCTTTGGAATCACTACAATGCCTGATATATTAGTGTACCAGTTCTTTACATGCTTATGTCTGTACTATGAGGCATGTCTGGTGTACTATAGTGTCTGTTTTTGACCACTCTGTATCACACCTACAGCACCTCGTACTATGCATCTACACCAGCTTGTTTCCATATTGTTTCTCTAGGTAAGGGCCCATTTCTGTCCTCCCCACAGGTATCAAGTAGTGATACAGGTCTACAGGAAGCATCATTATGGCATGACTCAGCTATGCTGGAATTCATGGTGAACCTGCACATACTACACTCTACAGGGTCATGGTACAGGGTTCAAACCTCTCACTTATAATGGGGCACCACTAGCCCTGATGGCCTGGGCATCCAGAGTTTGCATACAGCTCCCATAAGGAGAGAGTCAATAGAAGGTGCTGTACAGGGCACCCACCTAACTGAGACTCTCCCTGCCTATCTAACCCTGTCTAATCATGCTTTACATCATTTTGAAAACAGAGTAAAACCGTAATGAATATCATTGAAGGAAATCGTTTTCACAACTAATTGCACTTTTATTAATTAGTCTTCCCGATTCGTTTCTGTGTGGCTTTTATGAGTGAATGATTGCCCCTTTGGTTTTAATTATGTTCCTGATAGACCGTTACACGTTCTTGTTAATTAAGTCCAAGTTTTGCATCATCCGTAGAGAATTTACCAGATCCATCTGTCTTCTGTGCTGCTGACAAAAGGGCCCACAAGGCTGTGACACATGTTCACATTCTGTATTGTACTTTTATTAGTTCAGCTCCATGACTTTCTTGACAGATTTTTATTACTATGTTTATTCATTGTCTTGTATCTCATTCCTGATTGACTTTATGTGACTTAACATTTCAGAGTATGGGGCTGAAAAAATTTGTCAAGCAACACAGGCTGTTAGTACACACTGGGAGTTGTAGTTTTGCAACAGCTGGAGATCTCAAGGTTGGAAACCACTGCTATATAGTACAGAGAGACAAAAGTGATTTTTGATGTAATTTCCTATTCAGAGGCGGAACTTTATGGTCCCCATTGCCTGTGACATGTCCCTACAAATCTGACACTTCATTTATAGCACTGGTCTACTGTGGGCACCTCTGGCCCTTGGACTGGCTGCAACTGCAACACTTGCCCCAATTATAGTTAATGAGGATGTCCAAGATTAGAAAGCACGGCGGCTTTTTCTTCTTCCGGTCCATAGGTCAGAGGTGCCTCTTGGAACCGAATCTGAGTTTGGGAAATGTTTTTTTACAGAATGAATCAATTTATGAAGTTATTACACGAAGTCTCCCAAGACTTCGTGAAGTAATACCTTCGGCTCATCGGAGCCAATACATTCTAATACTGTACGGAGCGCTCGCTATGTACAGTATTGAAACAAAGTTGTATGCGAATCGACTTTGTATATTTCATCCGAAGTCGATTCGCTCATCCCTATATGACATCTGCACTGAGAAGCTGCAGAAACAATTGACATGCTGGGGATTTCAAAATCCGCACCACAGGTCAACTTAAATGCAGAAAATTTCTGCACTGTGTAGATGTTATTTTGCAAATCTCATCTACTTAGCTGGTACTTATACAACACTATGGATTTTCCACACAAAAACCCCAATGAAAAATCCATGTGCACCGTATGCATGTGGCCAGAGAGTACGTTCACAGATGTCCAGCGATCCTGCGTAGCTTGCCTCTGGCGTTGTTGCACCTGTCCAAAAACGTTGACTGCAGCATGTTAACAGGTCCAGCACTGCGCCCCATTTGAGTCTATGGGGCGCCCAATAGACAATGTGTTATCAGTTGTGTCAGACTAAAGCCTCATTTACATGTCATTGTTCCACGGATGTGTGCTGTATGTGTTCTCCACACGTATGCATTCATTTTAATGTGTGCATTCACACATCCATGTTTTACCACAGTCTGTGGGTCCATGGTTTTAGCACGGATGCATGCTCTATTTTGTCTGTGTTCACAGATCCATCACGCCCATTATAGTCCATGGGTCCGTGAAAACCACAGATGCTATCCGTCTTTCATGGATCATTAGGAAGAGATGCGTTGAAAATTATTTTTCAGCTGCACAGTGTCCGTGAAACATGGATGACCCCAAAAAAACGGACACAACAGATCTTTGACGGGCATCTTCATGGAGGCATCACTGACTACCTTTTCACAGATTTGAGCACGGACATGGATGTGTGAATGAGGCTTAAAGGGGTTGTCTCATGACAGATAATGGGGAATATTGCTAGGATATGCCCCCATTGTCTTATAGGTGTGGGTCCCCCACCGCTGGGACCTGCACCTATATCGAGAATGGAGCCCCGAAATTAAAGGAGGGCGCACTGCCATTCATTTTCTATGGAGCCGGCTGAGATGGCAGATAAGAGATGTGCAGTGCAGAAGGGTGGAAAAGGAGTACCCTTCCACTAGGGAGGGAGGAGTGGTGACCCCTAGCTCACCTGGCACTGGCACCTGGCTGCCCTGACATCCCTAGATGGGCTGGTAACCCGTACGCCGATCACGTGCCTCGTCCATGGCTTACCCTGAAATAAGCCCTAGGTAGTGAGTAGGGTGTTGGGAGCACTAGTACTCACCACTGACACCTAGGATAACAACAGGGAAAGGACAAAGAACACAAACACAATCAATAATCCCCGAAGCACCAGTTCCAACAGCTCCACAGCAACAATTGTCTGAACTCCACCTGAGGTCAGAATAGAAGATCTGGAAAGAAGGTCTATATCTGACAACAAGGGAAGCAGAAAGGGAAATATATAGTAGCTGGGAGCGGCTGACAGAGAACAACTGAAAGGAAAAGCTACAGATTCCTAAATGGGACAAGAAGGATTGCAAACCTAAGCAGGAAAACCTGGACCGGAATCCATTCTCACCATTAGGTCATGGAGCGATCCCTTTAGAAACCGAGCTCATAGCCACCCCCTGTGACCTCCTGACCCCACCTTGCGGGGCTCCATTCTCAGGTGTGGGTCCTAGCAATATGCCCCCATTGTGTATAATGAGACAACCCCATTAAGGCATAAGACAAATGGCCAGAGATAACTGATACATGTGAACCCTGCTCCAATTTTTGAACTACTGAATTGCTCACCAGCTAGACTTATCTCATTCATTGAATTCAGAATAACCATTGATTCTAAAAACACTTGGCAGTCACAGACTATTAGAATTTACAAGAGTAGTCAGTTGTCAGCTTTTGATTTGGACTTCATTTATGCTGTTATGCAAAAAAGAGCTCGACCAACCCCTCCAAACCATGTGTAAGAGGAGTTCAAGTGCACGCTGCTATGGCTGCAATGCAAAAGCAAACAAAGACTACAAGTAGCAGCACTCTGCTTTGTGCACAAAGACATATGCAAACATTGAAAACAAGGGCAACTGTAAACTGCATTACTGCTATTCTTACTGTATGAAAATTAGAACCTATTTGCCTTTATTTTTTATCAAGAATATGTCCGACCCATTTAGGTGGCTTCTAACAGACAAGACCTACTCTAAATCTTGCCTCTCTTTGTCCTGCTACTTGTAGTCCTTGTTTGCTTTTATATAGATAGCATTTTTGAGGGACTCATTTATTATAGGGGTCTTCTGGGATTTTATTACTGATGACCTATCCTCTGGATAGGTCATCAGTATCTGATCGGTGGGAGTCCAATACCTGGGAACCCCACCGATCAGCTGTTTGAGTGCCGTACATTGTATAGTGGTTGTGCTTGGCATCGCGCTCAGCCTCATTTACTTCAATGGGGCTTAGTGCGATATCATGCACAGCCGCCACCTTTTGGTATTTGTCTTTCAGTAGGGACTTGGCTCAGGACAATTGTCATTGATTTAGCAAAGTTTCCAGCTACAGAAATAGAAATGTGCAGGTGAAATACACCAGGTCCAGCCTGTTAACTGTGCCATGTTCTTCTATTTACGTTGCGGTGTAATTACATACCGTAAATGTGCTCCAGTGTGTTCCGAATTCTTAGAAATACATCAACAAAAACACTTCTCTATAAAACTGTGGGGCCTTTATTTCCGTGTGTGCTTGGCTAGGCAGTCCAGCAGTGAGTAGAGACAGTGTTCTGCGCTCCGTCCTCTCCCATTCGCCTGTGGCCCTCTGAATTACCTCACAGCATGAGAATGAGTCCATGGGCATTTCAGGAGCTGCTGTGAGAAGACCTCTCCCAAGTACTTGTTATTTATGGTGAAGCCAGGAACGGTTACATACTCCTGCCATGCTTTTCATCCACATGAAAGGACCCAGGGGTCATTGATAAAGGGAAAAAATAAACATTGCCTTTAATTGCTTAACCGTTCAACACCTTTTTAGGGTCTTGGAAATTCAACAATGCTACTCAGAAAGTAGGAGAATCAAAGGGCTCTATTTCCATACAGATCCATGCTGTCGTGGTAATACAGCCAGCCAAAGAGCGCTGGGATAATGAACAACTATGCACTTACCTTGTACAGATTAGCAAAATACAACAAAATGAAACAGCGCCTCTTGTGAGCATGGGCTGTATCTATTATTGCAGGACAACCCCCTTCACTTAAAGGGCATCTGTCAGCAGATTTGTACCTATGACACTGGCTGACCTGTTACATGTGCACTTGGCAGCTGAAGGCATCTGTGTTGGTCTCATGTTCATATGTGCCCAGATTACTGAGAAAAATTATGTTTTAATATATGCAAATGAGCCTCTAGGAGCAATGGGGGCGTTGCCATTACACCTAGAGGCTCTGCTCTCTCTTCAACTGCTGCTCCCTCTGTACTTTGACAGGGGCAGGAAGTGTAAAAGTGATCATGCCTGCTAGGCCCTGTCAATCAAACTGCAGAGGGCCTGGGAGTTGTAGGGCATGTTTAGGAGATGTGATATCACTATTTTTTTTTCAGATACGCTACTCCGTTGGGGCGCTGTGCCCCACACTCGCTTTTGCCGCCCTGTATGATAATCAATACCATTAGTACAGGGAGGAGGAGACGACCACTTTTCTCAGGGGGCGTCTCCTTCTTCCTGGCTGTGAGCTCTCCAGGGGCGTAGTTAAAGGAAAGCAGGGGAAGCGGCTCCTGTGGGGTCCCAACTCAGAAGGGGCCCATACAGGAGGAGGACTAAAAGATTTTATTGTCAGAACCCTATCAACAGCATTATACACAGTGACACTGTAGGAATGGACAGAGCAGCTGCCGGGCCTCGTCTAACTAGCCACAGGAGTGAAGTTTGCAAAAAAGTTGCTGGGCGAAAAAGGGGGCCCGTTCAAAAATTTCCTGTTGGGCCCAGTCATTTTTAGTTACACCACTGGAGCTGATAAGTCACAGCGGACCGCATCACATCCAGGTGAGCTGTTTTTTCTCCCTGGCTTTGAAGCTCTCCGCTGCGATTGGACAGCTTACAGGGAGAAGGAGACGCCCCTGGAGAAACACAGCCGTCTCCTCCTCCCTATACCAGCAAATGAGAATGGGGGGCACAGCGCCCCAATGGAGTAGCATATCTGAAAAAAAAAAGCGATGTCACATCTCGTAAACATGTCCTACAGTGCCAGGTATTAATATTGTAATCTCAGGACCAGTGAAAAGTCCTCTTTAAGGCTTTGTTCACATCTACAATATTTGTTAGGTGTATCTTTTTAAAAAGCTATGCAAAACTATGGCACAAAAACTGTAATCTATGTTATTGTGCTTTATACGGGTGGTACAATGATTCGTCAAGGAGAGTTAGGGGAAAGAAATGTAATGGTGCTTGTGATGTGTAGAACCCAAATAATACATAAGGTGTCATCACAATATGGAACCTTTAAGGTGTGCCCATTATTCCAGATAAATTTTCAGAATACGCGGTCCTGTATGTCCTTTAATAATAACAGCAGTTGTGACCACAGTGTTTTCCGGATCATGCATTTTTTAGCCATTATCCCCTCTGCAGGATTCATCTGTAACTGTCAGTTTTTCCTGATCTCTGCTCGATAAGAGGCAGGCACTACTGTCTGTAATGTTGTTCCACGCTCATGAGCACTGCGCCCTGTCCCCAAGGCCACATACTGGGATCAGTCGCCTGCTCCTCAACCCTCATCTCACAAAAAGTGTGAAATAGTATAATACGTAGGCCAGTTTCAGACGAGCATATTCACTGCGTGCTCCATGTGGCAGCGTGAATTCAGGTAGGATTTATAATGCTGTGTGTCTCTGCCCTAACTGTAATGATTTCTACTAATGGTATTATGTGTATATACAGTGGGGAAAAAAGTATTTAGTCAGCCACCAATTGTGCAAGTTCTCCAACTTAAAAAGATGAGAGAGGCCTGTAATTGACATCATAGGTAGACCTCAACTATGAGAGACAAAATGAGAAAATCACATGTTCTGATTTTTAAAGAATTTATTTGCAAATTATGGTTGAAGATAAGTATTTGGTCACCTACAAACAAGCAAGATTTCTGGCTCTCACAGACCTGTAACTTCATCTTTAAGAGGCTCCTCTGTCCTCCCCTCATTACCTGTAGTAATGGCACCTGTTTGAACTTGTTGTCAGTATAAAAGACACATGTCCACAACCTCAAATAGTCACACTCCAAACTCCACTATGTGAAGACCAAAGAGCTGTTGAAGGACACCAGAAACAAAATTGTAGACCTGCACCAGGCTGGGAAGACTGAATCTGCAATAGACAATAGCTTGGTGTGAAGAAATCAACTGTGGGAGCAATAATTAGAAAATGGAAGACATACAAGACCACTGATAATCTCCCTCGATCAGGGGCTCCACGCAAGATCTCACCCCGTGGGGTCAAAATAATCACAAGAACTGTGAGCAAAAATCCCAGAACCACACGGGGGGAACCTAGTGAATGACCTGCAGAAAGCTGGGACCAACGTAACAAAAGCTACCATCAGTAACACACTACACCGCCAGGGACTCAGATCCTGCAGTGCCAGACGTGTCCCCCTGCTTAAGCCAGTACATATGCAGGCCCGTCTGAAGTTTGCTAGAGAGCATTTTGATGTATTGGGAGAATGTCATATGGTCAGATGAAACCAAAGTAGAACTGTTTGGTAGAAACACAACTCGTCGTGTTTGGAGGAGAATGAATGCTGAGCTGCATCCAAAGAACACCATACCTACTGTGAAGCATGGGGGTGGCAACATCATGCTTTGGGGCTGTTTCTCTGCAAAGGGACCAGGACGACTGATCCGTGTACATGAAAGAATGAATGGGGCCATGTATCGTGAGATTTTGAGTACAAACCTCCTTCCATCTGCAAGGGCATTGAAGATTAAAACGTGGCTGGGTCTTTCACAATGATCCCAAGCACACCACCAGGGTAACGAAGGGGTGGCTTCGTAAGAAGCATTTCAAGGTCCTGGAGTGGCCTAGCCAGTCTCCAGATCTCAACCCCATAGAAAACCTTTGGAGGGAGTTGAAAGTCCGTGTTGCCCAGCGACAGCCCCAAAACATCACTGCTCTAGAGGACATGTGCATGGAGGAATGGGCCGACATACCAGCAACAGTGTGTGCCAACCTTGTGAAGATTTACAGAAAACGTTTGACCTCTGTCATTGCCAATAAAGGATATGTAACAGTATTGAGATGAACTTTTGTTATTGACCAAAAGGTCTACCTATGATGTAAATTACAGGCCTCTCGCACCTTTTTAAGTGGGAGACCTTGCACAATTGGTGGCTGACTAAATACTTTTTTCCCTACTGTAAAAGCATGTTATCTGTCCTCTACTTCATGCTCCTGCCAATGGAGTGACTAGAAGTGACTGGGCCCCACAGCAAATGTTTTAATAAACACACCCCCACACACACACACACCTGCCGGATGAAACCCCCTCCTCCCGTACAAACCTCACTCCTGTGGCTAGATAAGATCGCTCTCTCAGACCAGGCCCGGCAGTCTCTATGTCCATTTCCTACACATCTATACTGTATGTCATGTCACTGTGTATAATGTCATTGTGTAATACTGTGCAGGGGGCCTAACAATAAAATCTTTCTGTCTTCCCCTCTTCTGAGTTCAAGACCCATAGCAGCCTCATCCCTTGCTTACACTATAGCTACGCCCCTGGCTCCTGCCAAATGTATGATAGTAAAATGTAGGAGAGAGACAGAACATAGTGTGACTGCAGGATCAGACTACAATGGATTTGTTTGTAGTCTGTAACTATGGAAACACCTAGGTCTGTAAGAAGTTGATTGTTAAAGCTAAAACTAGTGGCTTTCAAATTAAAGACAGATTTGTGAATCATCAAGCTATGGCCAAAAACGATTATCTTCTCTGGTGGCAGGTCCTGGATACAAGGCAGTTGAAGTACAGTAGTAGAGACACGGTTGTGGGCAGAATAGAGGTCATGCCTCAGCTGGTAGATTTGTATTTCCTGTGTGACCAACAGCTTTACGGGTAACAATGTTAATTCTGATACAGAATGATATTATTCAGAGAGCATACATAGCAAAAGTAAAAGGATTGTCCCCAAGCTACTGAAGGAATTAGATTTCTATGGTAATTCTTCCAAGCTGTCTATTCATGAAGCTTCTATCTTTAGCTGCTCACTCCTAGGCTTATCCAGCCACTTGGCTATCAAGTCATGTACAGGACTTGTATTCAACTCCTCTGGCCAAGCAACCAGTTCACTTCTGAAGACTGACAACACAAGCCAAGAGGCATATCTTCAGCCTGCATTCCCCAGCATTTGTGTAATAAATCTCTGTTGCGGGAAAGCTCATAAATTTCCTGGAGGGATAGTAGAGGAACGGTACAATGCAAGTTGTAAGAAAGACACTTCAGAATTATCTCATAAGGAATGCAAGTATTTACTAGAACAGACACATCAAGAGAGGTGACAGGTCTTATATACATTTCTTTATTTAAAGGGGTTGTCCGGGTTCAGAGAAGAACCCGGACATACCTGCAATTTCACCCAGGCAGCCCGCCTGAAGAGGACATCGGAGCATCTCATGCTCCGATGCCCCCCCCTTGCCCTGCGCTAGATCGCGCAGGGCAAGGTCTCTTTTGTTTATAAATACTCGCTGCCGGGCGGGTACTTCCGCCCGGCAGTGAGTTCGGTGACGTCACCGGCCTTAATGGGCCGGCTTTAGCGCTGCCCTAGCCGTTTTACTGGCTAGGGCAGCGCTAAAGCCCGTCCATCAGCGCCGATGACGTCACCGACTCACTGCCGGGCGGAAGCCTCTGCCCGGCAGGGACCGGTACGTCACCGGAACCTGGCTAAATTCCTTTGCCCTGCGCTAATTAGCGCAGGGCAAAGGAGGGCATCGGAGCATAAGGATGCTCCGATGTCCTCTTCAGGCGGGCTGCCTGGGTGAAATTGCAGGTATGTCCGGGTTCTTCTCTGAACCCGGACAACCCCTTTAATTTAATTTAGAGACAGGCGAAGTATTGGAAAATTTAATTTGGCTGCTTCGTCGAATTTTACAAAAAAATTGACTTTGTGACGCGCCGCTCCCCATCATTGTACCCCTCAGATGCTGCGTTCATACATGATTGTGCTATCTGAGAGTAGAAACAATGTAAAATTAACAGGAAAAAAAATCAAATCATACTTACTACCTCTATTTGCTCACGAAGGGGCCAGCCGCCGCCATCTTGCTTGAAGATCTGACGTGAAATCTCGCGCGGTCAGAGATGATTATTTAATATATCACCACGCATGGGATTTCGGCTGAGATCTTCAATAAAGATGGCGGCGGCTGGCGCAAGTAAATGGAGGCGGTAAGTATGATTTTTTAACACTATTTCAGGTTAAATTTATTTGCTACCACGAAGCACAAGGAGATTGGGCTTTGCGGCGAATCGAATTTATCCTGAAATTCAGATCAAATTCCACTTCATTCACTCAACTCTAGTTTAAATGCCTATTAATTACACCATACTATGATTCACTTTTTCTCTAATTCTAATATTTCTAATGTTTTTTGGATTCTTTCAAATGCATTCTGGGGGCACTACTGATATCACGTTGATACTTCCTCTGAAAAGACAGAGAAAAATGTTTAAACATGCTTGGGGGGTCATGTATTTTAAGAGGACCAGCTAAATTAATCTGTGTTTGGAAAAGGAAGCCATCATTTGAAATAGGGGGATGGGTGTGCTAGTCATTTTCCATAAACTCAGCCTGCCCGGGTATTTGTTGTACTCACTTTCATAGGACAAAGTGTGCTAAAAGTCATTTTAGTGAAAGCAAGCCTGAAGTGTTAGCAGTATTCTCCACCAGATTAGTCCTGCCATTTATAAACTGTTTACATTAACTCAATGGAGGTGACGTGCCCTGTGAGGCCGAGCTGATTAGAGAGGGAGCGATCAATATAAACGGGATTTAGGTATGTTATGGTATATATTACTTTACATTTATGAGTACTGAACTCAACAAGTATTATAATTGAGTTAACCTAATACATTTGTGACCCATATATCTAATTATATCTTTATCGCATAAAAATATCGCATTACAATTTACTGCAATGTTTTAAACTGCAGTTTTGCAAATGAGCTTTCCTGCGGGATGAGAATAATCTCAAGTGCCACCTACGGGGGCCTACCCTGTAAGACAGTGTCTGACCCTTTAAAGACCTTTGAAACAAGACTTGGGTTATCCACTGACATATCACTTCTGTAGGCAACACTGTTTCAGTGTTGTTGTTCCTCATCAGTCCAGGCTAGGGAACTGGCTGGCTGTGTGAGATACCCTAGTAGTAACTTTAAGAAACTCCTGCTTTGAAACCTTAAAGGGGTTCTCCGTGAATAATGATTTTTTTTGCAAGATCTTCCAGCCTGCCTCCCTAAACGGAAGATTCATATTTACCTGCTTTCTGCCGCTCAGTTCCTCCATGCTGCCTCCCACATGTCCATGTTTTGGTCCCTGCGTGGTGTTTACATCTGCTGCAGCATAGGCATGGTCACATGCACTACTCCAGCCAATCACTGGCTTCAGCAGTAATGTACTGCTTGTGGCCACATCCAGCTGAAGCTAGTCATTGGCGATAGTGAGCATGCAGCCATGCCCATGCAAAAGCAGATGTAAACACTGCGCAGGGAGGCAGCGTGGAGGACCGGAGGCAACCTGGGGAGACTAATAAAAAAAAATCATTATACCAAGAGAATATATACCTATACTTATATATACCTGTCCAAATGAGGAATTTACTTGGGGAGATAGATCGCCGGGCACACTGCGCTGCAATAATCTTGTTTTGTAACAGTGCTGCGGGACTGTCAGGATCGCGCATGCGCGATCCCTTACAGCAGCCTGCCGGCAGACAGAAGCGGAGAGGAGGCGGGCACCCAGTCTCTGACGTTTCGTGTACAGAGCCTGGCCACTCCCTCAAGCAGGGAGATGCCTGTACACGAAACGTCACCACTGGAGCTGGGTGGATGACGTCGGGGGTCACGTGACCCGTATCGGCCGCGATGAAAGAAGGCAAAATAAATAGTAAGTGTAAATTACAAAAGTTAACTTCGGTAGGTTGCCAGCAAGTTTAGCTAAAGTTGTTATAACTCGGACAACCCCTTTAAGCACCATGTACCAAAGTTCTTCAAAAGCCCAGACATTGAGTTATGCACTTGGGGAGAAGCCTCAGTCTGAGTATACATAGCTGTGGTTCACCTGATTAACCCCTTCATGACATAGCCATTTTTCACCTTAAGGACCAGGCCAAATTTTGGAAATATGACATGTGTCACTTTATGTGGTAATAGCTTTGAAACACTTTTACTTATCCAAGCCGTTCTGAGATTGTTTTCTTGTGACACATTGTACTCCACGACAATGGTAAATTTGAGTCAATATAAATCGCCTTTATTTATAAAAAAAATCCTAAATTTACAGAAAATTTGGAAAAATTTGTAATTTTCAAACTTTGAATTTCTATGCTTTTAAGGCAGATAGCGATCCCTCACAAAATAGTTATTACTTTACATTTCCCATATGTCTACTTTATGTTACCATCATTTTGTAGATGTAATTTTATTTTTTGGGGACGTTAGAAGGCTTAGAATTTTAGAAGTAATTCTTAAAATTTTTAAGAAATTTTCCAAAAACCATTTTTTTGAAGCAACAGTTCAGTTCTGAAGTCACTTTGTGGGGCTATCATAATAGAAACCACCATAAATGACCCCATTTTAGAAACTACACCCCTCAAGGTTTTCAAAACGAATTTTACTAACTTTGTTAACCCTTTATGTATTCCACAAGATTTAAAGGAAAATGGAGATGACATTTCAAAATTTCACTTTTTTGGCAGATTTTCCATTTTAATCCATTTTTTTCCTGTAACACATCAAGGGTTAATAGCCAAACAAAACTCAAAAACTATTACCCTGATTCTGCGATTTACAGAAACACCCCACATGTGGTAGTAAACTGCTGTATTGGCACACAGCAGGGCGCAGAAGGAAAGGTGCGCCAGATGGTTTTTGGAGGGCAAATTTTGCTGGATTGGTTTTCAGACTCCATGTCCCATTTGAGGCCCCCCTGATGCACCCCTACAGTAGAAACAACCAAACAGTGCCTGTATTTTGGAAACTAAGGGATAAGGTGACAGTGTTATTGATACTATTTTGGGGTACATATGATTTTTGATCGCTTTATATTACACTTTTTGTTAGGCAAGGTATCCAAAATGCCTGTTCTGGCTCAGTTTTTTTTTTTTTGTACAGTGTTCATCTGACAGGTTAGATCATGTGCTATTTTATAGAGCAGGTTTTTACGGACGTGTCGATACCTAACATGTATAGTTTTCTTTATTTATTTAAGTTTTACACAATAATATCATTTTTGAAACAAAAAAATCATGTTTTAGTCTGTCCCTTGTCTGAGAGCTGTATTTTTTTTATTTTTTGGGCAATTGTCTCAGGTAGGGGCTCATTTTTTGCGGGAAGAGGTGACAGTTAGATTGGTACTATTTTGAGGGGCATACGCCTTTTTGATCGCTTGTGATTGTACTTTTTGTGATATAAAGTGACAAAAATGGCTTTTTTTACACTGTTTTTATTTTATTTCTTTTACCGTGTTCACCTGAGGGGTCGGGACATGTGATATTTTTGTAGAGCAGGTTGTTACGAACGTGGCGATACCTAACATGATTGGGATATTTTTTTTCTTTTTTTACTAATTTCAAATTTAAGTATTGGGGGAAAAATAGGATTTTTTTTTAATTTTTTTACACTTACACTTTACACTTTTTTTTACACTTTTTTTTTAGACTCAGACCCACTTGGTTCTTGAAGAACCAGTGGATCTGATTGTTCTATAATACACTACAGTACACTATATAGTGTACTGTACTGTATTGTCACTCAGTCTAAGCCTTCTCAGGCTCCTGCCTTTAGCAGGAGCCTGAACAGGCTTGATTACACCATGGCAAGCAGATGCTTCTGAAAGCGTCTGGTTGCCATGGCTTCCTCCCTCTCTTCAGCCCACACCATCAGCGCTGCCAGCGCACCGCAGCGCCCGATGGGAGGGGGAGGGTGCTCCCTCCCCCTGTTAACCCTTTCCATGCCGCGGTCCCTACGAGCCCATGGAAGGGGTTAAACTGCTGACATCGGTGCCAGCACCGATGTCAGCCGTTTGAAGCAGAGTATCAGCTGTATGCTGATACTCTGCTCCGCTCGGCCGTCCTGAAAAATCATTGTGGCGGCGCTGCCGCTGCACATTACACCCCCCACCCCCCCCCCCGGCCATCTGAAAATAGCGATCTGGGTGGGGGGGGAGATATATATTATATAGACAATGATCAATTTATTTATTTATTTATTTTAACATAAAAAGCAGCAGGATCGCTGTGATTGGCTAGTCTGTACAGACTAGCCAATCACAGCGATCGCTAGCCCGGGACCGCCCCCATTGGTCCCGGGCTGGTAAGCTGAGACCCCTGGCTGTAAGTAACAGCCGGGGTCTCAGCGCTGTCACCATGTCAGCAGACATGGTGACAGTTTAATGTAATGACGGGTATACTCGTCATGGAGCGCTAAATAGCAGTGCTCCATGACGTGTATACTCGTCATATAGCGGGAAGGGCTTAAAAGGCTGTTTTTGTTTTGTTGATCTGAGGTAGAGATGAGCGAATCATTCAAAAAATTATTCGCCGAACATTCGCCAAAGTTTTCCTAAGATTCGTATATTCGACGAATAGATTTGTTGTATTTGCGTACAAAATATACGTTATTATGTGCTATTAGCGAACATTCGCGCATAATAACGAATGTACAGTTAAAAAATGTACACAACTTCTTAGAAGACGTACGCATGACCGTACAAATAGCTTACAAATCCTCAGCGAACTATTGTGTACGCGATTACGTAATACGCAGGCACGTACAACGAGAGGCTGCGGGGTGCACTCCTCAGAGGCAGAGCGAATATTCGAAAATGGCATCCAGACGATCCTCATCATTTAGCTCTGCTGCACAGCTGAAATACATGTCCGGCTGATGGACCACCAGGATTACGATTTACAATGGCACACACCGCACGCCAACAGCATAAAAAGGAGGTGATCCAGCAGGTGATCTGAGGCTTGCGCCATAGTTTTGACACCTTGCGGACCCTGGGCCAGATCCAGTGTAAATGGTCAGATCTGAAATCGCCCTCAGAGGCAGTATGTATATTTGAGGTAGAACAAGTAAGGTGCTGTCTATCCGGCTATGGGCATAGTACAATCATCACAATACTATAAAGTGAATATGAGGACCCATTGCGGTACTGTAAAGAAATATACACAATGGGCAACATACTTGAAAACGTGCTGAAAGGTAAAAACATTTAGTGCAAACATCCAGTGCAAACAATATAGTGCAAATACATTATATGTATAATGTAAACATTTTAAATACCACCTACCTAGTCTGCTCACGGACATGTTTAAGTCTCTTTTCTTCTTTCTGACGCTTGTCATAAAACTGGAACAGAGTCCCAAACTCAGTTGCCATTTGTAACCCACATAGGTAAAATTGTAATCCAAATGGGTAAAAAAATAGCAGCAAAGGTTCCTTAAAAAACCCTCTTTCAAGGGGCTTCCCAATAACCTGAAAAGGGGGAAAAAAGGGATGAGGCGCACGTCTGCGCAACTTGGTTAAAGCAGCCTCGGGGACCATTGAATTTTGCCGAAGGGAGTAGTCCTTCCACGGCGGAGTGGGAACTCCTGCCGCCTCCGCCGTGTCAGCCAGCGGAGTGAACACCTCAGCGGGCACCTCAACCGACTTCTTAGGGTGCCGGACATATTGAGAGACGTAGATCTCCTCCGATTCCTTCTCCTCATAGGGATCGGTGCCCCACACCATGCCTCTCCAGTCAGGACCTCGCTGTGTCGCCATCTTAATTTCCTGAGTTGCCTCGTCTTCCTCGCGCACTGGAGAAGGGGCAGAGCTACCGGGGAGGAGTCTGCATCGCAAATGAATTGAATTCGTACGCAACAGCGTATAGAGTAACTTACACGTAGCAATAGCTTATAATAGATAGGACAAACTACGTAGCGAATGCATACAAAGCCGAAGCAAAGCACCTAATATTCGGATTCGCTTCGCAGCTAAAAAATCCCAAGATTCGATACGAATCGACGAATCGATTCGCTCATCTCTAATCTGAGGGTTTGTGGGTTCGTTCCCAAGTTATGATAGTTTTTGCAAATTAGATCTTTGGTGCTATAAGGGCATCACTATTGCTCTTGTTTTTTCCAAGCTCCACTCCTTTCTGTGGCCAACTCCTCCCAGGCTGCTTTGATTGTCAGAGACAGGCAGTGGCAAAGCAGAGATTGGCTGGCTACAGAAAGGAGCGGAGCTTAGCTACAGCAAGAGCAATGGTGATGCCCTCATAGTACCAAAAGCCTAATTTGCATATTAATATAAAGAATCCTAACTTGGGAACAAACCCCCAGATCAACAAAACAAAAAGTGTTTTAATCTGGGGAACCACAGCTATGTGTCTGTGCAAACAGTTGGATATGGAGGTCGCTGGTGACAGATGCCCTTTACGTTTTGGTATTGAGATGTAAGGCCTTGACATGCAAATAGTGGATCTGCTAGCATTTATGAGACCGGTATCTTGGTACCCCTGCATGTGGTTTTGTGTCCTGCATAATTGCCAACGTGTATTGTCCTAAAATGGACCTTATCAAGGTGTATGACATCCCAAACATGTTACTTTACTTTACATCTAGTCTAACTACTTTCTTTTCCCGAAGTTTGGTATGTAGTAGGATCTATGGCTGTATTTCAGTAATTATGGAGAACCATTCAAAGAAAGGTGTGGTGCATGTTGAAATAACATGGATGGTTTAAAGGGATAGAACTTTTCACCTTACAGCTGTTCCCTCCTACTTATTTGGCTGAACCCAAGTATATGCTAACAATATGTTCATTCAGACTGTCCTTATGTTGGCTGGACCCAGGAAGTAACAATTACAGAGAATAAAGAGATGTTTAGATCTTTAGGCCAAAACTTAGAAAATTAAAGTTTGTAAAAGAAGCTGCTAATATTATTCACACACAAATATAATGCAATACATATTGTCTGTATTATAAATTAGATAAAGCACTGATCATGGGGGTAGACCCATGTAGACACTCTTTGGTACCAAACAAGAATGTTTATGTATGACGCAAAATCACAACAAGCTTGGTGATTGCAGTCTCTTGAGGTGGTACACAACACTAAAGCTGGATTTACATGGCCCGATGTTCAAATGTTCTTACAAATGCTCGTTCCCGATAATCTGCCCCTCTAAAGGTGCTGCAGATCACCTGATGAACAAGCAAAACACTTGGTTGAAATGATCTGAGGTGCATACACCTCAAACATCGTTCCCAGGAAGCAGATCATGCTAGCTAAACATGTGAATTATTCTGTACGGGGACAAGCGGTAACAGCATAATAGCTCATCCTCATACTGTGGAGGGGATTGCTGCATGTAAATTCAGCACTTTGCCTCCAATTAACGGGCAGTCCATTGTTGGGAAGAAACACCTGCTTTCCAGCAATCAACTGCTTATGACTTCATCTACAGTAAGTGTGCCTTTAGTCATTTCTCACACTATTGGTGGTTAAATATAGAACAATCTAACAGATACAGAATTGGCAGTCTCTGTTAGGTCCTACAGGACAGAACATCACCTGATACATACTACAAGAGGCAGGGGTGGACTGAGAACTTAAAGTGGCCCTGGACAAAAAAAAAAAAAGTGACCCCATTTTGCAGGTATGTCCAAATTAACAGAAGGCGGGGTCAAAAATTCCGTCCCAGCAGAACCAAATAACACAGTGTAGCACACTATACTGCCCCAAAAGCTGTCCCTCTGATGTGGCTATCAATAGCTAAGATCTTCTGTCCTCCTCCTCCAGTTGTCTATGGAGCAGGGGGCTTAGGAGGTGAGATGCTGGCCACAACAGGTGAATTCAAGAGGGCATGTGCGGTCACTGTCCGGGTACATGAGTACCTGATTCTCATAGAGTTAATTACTGTTAAGAGCTCATTATGTACCTGGTTAGCAGCAGAGAGGAGGGCCTGGGCAGCCCCCTGGGGCATCGGTCGACAGGGAAATTTCCCTGTAGGGTCTATGGCCAATCCGCCCCTGACAGGAGGTCAGGCTGTGCCCAATGTTTTTTTACACATTAGAATATATGAAAAATGGCACCAAATAAAGTACAAAAAACACACGGCTGTGTAAACCTAAAAACAAAACAAAAAAGAGACAGGAATAGAAAGTCCTATAGGGATTAAAAAATGTCCACAAATAAAAAAAATACATGGCAAAATAAATGTCTCTTTCTGATATAATGGTGTTGGTACCTGCACTCATATAGCAGTAAGCATTGCTTATTTACTGAATAATAGCCATACAGCAGATAAAGGGCCAGTCACTGGGCACTTAAAATCATAATCCTAGAAATCCATAAACTTCTGTATTGCGAGTTATCACATCATAAAGAACATAAAACACTTTGCCGAGTCTTTATATTGACATTTACGGTAAGCTTCCTTATCTGTACCTCCAACTGTCAAACATGTGCAGCTATAAGTAGGCTTTCAAAGAGCAGCTCAAGGAGCGAGGGATTGCTCTACGTGTATTTGTATTCTGCTCAGGGCCTTCAAATCCATAATTGTTTAACAGTGTTGCTTCAGGAGATTACATTTAAATTTCCAACCTCATCCGCTTTCAAAAATGTGACTTTTGCCATCACATAAATCAGTAGACAGCACAATCCTGCGGTGTCTCTGGAGCTCTGCTCTGTAAAGCCATTTACATTCTACAAAATCTCATTGATCATCTTTCTCTTCAGGTGGGGTGGGGTTCCATCAGTGTCTATAAGTAATATTTTATTTCATGCTTGCAAGTATCTTGTCAAGTTGTGCCTATGAAAAGTAATACATACTCTGAAACTCTAAATGTTCTCATTCTCTAGATAGGGTGCAGACCTACTGTAACAGTTGCACCTCAGTCCTGATAGAAGAGCCTTCTGCAGGGGCGGATTGGCCATATACCTTACAGGGAAATTTCCTGGTGGGCCGATGTCCAGAGGGCCACCTGGACTCTCCTCACGGCCGGCCAGTGGAAGTTTTTGGGGATGTATTTTGTGCTGTTGGCAGTATTTTGTGATGGACTGTGGTATTTGGCTCTGTTGGGGTGGTATAATGTGCCACAATGTGGTATTGCTGGCGCTGACTTCCATCATTTCAGACCTGACTACAAAACGGGGCCACTTTTAGTATTTTTTCCAGGGCCACTTTAAGTTCCCAGTCCGCCCCTGGCCTTCTGCCACATAAGAAGAAATCAATTTTATAAATAGTACGTGGTAGACCCTTTTACAGATTTTGTGTTTTGCAGCTCAAGAACTTTAATCTTTCGCAAGGTCTCGACAGTTGGCCCATACATTTTGCATTTTGACTTGTAGTTATTTCAAAATAATCTATAGATTCACTAAGGATATGGCCGCACGTTCCAGTTTCTTGATGCAGTTTTGGAAGCCAAAAGCAGGACTGAATTCAGAAAAGAGAAGTAGTATTTTTCTCTCTTTTTAGAATCCACTCCTGATATGGCTTCCAAAACCACATCAAGAAATCTGAACATATGGCCGTACCCTTAAATTACCAAGGATGAGACTGGGCCAAGAAAGCAAGGGGGGCCCATCAGAGCTTTTGTAACCACAACTAAGATACCAAATGCTCAGCTATACATATTTTCAGGGGAAAATTAAAATGACGTACAAAAATAGCCAGCACTATCCCAAATATCAAGGGAGTAGGTCAGGAAATGGTTTGGAGGTCTAGACAGCAAAATGCTGAATCATTCTATGTTCCCTGTGCATGAGTGGTTTGCTGAATGGAAAATTAATCTAGCCACACTTTGATAAGTGAGCAAATATCAGTTTAAGAGCATATTGTTAGACAACGATTAGACCAAGTCAAATAATGCAGTCAAGATAGTTGTACAATTTGTTTGCAACTTGTTGTACAACTCTTTTAGAATTTCAGTTTGGCTATAAGAAAACAACCAAATTTTGGGCTGGTCACAAGCAGTAGTATGCAGCTTACATTGTGGTTTATGATAGCTAAGTCACGTACAACGTATGACCTGCGGCCAAAAATTCAACAGGTTGTTTTTTTTTGTCTGGCCATGGTTGTGCCACAGTCTCTGTATGTTGAATGCCTCAAAACATTCTCTTCAACAATCATCAGATGCAGTGTCACAATGCCAAATTGGACTCCTTGTGTTGCATGACCAGGGCTACCATGTAAGCCCTAGTCTAAGAGCATGGTCAGAAGCAGACCTGTTGTAGAAGTTCCTCTGACTGTTCCATATGTGTGAATAGGGTTTCTTAAAATCTATGCACATGCTGCAAAAAATCTTCCACATGTGAACATACCTTAAATAATATTGCTGGAAACGAGTTCTTCCATCTTGCCAGAAGATTTTATAAAGGCCTGCACTCCAGAATTTTGGTTTCAAAAAGTCACAAAATAAGCCAACTTTTTTAAAGTTTCAAACTCTGTGTCAATCTTATCAGTAAAGAGATGACAGAAAGTGGAGTAACATCACAAGACAGGCACATTAAACTTAAAAATCCATCAAATTTATGAAACATTGCATGGCATGGATAATTTTGGTGCAAATCATGGCAACACAGACTCCTACAAAACTGACTTTAAAAATTCCCCTCATAGATATTCCTCTCAACAAGAATACCTCGTTCTTTATTCATTTAAATCTCTGCTCACTGTCAGCTTCGAAATCTAGTAGGCTGTCTCATGATTAGGTGGTGTGCTACCCACATTTTTCATGGCCCCGTAGAAACAAATGGGTCCACATGCTATCCACAAAAAAATGCGGATCAGATGTGGACTAAAAACGTGGTCGTGTGAATGCAGGTATTGTTATTAGCTGTTCAGCATTATGCAGGAGGAGATCTATCACTACATAAGGAAACTGTTTGGCCAGCAGGCAAGGTGGACTACTCCTGTGTTTGCTGGTGAAAAGGGAGCGGTGCAGAGGAGGAGTTAGGGCAGGTGGTGGTGGGACCAGGGGGCAGGTAGTCGGAGGGACTAGGGAAGAGGGAATGGTGCCCAATTCAGATTCTTGTTAAGGGGCCCAATGATTTCTGGTCTTAATCAGTGACTGACAGCCATCTCTATCACTCCTCCCACTGGACTCCTAAGCATAGAAAAAATAGAGATCAATCATTTCCCACACATGGAGGTTGATAATCTGCTAAAGGAATATGTTCAAGAAAGTGTAAAATACCATTGACAAGTAATCCAATGTGATAGTACATAGGAGTGCTGTTTTATTAGAGCTTTATAGCTTCTCAGGCATATGTTAGATAAGAATTTAGGATGATGACGATGATGATTATTACTAGTTAAAGAAGTTTCAAAAAGTGGACAATCCCTGGCATGCCATCCACTTTCATGATATTATAGTGTTGTGAAGTGGATTCTTATCTCATATTTCATGTTTGCTTTACCATATTTCCGTTCTGCATTGTAGCAGACAAGGTAGCTAGTGATTTATCTTTTCATCTGTACATGCAAAGACTGACCACAACAACTTTTTATCTCATCTAAACAATGCAAAATGAAATTCCTCAGCCAAAAATAACATTACTGTAAGAGATTGCTTAGTGCTATACATGTGGCCTCCGCAGGTAATTTAATTAGGGGCTGCATTGTGTCATGAACATTCAATCCATCTTGAAATGTCAGATCTGTCAAATCAAGAAATTACTGTATGGATCCTATAGTAATGCAAAATAAATTATGTTTGGCAAGGTATGTTTGGAAGGTGGGAGCCTTATGGGGTCAGGGTAAAGATAGAAAATAAAACATTAGAGGTTAGTGTTTGGTGTAATTTCCCCTTGTGTTGCAAAATACTCACTTTTGCAGAAATCCTCACCTGTGTATTTTCTGGGGGATTTTTCCACCACGTGTGAAGCCACCCTTAAATGGGTTATCCCATCTCAGACAATGGGGGCATATCGCTAGGATATGCCCCCATTGTCTTATAGGTGCGGGTCCTACCGCTGGGACCCACACCTATATCGAGAACGGGGCCCCAAAAGAGAAGGAGGGTGCACTGCACATCCGCAGCCGCCCTCCATACATTTCTAAGGGCCGCCAACAATAGCTGAGAGCTGGCTCGGCTATTTCCGTCGGCTCCATAGAAATGAATAGGAGCGGTGGCCGCTCTTGCGGAAACCCGGGGTCCTCCAGGCACAGCGCTCCCCGCTTCGTTCTCGATATAAGTGCGGGTCTCAGAGGTGGGACCCGCACCTATAAGACAATATAGGTGCGGGTCCCAACGCTGAGACCCGCACCTATATTGCCTAACCTATAAGACGCCTCACTCCTACTAGGCACTCTCCATAAGGAGAAACAGATATTATCCAAGTAATTCAGAAAATCCTGTTTAATAGGTCAAGCACTGACTTAAAGGACAGCTACCTTTCATCTGGTGGTAGAAGAGGCTTAGCTTTCTCTTCCTTTTCGAATGGAAGCTAATTTGCATATTTTTTTCCCAGAAACCCAGAGGAGCATTGCTTGGCCTATAAGATGCCTATAAGACACCTCACATCTTTCTCTCTCTCTCTCTCTCTCTCTCTCTCTCAAGGTGTCTTGTGGTATCTGTCACAAAGGTTTTAGCAGCAGATCTTTTAAGTCCTGTGAGGTGAGGCACCATGGGTCAAACTTGTTTTTCCACCACATCCCACAGATACTCAAGTGGATTGAGATCTGGTGAATTTGGAGCTCAAGTCAACTGCTTGAACTCTATGTCACATTCCTCAAACCACTTCTGAATAACTTTGGCAGTGTGGCAGAGATATTATCATGCTGAAAGAGTCCATGGGTATTAGGGAATACCACCGCCATGAAGAATGTATATTTAGTCTGTACAGTCTGTAGATAGATACTATAGTCTGTGTGAAAATATCACCCACATGAATGCCAAGGTTTCCCAGCAGAACATTGCTCAGAGTATCTCACTGCCTCCTCCAGCTTGTGTGATTTCTATACTGTAGCCTTCTCTTCCTCTGATAAGCAATGTACAAGTTATCATGCACATATGCCCATTGTAGATGTTATTGACATCTTTTTTTTTTATCAAAGCAAGCATTAACTTTTTCAGTAATATCTGCTTCTGTAGGATCCCACCTGATGGGCTGGCCTTCGCTCCCTATGCAAGAGCCTAGGTGCCCATAACTCTATCCGTTAGATTTGTTTTTATAACAATGTGCTAACTTACACATATGTATTCTATGTGTACTATATATCTAGTGTACGGTGCTTTCAGAAAGTCTTCAGACCCTTTCACTTTTTCACATTTTGTTATGTTGCAGCCTCAAACTTTTCCCATCAATATGCACTCAGTATCCCATAATGAGAAAGTAAAAACAGAATTTTTGAATTTTATGCAAATTTATTAAAAGGAAAAACTAAAATTTTGCATTGACATAAATGTTCAGACCCTTTGCTGTGATACTTGAAATTTAACTTTGGGAGCCTCACGTTTTTCTTGCTCATCTTTGAGATGTTTCTACTCCTTGATTAAATTCAGTTGATTAAACATGATTTGGAAAGACACAGCCCTGTCTTTTTAAATTCCCACAGCTGGCAATGCATATCAGAGCAAAAACTAAGCCACACGAGGAAAGAACTGCCTTCAGAGCTTAGAGGCAGGATTATGTGCAGGTACAGATGAGGAAAGGGGTGTACATAGAGAGCATTGGGCCCCACAGCAAGAATCTGAATTTGGCCCCCGTGCTCTATCACTATCCCCTCCCACTACCTGGTCCCCAGTCATGCCAGTCAGGCCACAGGCAGTGCCAGCAGCAGTCCCACAGCACAGACGGCTCAGTAAAGTTTCCTTGCTGAGTGCTAGGCTAGCCAATCACCAGCAGGCTCTGTTATCACTCCTAAATGCTGATTGGCCAGTCCAGCACCCATCAGACAGACAGAGCACTCTAGGCTGCAGGAAGAGACATGAACTGTGTAAGGGGGAGGGGCCTGTAGGGAGTCAGAAGGCAGGTCCTAAGGCCAAAACAGGGTCCCGGGGACTTGTGAAGTGAGCAGCCAGTTTTAGTTAGTGTAATTATGGGATGGGTACTCCCATACATGATCAGTGCCCCTTTCACCACAGGCCCCATAGCAGCTGTGTGGTCTGCCTCTATTGGAAGTGTGCTACTGGATCTGGAGAATAGTACAAAAAAGTCTGATGCTCTGATTACCAAGAGCACAGTGGCTTACATTATTCTTAAATGGAAGAAGTTTGGAAAAAACAATACTCTTCCTAGAGCTGGCCACTCCACCAAACTAAGTGATCTTGGGAGAAGACCTTGGTAAGAGAGATGACCAAGAACCCAATGGTCACTCAGGCCAAGCTCCAAAAATTCTATGTGCAGATGGGAAAAACTTCCAATATTTCAGCCATCACTGCAGAACTCTACCAATCTGGGCTTTCTGGTAGAATGGACAAAAAGAAGCCTCTCCTTAGTAAAATATACGTGAAAGAGTTTGCAAAAAAAAAAAGAATACCTAAAGGACTCTCAGACTGTGAGAAACACCATTCTCTGGTTTCATAAAACCAAGATGGAACTTCTTGAATTCAATTCTAAGTATTATGTCTAAAGGAAACCAGGCACTACTAATCACCTGCCCAACACCATCCCTACAGTGAAGCATGGTGGTGGCAGCATCATGCTGTGGGAGTGTTTTTCAGCTTGGACAGGGAGACTGGTCAGGGTTGAGGGAAAGCTGAATGGAGCAAAGTACACAGATATCCTTTATAAAAAAAAAATCTGCTCTGGACCACAGACTGGGAAGATGGTTCACATCCCAACAAGACAATGACCCAAAGTACGCAGCACAGGAGTGGCTTAGGAACAACTCTGTGAATGTCCTTGAGTGGCCCAGCCAGAGCTCTGACTTGAAACCAAACATCTCTGGAGAGACCAGAAAATGGCTGTCCACCTACATATCTACAGAAAATGGCAGAAAATCCCCAAATCCAAGTTATCGCTGCCAAAGATTCTTCAGCTAAGGGTCTGAATACTTATGTCAATGCAAGATTTTAGTTTCTCTTTTTCAATAAATTACCAAAGATTTCAAACATTCTGTTTTGAGTGGAAATTGAAGTGAAAATTTTAGCACAAGACCGCAACATAACAAAATGTGAAAAAAGTGAAAGGGTCTGAAGACTTTCTGAAATCATTGAGACTAGAGGAGAAACTGTATTGTATTTGCATATTTACATTTTACTGGCTGTAGCCATGGGAACCTGTATGAAAGAATCTATTGTCTACACTGCTGTCTGAACAGTAGATTTAAAGTAAAGTGCTATAATGGTTAGAGATGAGAAAAACTTTTATAATGTCATAGGTTTTTTAATAGGCACATTTTCTATACAAAAGCCAAGAGACAATGGAGGCTGAAATAAGGATCCATGAAAGGAAACTGATCTGTCAGTAAACTGCTGGCAATGAAAATGTTCACAGATTCACTCATTTGTAATAGATAACCAATTGTCAATATAAATTAGCCGCTGTCATGTCTGATATAGTGCAGTTTGGCAGTTTCTTGCCCATACCTCTTATTCTACGAAAATGAAACCATTTTTCCTGCTGCAATTGAGGTTGTAAGGGTAGGTTCACACATCTGATACTTACTCCAGTAGTCTGGTTCAGCAGAGGAACAGACAACCAGAACCACCGTTTCTGGCATAGCTGTATACCACCGGGCACCGCTGTAACCCCATTAATTATAGTGGGATCCAGCAGCTTTCTACCATAAATGATTGTTTTTGGCCAGACAGATACCACTGCATGCAACACTTTTTGTCCGTCCAAAAGCAGGCAGGTATATTCGTCCTACAGAAAGATGGCATTTATGCTGGAAAGCCGTTGGATCCTATTACAGTCAATAGGGTTCCAGCGGTGCCCAGTGCTATCCGGCTATGCCAGATATGGTAACACTGATAGTATGTTCCTCTGCCGGAACAGACTATTAAAGTTATATACAAGAGGTGTGAACCTACTCAGTTCTTCTAGTCTTAGTGTACTGTAGTTCAGCTCTAGTCACTATACACTACTCACAAAAAGTTAGGGATATTTGGCTTGTGGGTGAAATTTCAGGATGAACCTAAAATGCACTCTAACCTTTACAGGTTACCTTCTCTAAAACTTTGAATGCACATGTCCAACTGTTCAGTGTTTCAGTAATTTTTGCACAATTTACTGTTTTATAAGTTTAATGGCAAAATTTTATCCATTAATAAATTAATACATTTCCTGCTTCAATTAGAATTAGAATTTCCCAGAATTACATTTTTACATCAAGACGACACCTAACCATTGATCAACAGTAACTCGCCAATGTGAGGCTTCAAACAGGATGTTCTCAGACGGAAGTGGCCACAGAGCTTAGAGCAGGGCTGGCCAACCTGCGGCTCTCCAGCTGTTGCAAAACTACAACTCCCAGCATGCCCAGTCTGCCTACAGCTATCATCCTTCAGCAGGGCATGGTGGGAGTTGTAGTTTTACAACAGCTGGAGAGCCTCAGGTTGGCCAGCCCTGGCTTAGAGTGTCATCAACAGGTTGCAAAACAGATACAGAGAGACTGGAAGAGTCCCAGAAAGCCATAGAAGTGCACGTCCTTTGGCCACATCCCACAATGATGACTTCTTCATTTTGAACAGTGCCCTGCGGAACCAGATGATGAATGCCTCACAACTCCAGGCTTGGGAACAGCTCTGACTTGAAACCAATCAAACATCTCTGGAGAGACCTGAAAATGGCTGTTCACTGATTGTCCCCATCCAACCTAACAGAGCTTGAGAGGATGTACAGAAAATGGCAGAAAATCCCCAAATCCAAGTGGAAATCTTGTGGCATCATACCCATGAAGACTGGAGGCTGTTATCGCTGCCAAAGATTCTTCAACTAAGTCCTGAGTAAAGGGTCTGAATACTTATGTCAATGCAAGATTTTCACAGAGTTGTTCCCAAGACTGGAGTTGTCAGGCATTCATCATCAGGTGGGCAGGTGTGTCTACAGAACTGCCCTACACTTTGTGAATGGTAGAATGAAAAGCCCATACTACTTGAATGACATCATTAATCCAGTCATTGTGCCTCTGCATGAACAACACAGGCCTAATTTCATCTTTCAGGGACGACAATGCACCAGTTATTTGAGATCGCATCATTAGGCAACGGTTGTTGGAGACTGGGGTAACTCAAATGGAGTGGCCTGCACTTTTTCCAGACCTGAATTCCATTGAAAACTTATGGGATCAGCTGAGTCGCCATGTAGAGGCCCGTAACTCTGTACCCCAGAACCTCAATGACCTGAGGGCCACCCTTTAAAAAGAGTGGGATGCCATGCCTCAGCAGACAATAAGTCGACTTGTGAACAGCATGAGACATCGTTGTCAAAATGTAATTGATCCTCAAGGCCACATGACAAGTTATGGAGACATTGCCGTTTTTTGTGGGGGTATACCCAACACTGGTGTTGGCTTTTGTTTCAATGAATTGTTTGAGATGAGTAAATCACCATTGCTGCTTCTACTTAAATGCCCTACTTTCATGATATAATATCACTGTAGAGTGAACTTTTTACATTTTCCATAAATTTCACCCAAAAGCCAAATATCCCAAATTTTTTGTGAGTAGTGTATATTTGGGCATGGTCTGTTTAGTTGATTGAGTATGCAATGGACATATAGAAGCAAACTGATAGAGAATTGGTTTGGAGATTTACAGTCAAGAAAATCTCCAACTATGGCAGAGGAATTCAGATGCTTCTTAAGGCCCCTTTCAGTTTAGGAATCTGTGCCCAAGCTCATGGACTCGCACTGTTAACATTTTATGGCTTACCACTGTGACATGTCAATGTGGATTTTCACTTTAAACAAAATGTCCAGACTGAATGTGAGCTATAAAACCAAGTGATCTACATTTTAAAGCAACATTATAGGAAAAACTGTTACACCATGTTATGACTAGTGTAGGATCATTGCATAACTCAAAGAACACCGAAGATAGAAGTCATGTCATCTTCGGGACCATAATAGGTAGGACACAGTGTATACATTTTATTCTGCAAGTGCTCTTTTAACTTTTAAGTTTTCTTGGACAAAAATATAGAAAACATTTTCCCTAAACTCAGTAAATGCATACATATGTTTACTTAACATTGTGGCATAGTAATGCTGACTGGATTTTGTTTCTTTTAAAGGTTCCTTGTACCCTTCAGCCAAACCATCTGTGACCATTTTCAAAATAACCTTTTGGCTGGGTTATTTTAACAGCTGCATCAACCCAGTTATCTACCCTTGTTCCAGCCGTGAGTTTAGGAAGGCCTTTCAGAACATTCTGCATGGTCGCTGTTCTCATAGGAGACAGGCTTCAAGTAAGTACTCATCAGGGTACATCCTAAGCAGCCCAGTGCACCGAAGTCCAGAGGAGCAAAGAGATGTTGTGAGAATCCCAGTAGGTTCCGGAGAGACATTCTACAAGATCACAAAGTCTGATGGAGTCTGTGAATGGAAATACTTTTCACCAGTACCAAGCCCATCTTCTCCATATGGGCCACCAAAGGACTTATCAAACCGTTCAACTGCCAGGGTGAGCAGTAAGTCAATTTTACGGGCCTGCTGTTGCATTGGCACAGAGCAAATACGCACATGCCACAATATTCCAACTATTAAAATACATACAATCTCGACAGGTGAAAATGGAGAACCTGTCTGAGTATAGGAGATCAAAACTTTTGCAGTAAATTCCAATACTTGTTGACGTGCTGCATGTGGAATGGAGGTGACCATGCATTTCTGTTCGATCTGAATGTGCAAGTTCACAGGTTTGATTCCTGTCAGCACCATTTACATTCCATTGTATCTGAGCCTCATTTTAACCCTTGACTCAACTTTTTTTTTACTCTCAACATGTTGAACCTCAACTCATGTGAACAATGCTGCTAAAATTGCACCTCGGATGTGGATGCATGGATTATAAACTTGCTTAAAAAAGCCTCCATGGTGCTATGTAAATCCCAAGTAAATCCATCTGGAAATGGCGAATCAAAATAACTGTCTGATGCTGTTCTATTTAAGTCCAATTTGTGCAGAATTGACATGTGCTGTGCACTCTCTACAGGTGGAAAATATCCAAATCTAGGTCTGGATTTCTAAATTCCCATCTGCACTTCACTTGCAATAAACACGATCGTAAACAATTGTGTCATTGGTTATTTCAGCCAAAATTACGTATCCTCAGCCTCACAAGGTTGTCATTAGTAGTAGTTGTACTCAATTGTTGAAAAGACTTTATAGTTCATCATTTAGACACTTTCTAAGCCCTCTGTATGAAAAATGACAAAGTACAACTTCTTACAGTGAGTATGGTTTTTAGACCGACAGAGAACTGGAGAATGGCCAATTACTTACTCATCTCTGTTTTTGTGAAGACTGCCTTTCTGGTCATAGCAGCTAATAGCATTATCCATCCTTGCCGCACTTTTTTTTGGGGGGGGAAACTGGTGAGGGAGGAGCATAAACACACTGCAAAATTTTGTCACAATGGCACAATTACTTTAACTGTGTAAGTGGACCTTAACCTGAACAACCAAAATACTATGACAAACATTAGAAAAAAAAGTCGTAAGCACTGTGTTTACGACTTTTTTTTCTAATTTTTGTCATAGTATTTTGGTTGTTCAAGTTAAGGTCCGCTTACACAGGCCAATAATTGGCCGAATGAACGTTCCTATGAAAGTTCATTTCCAGTCATTGGACATGTAAACATGTCTGCCTTTTGAAGATCATTTAATCTTCAACTTGCTTAACTGTTCACAGTTAAAGTAATTGTGACCAGGGGTGCCCAAACTTTTGCATGCCATGGCACACAGAGCTTATATGGCCTGAACAGGGGCGTAACTAAAGGCTCATGGGCCCTGGTGCAAGAGTTCAGCTTGGGCCCCCCTTTCCTCAGTGCTTTATGGCCAGGGGCAGGGAAGCACATAGGCAAAAATTGAAATGGCACCCCCTATGCCAAATTTTTGACCTAACCCCTTCCCTCCAACCAGAGGTGTAACTTGACCAGCATGCACTTTCTATAACACTGGTGTCTTCTTATATGGCACAAGGGTCTTTGGGCCCCCTCAGGCTCCTGGGCCCAGTAGCAACTGCTACCGCTGCACCCCCTATAGCTACGCCCCTGGGCCTGACACATGGTCTCTATGTCTGTGAAGTACCAGAGCAGGAGGCACTTTGTGTGTCACTGTATACCACACCATGGAGATACTCTAACCTAAAGCAATTGTTTTCTGTCAGATTCCATATGCTTTCATGTGCTTGATCCTTTATTGAGCAGGGCACTATAACCACTATTCCTGTGCTACACATAATAAAATATTCAGATGAGAAATGCAAGTCAGGACTACATGAATCACGGTTATGGCATCTTGTAGGTCCAACTCTCAGGTAAGTTTTCAGAGCTTGACTGGAAGATGGCTTTAAAAATGGCCAAAAATTGCATGAGAATTATCTACTTTTTCAAACCTTCTGAATATCATATGATGATGAGATATGATTTCTTCTAGAAATTCTTATTTTGTTGTTTTTATGTCATGTCCATTTACTTACCATAGCATCAGGAACAAGCACAGACCTTTTATGGTGTTTTACTCCATCTTTGGGTTAAGTTGTGTATAGGACATTTATTAAGAACATATGAGTTGTAATCCGTTTCTATCTTAGGACCCAGCTTTACAATTTTGGTTTATAGGTTACTGGAGCTAGCTGGTGGTACTTGCTGAGAGGACATCATCCATTGAAGACATATTTTTTACTTGTTCCACTGTACATATGTGACAGAATGTGTGGGTCCTCAGATGTATGTCAATAAGCTTGAATTTTGTGAAGAAGCAATTCTCAGGTCTTGTCCCTATAGTTATAATAAAATGTAATTCTATCAATTGAATTTATTTGTTTTCTCCTTTGTTGTGGTGGCTTTGAGTATAACATATATTACAATGGATGCGCATATGTGTTTTTTCGCTTATGCTTTTGTTGATTTTTTTTGTTCATACTTAAAAAATCTAAATTCACAACGCATATAGCACATGCAAACTATGCAAGGCAGAACCCACAGTGCAATAGGTGTCAGATGACTTCATTGACTTCATGGTGATCTTGGTTGTGCACCCAAGTATTCCAGTGCATCACAATGTATCGGTGCTAGCATAGAAATGATTGGGGTCACATCACGACTTACATGTGTCCCACAACCGTGACCCCAAAATCACAAAAAATCAGGCACAGCCACGATTGCGGAAAATGTGAGTCACGCTGCGTCTCTATTCATTTCTATGCTAGCATTGCCACACTGCGGTTCTTTGGTGCGACATTTGTCCTGCGACCAATATCGCCATGTAGCCAAACCCTAAGTCACTATTATACTACCTCCTGTTATGGAAACCCTGTTCTCTGGAATTTGGGAGAGACTTCAATGGGCCTTCAAGTGTGTCAGCGTGAATCACATGGATTCCTTTACGATGCATCGGAGATAAATAAAGACGTGGTGAAACAGTTTCCAGGTATTTTTCTCTGGGGAGCAATGCTACATTCATCAATGTAAAGCAAAACATATTACTGTGAAGACTAGACATGATGCAAATTTCATAGGGTACAGGAACTATTGTACATATACAGTATGTCCATATGGAAGTTCTCCTGGCCCACAATACTATCCCAGTATGAACCATTCTATGGGCATAACTTAGAAATTCTAAATGACCTTACAATAAGAGAGATAAAGGAGGGGTGGTGTAAGATGTATTGGAAATGCCGAACTCATCCTTTCAGCCCACATACAGGGTATTCCTAAAGCATTGGTATTTATATAATTAGCCTCAAGACATTTCTGCAAGGCATGGGCTTTGTACTCGCCACATTTTCTGGATGGATGGAAGAGTTAAGCATAGCAACAAACTAGACTAAATCAATAATTCCACTGTCAAATCTGAAAGTCGTGATTCGGGTATTAGTTTTCACAGCAAGCCCATTGTAAAGTATTGATGACCCTTTGTCTGTTCTCATCACCTTCATGTGGTTTATAGAACCCCTGGAAGCAATGGAGGACAGACATTTACACATTTGCTTTACTCATAATCAACTAGACAAAGCCTAATGGGTCTTTGATTGGAAAAACCTTGTCTACATTAATACATCTAAAAGCCTTAAGTAGTGTTAAGCCAAAAGTTCTGTACGCTTTCATTACGGCAGTCTATTCTATATTTGATAAGAAATCAATTTACAAAACCTCTTGTCTGAGTTTTCCATAATTAAATTACAGTACACACAGCAGCTAAATATATATCACTTAAAATTTTAAACTCTTTTTTTTAACTCACTTATCTGGAGGGCATTTTTACCCTTCTGTGGGTAGGCTGCAGCTCATCAAGCACCTGCATTGCTGTAAGCTCTCATTAATGTCTTCCTCCCCTGCATACAAGCTCGGACTGACCCACAGGGGTACAGGTACAGGTGGGCCTCTGGGCACCTGAGCAAGGTAGGCCCCTAGTCTCCCCCTGCACAAGCAGCACAAAAAACTTGATAAAGTATTAAAGAAACTCCCCAGTTTATTATCATAGACAGATCAGAGCTGAGATGTCTTCTAGGCATAGAGGAAAGCTACCAGTGTCCTCTTCTCCCCAGGATCTACCTTTTCAAAGTTGCTACAGGGACCCCCATATTCAGTCATCTGGTAGCATCTTGCTGCTGTGTGAGCAGGTAATATTTGAATGTATCCATACAAAATGGATACATTTTACTGTTGGGCCCTAGGCACCCCAGTCTGACACTGCCTGAATAGACAATAGTCACTCACATGTAGTCCCAGAGAGACATATGGCATGTAATGCCCCTACCACAATTTTATCTTAACTTGATGTGGGTACCCAAATCGAAAGGGCTTGAACTATCTCAAAAAACTCCATCCATCTCATGAAATTTGAATTCTACTGCTTCTAACTAATCAATTTGCTCATTTCTAAACTATATAATTTGGTGAATTTAGAATTAGGGATGAATTCGTTAAATGTATCTGGGCCGCTTTACCTGTTTCTCCATGAGATAACCACACTGGCCCTGAGAAGAGGAAGGGAGCAGAGAAGTTACTGAGAATGTTAGTCCACCACGCAAGGCTGGAGAAAGTGGACCTGAGGATAAACACCAGGGGGCGCTACCACAGAGGAAAATGTAATGTACATAATAAACCGAATATTTGTATTTCATGCATATTGGAATAATACTTTATTTTAAATGCACTGTTTAATGAGATAACTTATTTAATTGTTCATTTTTTTAAAGGTATGCTCAAAAGAAATGGATCAAGGAAATAGGAGGGCAATTGATTTCTTTCTCAAAAGACTAGATGTAATTGTGGGAGACACAAATCTTTCACACTAGAAAGGTAGTAAAGTTACAGAATTCTATCCTGTAAACCAGTGTTCCTCAACTATAGTCCTCAGGGTCCACCTGCTAAATAAATCCTGAAAACATGACCAAAGTTGGGCACTGAGCACTGGAGTTAAGGAGCACTGCCGTAAACCGTAGCAGATCTGTAGAAAAAGATGGCTCGCCATGGTGACTAAACTCCTACAACCATCTGCATGGTAAATATATCTGCTCAGCCTGAAATCTGTCCTTGATTTCACGGGAGCTTGAGTCAAGTGTACATAGACACTTGTAATAATGAATGTTGTACGAAGCACAGAAAATAATTACAAAAAGACGTGTGGTAAACACTTGTATGTGTGACTCTCTGTAATAACTATTTATTATTAACAGATTCTTCTGCTGGATGGAGGCAAGTGATTTCATAATGTGTAGAAACTCAACAGATGGACTGTTTTTACCATATACTGTATTCAAAGTATACCTAGAACAGTAAAGAAATTGGAACTATTGTAAGGAATCTTTCGCCAGCATTTTTTCAAAAGGACTAAAGGGGTTTTCTCGGATTTTTAACAGATATGCTCAAGTAGTTGCTTACCTCATGTACCTCTCCCCGATTATTTATTTTTTTAAATTTCGGCTTTCTTAAATAGAGATGAGCGAACGTGCTCGAAACGAGCACTGTACCGCTCGGCTCCCCTGCCCTCGCATGGGCGCCGGCAGCCGCTTCTGTCCTCCTCAGGAGGACGGAAGTGGCTGCCAGCGCCCATGCTAGCGCAGGGGAGCCGAGCGGTACAGTGCTCGTTTCGAAAATGTTCGCTCATCTCTATTCTTAAACCATTTTGACCATGTAAATAAATCACTCAGGCAAGTGCTGGGGCCCACTGCTCCTGGGGGGTTCACAGGGTGACAGGGTCACAAGTCTATGGAAGCGATCCTTCCCATTGAAATGAATGGGGCAGTTAGGTGTAACCTACTCACCACTATCCTCGTTAAGGCCCGCCGATCTGATATTGATCACCTATCCTGAGGATAGGCCATCAATATATATAGCTCGGAGAACCCCTTTAAGATTAAATTCACACAGGGCAAATTTTGTTACAGAAATTTCTGTGACTATCCCATCCATCTGAAAGTAAATTGCAGAAATCTATGTCCTTGCCTCTCAAATAACCCCAGAAATTTCTGCATTAAAATCTGCCACATGTGAATCCACCCTAAGGCAGATTTCAGATGTGTCTGTCGAGGTTCTGGCCAAGTTTAAAATGGAAGGCACTCTGAAGTTGGAAAATGGAAGGCAGACTGAACACTGACCCATTCACTGTACTGAAATCGGCCTCACACTAAGGATCGAGCAATCAAGATGGCTCATATGACTTACCGGCAACACTGACCATTAGAAATAGGAAGTGATCTATTTCATAAGAATGCAGAAGGGAGGATTCCATTTTAAGATTATTTGTAGAGATGAGCGAGCACTAAAATGCTCGGGTGCTCGTTATTCGAGTCGAACTTTTCCCGATGCTCGGGTGCTCGTTTCGAATAACGAACCCCATTGAAGTCAATGGGAGACTCAAGCATTTTTGCAGGGGACCAAGGATCTGCCTAGGGAAGGCTGGGTGAAAACCTGGAAACCCCAGAAAATGATGGAAACACCACAGAAATGGACAGGAAACAGCAGGGGCAGCATGCACGGATGCCTCTGAGGCTGCCTAATCCCACCATTACCCCAAATTCTCAGGCAACAGCCTGGTGGTTACCCTCATGGCAATTGTGCTCACCCAGACCAAGAAAGGCGAGGCACATGCCCATCACATGTTAGGGAAGCACCCAACTAGGTGCAACAAAGGTCAATCACCGCCAATTTTCAGGGACACGGTAATGGTGACCCACTTAAAAATGCTGCCTGACAACCTGGCGGTGAACCCCTGATTGTCTGTCTTTCAATAAGATTGCAGTGTAAAGCATGGTGGTGAGCCTCAGTATGACCTTTTAGATGGAGATTGCATGTGGTCACGTACTCCCTGGATCCCACCATTACCCCAAATTCTCCTAGTAGGGCATGTGTGGTATCGATTCTTCTCAGTTTAAAATCGCATATGTCCCCTATCTTGGGACCATATATTTCATGGATTTTTCGACCACGGAAAAGGAAAAAGAGCTTGCTCAGGCCAGGGGAGTGTCTTTCCTACTGTAGCTAAGGGGACGTGTCCATGCTCTGCCAATCACAGGTCAGGAGGCAATTAAAAGAAGAACCAAAAAAAAACATCAGTACAATATCTAATACGTCCCCTATCCGGGTAAATTGTTTGGAGAGAGGGCCTGTAGGTGGGGGGCAGGCTGGGGGGAAGGAGGTTGAGCTGGAAGAGCCAGAGGAGTGCCCCCTGGGCTAGCATGTGTGGTGGTGACAACAGCCGGATGGATTTGGAAAAACTGTAGCATCAACCGGTACGGTATTGATTCTTCTCAGTTTAATACCGTATACGTCCCCTATCTTGGGACCATATATTTCATGGATTTTACGACCACGGAAAAGGAAAAAGAGCTTGCTCTGGCCAGGGGAGTGTCTTTCCTACTGCAGCTAAGGGGACGTGTCCATGCTCTGCCTATCACAGGTCAGGAGGCAATTAAAAGAGGAAGAAACAAAAATCAGTATAATATCTAATACGTCCCCTATCCGGGTAAATTGTTTGGAGAAAGGGCCTGTAGGTGGGGGGCAGGCTGGGGGGAAGGAGGTTGAGCTGGAAGAGCCAGAGGAGTGCCCCCTGGGCTAGCGTGTGTGGTGGTGACAACAGCCGGATGTAGTTAGAATGACGACGCAGGACCCCAACTTAAAAATTTAGCATCAACCGGTACAATTGTCAATTATGAGCTCGATCAAGTGTGGCATGACTTTTTAGATGGAGATTGCATGTGGTCACGTACTCCCTGGAACCCCATAGTCACCCCTTCTTTGATGTGCTACCCCAGAACATTCTCTGCCCCAATTCGCAAGACCTTTTGCAGTCTCCGTGTGCTGACAGTGGGGATTTACCAGTGTTGTTTGAGGAGGTGGTGAACAATGGCGAGACACAGGTGTCAGGGGGTGAGGTAGTTGTATGGGAAGCAAGTTACAGTGGGGACTCCTTGGGGGGACTTTCTCATGATGAGACAGATTCAACTTGGGTGGATCAGGCACAGGAACAGATCAATTTTTTTTTTTTTTTTGTGTTTATTTAACTTTTATTTAGCACAAATAACACAGAGATATTTATTCGTTATCTTCGCTGCGCAGTCTGGCTTTGGGGTTCGTCACTTTGATGGCGAGCTGTGCCGCTCTCTCCACAATGGTCTTTAGGTTCTTAGATGGAGACGTTGTGGGCGATTTCTGCACAGAAGGACTTGTTGCTCATCAACAGAACCTCGAGCTCCTTGACATTGTGGACCAGGAATTTGCGGAACCCTGTGGGCAGCATGTGTTTGGTCTTTTTGTTGCTACCGTATCCAATGTTGGGCAATATAGATGCGCAGGTAATATTATTTTTCACACCTATCCCAAAAATAAAATTTACGCAGTTTGCGCAAATAAAACTGGAAACTGGAACTGGAGAGAGGGCCTGTAGGTGGACCTCCGGAAAAATTGTTTGGAGAGAGGGCCTATAGGTGGACCTCCGGAAAAATTGGACAGAGGGCCTGTAGGTGGACCTCCGGAAAAATTGTTTGAAGAGAGGGCCTGTAGGTGGACCTCCGGAAAAATTGTTTGGAGAGAGGGCCTGTAGGTGGACCTCCGGAAAAATTGTTTGGAGAGAGGGCCTGTAAGTGGACCTCCGGAAAAATTGTTTGGAGAGAGGGCCTGTAGGTGGACCTCCTGAAAAATTGTGGTAAAAGAGTGCCAGTTGGACCTCTGAAAAATGGCGTTTTTTGGTCAGCGTTAGGCAAAGACGATATGGAGGAGGAGTAGGAGTAGAGAAGAGGAATCGGATACATAAGTAATGTTAATCTTTAGCTGCTTTCCCCCGGAGGAGATTTGAATTCCGGTGAAATCCAGGCTTTGTTCATTTTAATAAGCGTCAGCCTGTCAGCGCTGTCAGTTGACAGGCGTGTACGCTTATCGGTGATGAGGTCGACTTGTGGAAATGCGCACAGATGCGGCGCACCTTGGTGAGCAAATCAGACAGATTGGGGTATGTCTTGAGGAACCGCTGAACTATTAGATTGAACACGTGGGCCAGGCATGGCACATGTGTCAGTCTGCCGAGTTGTAGAGCCGCCACCAGGTTACGCCCGTTGTCACACACAACCATGCCTGGCTTGAGGTTCAGCGGTGCCAGCCACACATCGGTCTGCGCCGTGATGCCCTGTAACAGCTCTTGGGCGGTGTGCCTTTTGTCACCTAAGCTCAGCAGTTTGAGCACCGCCTGCTGGCGCTTACCCACGGCACTGCTGCTGCGCCTAGAGCTACCGACTGAAGGCGCCGTGCCCACGGATGGTAATTCGGTGGAGGAAGGGGGAGGGGTCGGAGGAGGAGGAGGCATAGTACGTCTGAGAGACCGTGACCGAGGTAGGCCCCGCAATCCTCGGTGTGGGCAGTACATGAGCGGCCCCAGGGTCATTCTCGGTCCCAGTCTCCACCAATGTGCCGTCAGTGAGATATAGTGTCCCTGCCCGGCAGCACTTGTCCACGTGTCCGTGGTTAGGTGGACCTTCTCAGAAACAGCGTTGGTCAGGGCACGGATGATGTTCTGTGACACGTGCTGGTGTAGGGCAGGGACGGCACATCGGGAAAAATAGTGGCGGCTGGGGACCGAATACCGAGGGGCAGCCACCGCCATGAGATTGCGAAAGGCCTCGGTCTCTACCAGCCTATAGGGCAGCATCTCCAGGCTAAGCAATTTGGAGATGTGGACGTTGAGGGCTTGGGCATGTGGGTGGGTGGAACTGTATTTCCTCTTGCGCTCCAGCGTCTGCTGTAAAGACAGCTGAATGCTGCGCTGGGACACGTTGGTGGATACTGTGGAGGATTGTGGAGGCGAAGGTGTGGTTTTCCGGCGGGAGGCGCTCGTGCCGGGGTCCTGGGCAGGGGGTTGACTAGCAGAGGCAGCGAGTGACGCAGGGGGTTGACTAGCAGAGGCAGCGAGTGACACAGGGGAAGGAGCAGTGGTGTGACCCACAGGAGGTGGTGAACGGCCTTGGATCCATTGAGTGCGGTGTTTACCACTCATATGCCTGCGCATGCTGGTGGTGGTTAGGCTAGTAGTGGTGGCACCCCTGCTGATCCTGGTGTGGCACAGGTTGCACACCACAGTCCGTCGGTCATCCTCACTTTCTTTAAAGAACCTCCAGACTTGCGAACATCTAGGCCTCACCACGGGAGCTTCACTACGTGGAACAGTTGCTGCTGATGCACCAGCTCTGGCCCTGCTTCTCCCTCTGGCCACACCACTGCCTCTTACAACCTATTCTGGTGCAGCACTCGCCTCCGCCTCAGAAGCACTGTCTTCACTCGGCATATCAACCCAGCTTGGGTCAGTCACCTCGTCATCCTCCGATTCCTCAGTCTGCTCCCCCCCTCGGACTTCCTGCCCTGACAACAACTTCACCACTGTCTGACAACCGTGTCTCCTCATCGTCCGACACCTCCTTACAAACTTCTTCCACTAACTCAACATTGTCATCATCATCATCATCACCCACAGGCTGCGACAGTTGGAAAACTTGGGCATCGGGAACAAGTTCAGCGGCAACCTGAGAAGTGGTTTGTGACTCTGGGAAGGGTCCAGAAAACAGATCCTGAGAGTATGCCGGATCGCATTCCAAATTTTCCTGGGAGGGGGCAGACTGGGGGGAAGGAGGTTGAGGTGGAGGAGGCAGAGGAGTGCTCCCTTGGGTAACGTGGGTGGACTGCGTGGAAGACTGACTGGTGGACAAATTACTTGAAGCATTATCCGCAATCCACGAGATCAGCTGTTCGCACTGCTGTGGTTTCAACAGTCCTCTACCACGTATCCCTGTAAGTTGAGACATGAAGCTAGGGAGTGTAGCTCTGCGGCGTTCCACAGCTCCCTCATCAGCAGGTACTGTCTCACCCTGCCCAGGACCATGGCCTCTGCCCTTTGCAGTAATTGAATGCCCACGCCCACGCCCTCGTCCTCGACCCTTAGCCCTGGGGTTCAACATTTTCTGTATATAAGTGTATTATATAAAAAAAAAAAAAAATGGGCCTGGTGTACTGAAACCCACAAACTTGTTCAGTCTGGTTTAATTAAGTGACGTAAAGAAAGTGTCACCTGGACAGAAAATACGGATTGTAGTGAGTGTACTGAACTGTGACAGACAGAATGGTTCCACGCAGCTGTGTGAAATGGATTTGTATCACTGTGCTAAAACAACAAAAAAACTATTTTTTTTATATATTTTTTTTAATATATTTTTTTTGTAGTTTTGTTTTTTTTGGAACGTGACGTGCAGAAACTATCGTAGACCTAACTCACACCCTGTTAATGGTGGCTATTTTGACTGCGACCCAGACAAATGTCGCACAGAGATTTTTTTGATCAAGCTATATACGTGACAGGCAGCAAAAGACTTGATTGTATTCAGTGACGTACAGAAAGTGTCACCTGGACAGAAGATACGGATTGGAGTGAGTGTGCTGAACTGTGACACACAGAAAGGTTCCACACAGCTGTGTGAAATGGATTTGTATCACTGAGCTAAAACAACAAAAAAACTAATTTTTTTATATATTTTTTTTTATATATTTTTTTTTTAGTTTTGTTTTTTTGGGAACGTGACGTGCAGGAACTATCGTAGACCTAACTCACACCCTGTTAATGGTGGCTATTTAGACTGCGACCCAGACAAATGTCGCACAGAGATTTTTGGGATCAAGCTATATACGTTGCAGCAAAAGACTTGGTTGTATTCAGTGACGTACAGAAAGTGTCACCTGGACAGAAGATACGGATTGGAGTGAGCTGAACTGTGACACACAGAAAGGTTCCACGCAGCTGTGTGAAATTAATTTTTATCACTGAGCTAAAACAACAAAAAAACTAATTTTTTTTATATATTTTGTTTTATATATATTTTTTTTTAGTTTTGTTTTTTTGGGAACGTGACGTGCAGGAACTATCGTAGACCTAACTCACACCCTGTTAATGGTGGCTATTTAGACTGTGACCCAGACAAATGTCGCACAGAGATTTTTGGGATCAAGCTATATACGTTACAGCAAATGACTTGGTTGTATTCAGTGACGTACAGAAAGTGTCACCTGGACAGAAAATACGGATTGGAGTAAGTGTGCTGAACTGTGACACACAGAAAGGTTCCACGCAGCTGTGTGAAATGGATTTGTATCACTGAGCTAAAACAACAAAAAAACTAATTTTTTATATATATTTTTTTATATATTTTTTTTTTAGTTTTGTTTTTTTGGGAACGTGACGTGCAGGAACTATCGTAGACCTAACTCACACCCTGTTAATGGTGGCTATTTAGACTGCGACCCAGACAAATGTCGCACAGAGATTTTTGGGATCAAGCTATATACGTTGCAGCAAATGACTTGGTTGTATTCAGTGACGTACAGAAAGTGTCACCTGGACAGAAAATACGGATTGGAGTGAGTGTGCTGAACTGTGACACACAGAAAGGTTCCACGCAGCTGTGTGAAATTGATTTGTATCACTGAGCTAAAACAACAAAAAAACTAATTTTTTTTATATATTTTGTTTTATATATATTTTTTTTAGTTTTGTTTTTTTGGGAACGTGACGTGCAGGAACTATCGTAGACCTAACTCACACCCTGTTAATGGTGGCTATTTAGACTGCGACCCAGACAAATGTCGCACAGAGATTTTTGGGATCAAGCTATATACGTTGCAGCAAATGACTTGGTTGTATTCAGTGACGTACAGAAAGTGTCACCTGGACAGAAAATACGGATTGGAGTGAGTGTGCTGAACTGTGACACACAGAAAGGTTCCACGCAGCTGTGTGAAATTGATTTGTATCACTGAGCTAAAACAACAAAAAAACTAATTTTTTTATATATTTTGTTTTATATATTTTTTTTTTAGTTTTGTTTTTTTGGGAACGTGACGTGCAGAAACTATCGTAGACCTAACTCACACCCTGTTAATGGTGGCTATTTAGACTGCGACCCAGACAAATGTCGCACAGAGATTTTTGGGATCAAGCTATATACGTTGCAGCAAATGACTTGGTTGTATTCAGTGACGTACAGAAAGTGTCACCTGGACAGAAAATACGGATTGGAGTGAGTGTGCTGAACTGTGACACACAGAAAGGTTCCACGCAGCTGTGTGAAATTGATTTGTATCACTGAGCTAAAACAACAAAAAAACTAATTTTTTTTATATATTTTGTTTTATATATATTTTTTTTAGTTTTGTTTTTTTGGGAACGTGACGTGCAGAAACTATCGTAGACCTAACTCACACCCTGTTAATGGTGGCTATTTAGACTGCGACCCAGACAAATGTCGCACAGAGATTTTTGGGATCAAGCTATATACGTTGCAGCAAATGACTTGGTTGTATTCAGTGACGTACAGAAAGTGTCACCTGGACAGAAAATACGGATTGGAGTGAGTGTGCTGAACTGTGACACACAGAAAGGTTCCACGCAGCTGTGTGAAATGGATTTGTATCACTGAGCTAAAACAACAAAAAAAACTAATTTTTTATATATTTTTTTTTAGTTTTTTTTTTTTGGGAACGTGACGTGCAGAAACTATCGTAGACCTAACTCACACCCTGTTAATGGTGGCTATTTAGACTGCGACCCAGACAAATGTCGCACAGAGATTTTTGGGATCAAGCTATATACGTTGCAGCAAATGACTTGGTTGTATTCAGTGACGTACAGAAAGTGTCGCCTGGACAGAAAATACGGATTGGAGTGAGTGTGCTGAACTGTGACACACAGAATGGTTCCACGCAGCTGTGTGAAATGGATTTGTATCACTGAGCTAAAACAACAAAAAAACTATTTTTTTAAATTTTTTTGGGGGGATTTTTGTTTTTTTATTGGAACGTGACGTGCAGAAACTATCGTAGAGCTAACTGACACCCTACTGATGGTGGCTATTTAGACTGCGACCCAGACAAATGTCGCACAGAGATTTTTGGGATCAAGCTATACACGTGACAGGCAGCAAAAGACTTGGTTGTATTAAGTGACGTACAGAAAGTGTCACCTGGACAGAAAATAGTGAGTGTACTGAACTGTGACACACAGAATGGTTCCACACTGCTGTGTGCAATGGATTTGTATCACTGAGATATAATATTAAAAAAAAGGGGGGTTATATATGGCGATAGCTGCACTACTAGTGCCAGCCAGCCAGCCAAGCCAGGAGACAAAAAAAAAATTTCTTGTAGCCCTTAGAAGGGCTGTTGGGTTCTTTGTGGGTGATTCCTACCTAACAGAGAACTAAATGCAGGCCCTAACACTGTCCCTGAAACGCAGCAGCTCTATCCCTAACGACATCCAGACGGCATCTGAGCCGAGCACCGCGGCCAGTCAGTAGTATATTCCAGGGTCACCTGATCAGGCCAGCCAACCCCTGCTATCGACATGTAAGGGCCCCACGTAATGCTGGGTGTACCGCAGAGTCTCCTGGCTTGTGATTGGCTGAGTTTAGAGGCGCCAAAAAAGCACGATGCGGAAGTTGCCATTTCCTTGAGCATGTCGAGATACTCGTCCGAGCAGCGAGCACTTACGAGTACCCTAATACTCGAACGAGCACCAAGCTCGGACGAGTATGCTCGCTCATCTCTAATTATTTGCCAAAGAGTAGGAACACTTGTGCCCACGTTCGGTTTTAATAAAGCATCATACAGATACATTAAACTAGTGTCCTCAGTATGTGGGGTTTGCTGGGAGTTAAAGTTTCTAGAGTCAAAGGTTGGAGGAGGCCACTGTTCTAAACTGAAGGGACGTGGCATGTGCAGTGAGCCCCTAATGAGCCATTACAGAGGATGAGAGTGGTAGTGACCATGATGTAGTGTTGCTGTGTCACAGTGTCCTACCTGAGACCATCGCTCCCTGGGGTTCGATGCAGTGAAAAAGACGATGAAAGGAACCAGGCAGAGATTGTTGAACAAAGAACGTCTTTCTTTATTAAGGGAGTCTGTCACCTAATGTGGCACTTGCAGCAGCAAAGCTGGGCACTTGGGAGCTGTTTTCCAGCAGAATAAAAGTGCTTTTCCTGGACATGGAATAAAGGCACAAAGTGCATATAGGTATGTCTGGGATGTGTCTGCAATCTTCTGTGGGGCAGTGCTCTTAGTTATATTGGTGAAAAACAGGTGACAGACTCCCTTTAAGTGCAAAAAAAACAAGTAGCAGCACATTCATCAGCAGTTCGTACAAAGTGCAATCTCTCTCCTCCCAGATTATGGGGTATGGTCAGGCATGGGATTCATCCGGTTCCCTCCGATTCTCCAGATCCGGTTGTTAAAATTATGAATCCCGATCCGGTGCGACAGCAGGAGATGAGCGCTTCCATTGTGGAAGCGCTCATCTCCTAACATTCATGTGTATTGCCGTCGTCAGGACGGCTATACAGATGAACACTGCAGCAGGGAGAGGCGTCTCCCTTTCCTGTTCCTCTGATAGGCTGCAGGAATAGGCCTGCAGCCTATCAGAGGCCGGCGCAGGTGGCACGATGACGTCATTGCGTCCGCCTGAGCCGGGCTTGGTGCTGCGCGGGACACAGGCCACAAGAGGCCTGCATCGCATCTCTGACAGCATGGAGGTAAGTATAATTGTTTTTTTTTGTCTTTTCTATGGCGTGCTGGGGGCATTGTTGGCACATGGGGGACTATATGGGCATCAACTGGGGCATTGCTGGCACATGGAGGACAATATGGAGGCATCTACTGGCACATCCTTGGGGACACTATAGGGGGCATTGCTGGCATATGGGGGCCACTATGGGGGCATCTATTGGCGCATCCTTAGGGACACTGGGGGCATTGCTGGCACATGGGGACACTATGGGGTCATCTACTGGGGGCTTTGCTGGCACATGGGGGACAATATGGGGGCATCTACTGGCACATCCTTGGGGACACTGGGGGGGGCATCTACTGGGGGCATTGCTGGCATATGGGGGCATCTACTAGGGGGCATTTCTGGCACATGGGGGACACTATGGGGACATCTAATGGCACATCCTTGGGGACACTGTGGGGGAAATCTACAGGGGGCATTACTGGCATATGGGGGACATTACTGGTGCATCATGGAGGATACTATGGGGGCATTGCTGGCATATCCTGGGGGCATTGCTGGCACATCCTGGGGGCATTACTGGCGCATCATGGGGGACACTATGGGAGCCCTCTACTGGGGGCATTGCTGGCACATTATGGGGAACACTATGGGGGCATTTATACAGGCACATCTGGGGGCATTTCCACTGGCACATCATAGGGGACACTGTGGGCATCATAAACTGACACATTATGGGGACACTATGGTGTAGGAGGGGGGAAGAACACTATGGGGGTATATTATATAGGCACATTATGGGGGCACTAAGAAGGGACATTTATACTGGCGCATTCTGGGGGCCACTATGGGGAAATCTTAAACTGGCACATTATGGGGGCACTGTCGGGAAGAGGAGAGGAGCACTATGTGGGCATTTACTAGGGGCATTATATAGGGGTATTTTGTACTTACACACATTCTGGGGGAACTATGGGGACATTAGCTCAACTGGGGGCACTAAGGGATTTTTTTTGTACTGGCGCACATTATAAGGGACATTTTTTGTACTGGTGCTCATTTTAAGTATTGAAGGTGGCAGGGTGAGTTGTTCAGAAGGTGGGAGGATGATGGAAAAGATGTCTTTTCATCAAACTACAGAGACAAGAATGGGTGAAAAATCATCATGGCGCCTGGTCTGAAAGGAGAAGATGAGAAAAGAGAATGTCTGCAGAACGAGGAGAAGTCACTGGATGTAAGAGGTGTGTGGAGCTGTATGCTGGATAGCACTGAATATAATCTGTATGCAAATATGTCTGTAGTGCTAGGTACAAATGTGTATAAAATGTATATGGAGCAGGTAAATCTAAAGTGTAGCCTAGGTATAATTTATATACTGTATGGTGTATATCTTATATGTGATTATGTGAGTGTAGTGTCTATATAGTCTGTTTATGTATGCATACCCCCAACCATCCCAGATCTGGCATAACTACTGTTCTGGGGGGCACAATGGAGACTAGGCAGGGTTGGAACATGTACAGATAGACATTGGGTGGAGTTAGAGGTGTGGGTCAGCACTTTACAAAAACTCGCAGCGCTGGTAGTTTAGCTCCTTAGGCTTTTTAAAAGTATTGTGGTATGTGTATATATGGTGTATTTATGTATGTGTATATGGTGCAAGTATATGTAAACACGTGTCGTGACGCCGCGTGTCCGCCGCTGAATAGGGAACCTGTTAAAAATTTGAATCCCACCGCTGGTTATGGTGGTTGGCAATCTGGTAGAAGATGATAATCAGAATGTTGTTAGCTGACACTGTCTCTCTCTGGATTCCCTTCCCTACAGCTTTACTTGTACCTGTGGCTGTAGGTGTCCACTGTATGATGCAGGTTTCTAGCTATGCCTGTCCTGAGCTATGCTAATGGTGTCTTAACATGTTACCCAACACCTTGCAGCTGAGGAGCAGGAGATATGGATCACATGCTCCCTCACTCCTCACTTTTCTCTCCAAAACTAACTGTAACTCAGCCCCTCCCTTGGCAGGAAGTCTACCAGGAGGGGAGGAATGGAATGGTAAGTGCCATTCCTGTTGCCAAACAATGCCAACCGTACTCCATCGGCTGGTGAACAAGGTATATAGCATGAAGTGTGACATAACATGAATATTACAAAGCATAACATTACAAACCAATTGTAGTGCCCCCAGATCTGGGGTACTAAACATTGGTTACAGTTGGAGTCACTTTATATAATCTTCTAAATCTCCAACACAGCAATAGCTCTTCTGCCACAACAATCTGCCACAAGCAGAACAGTCTATTGCCACAAAAATGCATTTACCTTAAACTGGTCCTCAACCTTCTGGATAAATATTCAGTGCTTTCTCTCAGAGGTAGCTCTCAGTAAAGGTACTCTTTCTGGCGCTTTTCCACTCTCAGAAATGGTGTTGTGACGTCACTTAGGGAACAGTGCAGACCTGACCTCCACCCACACAACTGTCCCTACCTACTTGAATGATCCGTCCGAAACAGCGGCCCCCAACTGGGTGATGATCCCTGATCTGACTAAGAGCACAGGACTTACTTAAGGGAGACAAAAAGGGAAGTCAGACAGGTCAAGTCAAAACCAGAGAAGAAACAAATGCAGAGTAATATACCAAGCATGGTCAAAACCAGGAAAAAACAAAGTCACTACCAGGCAGAAGGTCAGAAGTCCAAGAATCCACATGAAACACAAAGCATGTAACACAAGAAGACCAGCTGTGGCCAGCAGTTGCCAGTTTAAATATCCCTCTGACAGGAAGCATATGATGCCGGCACCGAGCCTGATTGGCCCAGCATCTTTGCTCCCTGATGCACCAATCAGCCCCACTGTCAGCTGGGCTGCTTGCATGGTAACGTAGCCACGGACGTGCCACATTTGAGAGGCCGAACTTGCGGCAGGAACACAGGTAAGAACTTGACAGGTAATTTTCTGGAGAAACAGTTCTTTCTGGGCCTACTTGGCAGAGCAAACCATAGCAGGTCTTCACTCTAGCTCTGCTGGCTATCAATTCTCTATTCCACAGGCCAGGGGGGGGGGGGCTATCTTCCAGCAACTAACTAAAGACTGCTAGTTTAACTAGTCCTTGCTATACATAGCCTTTTGGAGTTCACATTGCATAAACCACATTCAGCATCAGAGTAAACATTTTAAAGCAGTGAACCTGAGTACCTAGCTTTAACCCATTAGCAGTGACGGGTCACTGCACCTTCCTATGCTGAGCCCCTAGCTACACTTCTGATACACATACTGTACGGTTGTGATCAGAATTGTTCTCTGATTTACTGTTACTCATGCATTATAAGCACATGTACCTCATTACGTCACCCTATTACTGCAGGGTACCGGCATGTTCTACAATATAATTAAATGGAGCAGTAACCTCATCCACTCTCGTCAGAGATAATTTTGTAAATGCACAGCTTGAAATAAAATGTGAGTTATGGGATGTCTAAAAATAAAAGTCTCTTGTTGTATAAATGACCTTGTGGGCACTTTTCATATATCTAATGTTTTTTTATATCAAACATCGCATTGATTTTGACCTATGGCAGACGGTGGAGTCGGTTATATGATGGATAACAATATATGTAGCTCTCTGGACTTGTACTGTTTGTGCATTACAATGACTGTGAGTAAGGATTTCTAATCTGATTCCAAACACGTCTGCCGTTTTATCTATCCTGAAAAAATCCATGTTTATTTCAACCAAAACCTTGGTGCTGCATTTTCTTGGTTAATATCACTACAGTACCAAAGATTTTGAATAGTAGGGGAAATAGAACATACGGGGTGAGACGGGCTATTTTGGCTATGCGACTAATGCAATAGGTTTACCTGCAAATCACATACTGTGTCAATATGATGATTTCTGCAAAATGCCCAGCTCTGCTACATCTGTGAAAGAGCTACTTATATACTAAATTCTAACAAGGATTACATTGTTTAGCCCATTCCATGTTTTTGGACAGAAGATCGCCTCCCATGGTAACTCTAATCTGATTCTCCTTCTGTGTTATTTCATTGCTTCTCTACGTTCCAAAATAGGTTGAATTCCAGCCCAGGTCCTTCTCCCACGCCACAGAATCACAGCTAGAATGCCATGCGGCCAGACTGATTCTAGACATTGAGAAATTCATGATCACTTAGGAAATCAGAATTATAGATTTAAAGGGGTTATCCAAGTTGTCAAACTGCACCCCTCCCCCCCCCCCATGTTCCGGGCCCCTCACAGGTAATATACTTACCCCGCTCCCAGCGCTGCTCCTGGTCCCAGCACTGCCGCTGCTGCTTCTCCCTGCACACAGAAAACATCTAGTGTCGGGGGGGGGGGAGCAGCCAATGGCAGATGGGGCCGAGCCTCCCTAGTGTTACCAGTGATGCTAGGGAGGCTTGTCCCTGTCCCCGCCTACCATTGGCTGCTCCCCCCAACATTGGATGTTTTCATCCGTGTACAGGGAGAAGCAGCAGCAGCGGTGCCAGGACCAGGAGCTGCGCGGGGTAAGTATATTAACTGTGAGGTGCCCGACAAATGGGACAAAAAGATAACCCCTTTAAGTATACATGAACATAGCAATAATCCATCCAATGTTATCCTTATTAAATCTTCCCAACTATCGGCGCACTGAAATGTTTTTAAGCCATTTGGTTGTTTGTTCTTGGGTTGTTTGTATGCTTATTTTTTGTTTTTCAGGAAAGAACAATAAAATAAAAAGCTAAAACAGTGATGAGTGACAATGAGCAGAGTAGACGTGTGAAAAATGATTATGTCATAGAATTGATTCATATTTTAGAAGAACAGAATGTACTACTGAACTAGATCATTTCTTTTTTTATTATACCTATTTTGAAATACTTTCCACATTATATGCTTTTAATAAGTTTAAAATTAGTTGTCCAGCAAAAGGAAGACAACTGTCTCACTAGTGCCACCTGTACGTAGCTAGCCTATAAGTCAACTTTAGACCCATATATTCTAACTAGTGTTGAGCGAATCGAAGTGAAATTAACTGACTTCAATATCAATTTCTGGAAAAATCCGATGCCACGAATGCATATTTGGTAACAAATTATTTTCCTAAAATGGTGGCTACACCTGTTACAAAGTGAAAGTAAGAAGACCGGGAACGTGAGATCACCCATAATACCATGCAGCCAGCCAATTAGCAGAAAGCCATTCCCTGTGATGTCACAGCCCTATAAAAACCTCATCCCGTCTGGTTTCACGTGATGAGACGTGCCAAATGCTAGGGACAGTGGTTTACAAAGCTTTTAATTGTGGAATATTGGATAAAGACAGTGCAGGGACAGTGTAGGGAGATCGTAGAGATAATTTTTATACAGTTTAGGGAGAGCATAGGGAGACTGCAGGGACAACGCAGAATCAGTGTAATTGCCACAGGTCGTACTACATTTTTTCCAGAAGAGTAAAAACACTCCTGTTACCATTTTTGAGAGGTATTTTTAGGTAAGGAGGAGTACAAACACTACATGAAAGCCAAGTAGCAACCGAATTCCAAGACTGTCCTGTCAAATCTGGGGTGGTACAAGTACAGATAATGTTGTTGATATCACCTGCAGTCCTATGTAACACTATAGATAACACAGTGATAACTCTCTGAGTACAGATAATGTAGTAGATGTCACCTGCAGTCCTATGTAACACCATAGCTAACACAGTGATAACTCTGAGTACAGATAATGTAGTAGATGTCACCTGTAGTCCTATTTAACACCATAGCTAACACAGTGGTAACTCTGAGTACAGATAATGTAGTAGATGTCCCCTGCAGTCCTATGTAACAGCACAGATAACACAGTGATGGCTATCTGAGTACAGAAAATGTAGTAGTGTTTCCTGCAGTCCTATGTAAACCACAGATAACACTAGTGCTGATAATGTAGTAGGGTTGTCACTATACCAAAATTTTGATTTGGTTTCAATACCATAAAAAAGTATTGTGATACTTGATACTATTTGATACCACACGAAAAAAATTAAAAACCCAAAAAAATTTTATGAAACATCCGGCCCATAATAGAACAGTCTATCCTATTTTTTGGGGGGACAAGATGTCATGGTAACTGATCGGTGCCCCACTATTATACTGCTGGGGCTCCGATCGGAAGCTGCCACTAAACGACCAATGAGGAGGGGAGGAGAGGACCCTGCTGGCCACTGGGCCACCAATGACTTTAATATTGGAGGTTGGGGGGAACCACTGTGCCACCAATGTTTATTATACTGCAGAGGATGGGGGGTATAGATTGGAGGTTGGGGTAAAAAAGTATCGATTGGATATCGATAATTCGATACCTGGTTCAGCCCTATAATGTAGTAGTGTTAACTGCAGTCCTATGTAAAGAAAAAAGATAGCACTAGTGCTGATAATGTGGTAGTGTTATCTACAGTCCTATGTAAAACCACAGACAACACTAGTGCTGATAATGTGGTAGTGTTACCTGTGTCCTTAGTGTGCCTCCCTGTGCCTCTCCCATGGGACTCCATGCTGGTGGCGCAGCTTCCTCTTATGTCTTCTTCTTCTTTCCCCCACAGAACGCCCTGATGCAGCTGCGTCAAGACATAGGAACACTGTGGGCATAGTGATGGTGACAGACACACAGGGACAAACACACACAGACACACAGGGACAGACACACAGGGACAGACACACACAGGGTGACAGAGGGGACAGACACACACGGGGACAGACACACACCGGGACAGACACACAGGGACGCACACACAGGGACACACGGGCAGGGAAACAGGGACAGACACACACAGGGGGACAGACACACACAGGGTGACACACACACACAGGGACAGACACACACGGGGACACACAGGCAGGGAAACAGGGACAGACACACACAGGGAATGACACACAGGGTGACACACACACAGGGACAGACACACGGGGACAGGCACACATGGACACACACACACAGGGATACACAGGCAGGGAAACAGGGACAGACACACAAAGGGGGACAGACACATATGGGGACAGACACACACACAGGGACAGACAAACACAGGGACAGACACACACACAGGGACAGGGACACACAGAGACAGGAACACCCAGGGACAGCGACACACAGGGACAGCGACACACACAAAGGGAAAGGGAAACACGCAGGGACACACACACGGGACAGGGACACACACATGGACAGAGATACACAGCTAGGCCTCACCAAACTCCAGCCTGGCTCCTCTTCATACAGTAACACAGCTCTCTGCTCCTCTAGCTCCTCCCCCACTGGTCACATGGACGGATGACATCAGGAAGGTCCTTTAGCCCACTAAGAAGCACTATCAATCCCTGGAGTGCAGGGGTGAGCGGATCTACGGGCTAACCTGAGGGTCAGCTGCATAGCTAAACTCTCATGGGCCCTGGTGCAAGAGTTCAGCTTGGGACCCCCCTTCCCTCAAAGCTTTGTGAAGGGGTAGGGGTGCACCAAGCCTTTCTCATGCGTGAGGTAAAAATTGAAACAACACCCCCCATTCCAATTTCTCAACCTAACCCCTTTCCTCCAGTGCTGTTAAAGAGGTTGTCCTTCTTTTTTCAGTTGTTTGAAGAGAAGGCAGCACACATATGAGAGCTGCTTTCTCTGCTCTGTTTGCCTGCTTGCCGCAGAAATTTCAGATGTGAGCAGGTGAACAGAGCAGAGAAGGCGGAACGGACAACCCCACTTGTAAAACATTACATACAGCTCCACAGAACATACAGGAGAATATAGCCTCACATATGTACCTCTTACATCCAGTGATGTCCCCTCTGATGTAGATATTCTTGTCCTCATCTTCTCCTGTCAGAACAGACTGCCATGATATTTTTTTTCAACCGCGTTTCGTCTCGGAAGAATTTAACAAACGGACATCTCAGTTTCCTATGTTTCCATTATCCTCCTCACCTTCTGAATACCCTATCCTGCCACTACCAAAACTATCCTGTAGAAACAGTTGCCATTAAAATACTGGTAAAACACAGATATTGAGGGAATACAAAAAATACCCACTTACCTTTCAGATCAGACCCCCACATCAGACCTCAGATCAGACCCCATTAGACCTTGAGACCCCCATATCAGACCCCCCATTAGACCTCAGACCAGACCTCCATGCCCCCATTAGACCTCCAGACCCCCATATTAGACCTAAGACCAAACCTCTAGACCCCCAAACAAACCCCCATTAGACTTCCAGACCCCCATTAGACCTCCAAATCCCCATTTCAGACCTCAGACCAGACCTCCAGACCCCAATTAGATTTCCAGACCTCCCTAACAGACCCCAATTAGACTCTCAGACCCCCATTAGAACTCCAAACCCCCATATCAGACCTCCATTAGACTTTTAGACCCCAATTATACCTCCAAACCCCCATATCAGACCTCAGACCAGACCTCCAGATCCCCCATTATACCTTCAGACCCCCATTAAACCTCTAAATCACCAATTAGACCCCCATTAGACTTTCAGACCCCTATATAAGACCTCAGACCAGACTTCCAGACACCCAATTGACCTCCAGACCCCTATTAGACCTCCAGATCACAAGCTGGACCCTCATTAGACTTTCAGACCACAGTCTCAGACCTGACCTCCATACCCCTATTAGACCTTAGACCAGACCTTCAGTCCCCCATTAGATTTCCAGACCTCCCAAACAGACCCTGATTAGACTCTCAGACCCCCATTAGACCTCAATACCCCCATATCAGACCTCAGACGAGACCCCCATTAGGCCTCTAGACCCCCATATCAGACCTCAGACCAGACCTCCAAACCACCCAATCAGACCCCCATTAGACTTCCAGACGCCCCATTAGACCTCCAAACCCCCATATCAGACCAGACCTCCAGATCCCCCATTCGACCTTCAGATTACCAATTAGACCCCCATTAGACTTTCAGACCCCCATATCAGACCTCAGACTAGACCTCCAGATCCCAGCAAGAGTTTCCCAGGAAAGTCTCCTGCAGATTACAACACTTCTTTCTCCTGTCACTAGATTTATCAAGATTTTATAGGACCTGCTGGGATGTCAGCTTCAGCAACCTACATATGTGCAGGATTTACGGCCCAGCTGCAACATCTGTAGGTAAATGTGCCGCAGGATACCATACAGAATCTGTATGCCTCCATAGCCAATATGTATCTCATCTTTTATCTAGGCTAGAGGAAGCCCGACAGGTCCTAGAGTCTCCTCTTCCACAATAAACGTATCCTTTTCCTCTAATATTGTGATCACTTACATTTATCATCATTAAATTCACACATAGTAAGTTTCATTCCATTCCAACAATTCCACTTTGGTTCATTATGTTTTTATAGCAGTGAGTATATTTTTATTTCATGTATATTTAAAGGGGTTGTCCGAGTTATGAAAAATAATATATAGTACTTTAAATCTGATGGGCAGCAATATATAACTAAGTTAAGCAAGTTTTAGGCAAAAATCTATATTTCCTCATTTCCCTGGTTCTCTTCTGGCCTTTGTTTACATGCAGTAATAAGAATCTCTGCCCCTCCCCCTTCCTGCTATGCAAAGGGAGTGAATACAAGAGCTGCCCTGAGTAACATGTCTGCTGGAATACTCAGCAGCATGTCATACCTCCCAACCGTCCCGGATCCAGCGGGACAGTCCCGGATTGCAGTGGCTGTCCCGCTGTCCCGGTACGGGGGAGCTATGTCCCGGTCTCTGTCAGCTGTCTCTGTGTCCATAGGACGCAGAGACAGTTGCCTGTTGCAAATAGAAGCAGACAGCCGAAATCGGCTGCCTGCTTCTTTCATCCTTCTTTCATCCTCTTCCCCTTGCCACCCTTCGCCCCCTGCAGCTCTCTCCATACCTTCTGCCTCATGTCTGGGTGGGGGGCGGGGCCGGCCATCAGTCAGCATGGGCTCCGCCCCCTCTAGACAAGAGAAGAAGAACTCCTGCTGGTGATTCTGCTGCTAGGAAAAAGGTAAGTATAAGGTTTTTATTTTTTTTTACTTTCTGTGAGGGGACTGCACTGTGTTTATTATCCCTGTACTGTGACATCACTGTGTTTAATATCCCTGTACTGTGACATCACTGTGTTTAATATCCCTCTACTGTGACATCACTGTGTTTAATATCCCTGTACTGTGACATCACTGTGTTTAATATCCCTGTATTGTGACATCACTGTGTTTAATATCTCTGTACTGTGACATCACTGTGTTTATTATCCCTGTACTGTGACATTACTGTGTTTATTATTCCTGTACTGTGACATCACTGTGGTTATTATCCCTGTACTGTGACATCACTGTGGTTATTATCCCTGTACTGTGACATCACTGTGGTTATCCCTGTACTGTGACATTACTGTGTTTATTATCCCTGAACTGTGACATCACTGTGGTTATTATCCCTGTACTGTGACATCACTGTGTTTATTATCCCTGTACTGTGACATCACCATGTTGTATGTGTAGGACTACAAGTCCCAGCTGAACAATGACACTGCTGATACACACAGTATCTTCCCCCTACCTTTCTTGTACAATACAATACTTTGCATCATCTCCAGATCAGCTCCAGTATCAGCTCTGTGTCTGTAGGGTGAGGAGGGCAGATCCTGTGTCTCTTTACATCTGCAGCTGCTGTTGTAAAGCCTTCAATGTATTCTGGCTGAAGGGGTTAATGTTTTATCTGAAAGAATCCAGGGAGAGAGCAGATAGCAGCCCGGCAAAGCAGGGGGGGGTCGTGGCCAGTGACATCTCGTGTATAGGCTCTAATCTGCTGGTGCACGAATACAAGATTAGCAGGAAGGCAAGCTGACATCGCAGGTCATGTGACCCTGAGTGAAACCTGAGAAACCAGCAGCTTAACGCCCTGTTCAGACGGCCGTATTTTTACTGCGGACCCGCAAAAATACGGGGGCTGCCCGGCGTGTGCCACAGTGCTCGGAACACACGCCGGGCGGCCCCATTGAAATGCCTATACTTGTCCATGCATACGGACAAGTATAGGACATGTTCTATTTTTTCTTGCTGAGCCGCGGCACGGAGCCACGGCTCAGCAAGATAGCGTGCCGCCCATAGCGGTGAACGGGCCCGCCCCTATTCCGCAAATTTGCGGAATAGGTGCGGACGCGTTCACACGCCCTTAGAAGCAGAAAGTGTATGGAAAAGCTGTTGTATTTGACTAGTTAGAAACATACAAAAGACAAAGAAATAACTCTGACAACCCCTATACAGGCATGGCCGGACAACGGCCACGTGCATGAGACCTTACTCTGTTATCCTATGTGGTGTTGCATTGTAAGGTTCTGGTGGCTATTCTGGACATGAAGGTTGGTTTGCACAGGCCCAGACTACAGACCCTGTGCAAACCAACACTGTCTGATCATTGGGGCTGAAGATTTATAAGGACACTCATTCTTGTTAATTGTCCTGTGTAAATGTGCTGCCAATCACCCAATAAAAGAGCAAACGCAGGTTCATAAGGTGAAAGCATTGTTGGTGTGACACCCAAAATCACAGTTTCTGAGCAGAAGATCGTACTGTACAAACTGGATCTACTGCCCAGAAACAATGAATCTGTATGGGGACGAGCGATCAGGGCTTAAAGGCAATGCAGGTGTATGGAGCGGACGTTTATGAATGTGCCCCACATCAGGAAGGATATATAGGGGGTCATTTATTATCCTGAAATACGCTTACATTAGGCGTATTTCAGGCACAGATTGCAACTTTAGACCTGCTCACGCTAGGTCTAAAAAAGTGGACATGGCGTGGATGTTTTAGGCGTAGAAAATGATCTTAATGTGAGACTGTTCGGAAACGGTCTTATATTTAGAACTGGCGGAGGATCCGCTGATGTTATGTAGAGGCCAGCGGAGGAGCCGGAGCATGTATGCAGCAGCCCCTGTCATAGTGAATGCCTATGGAACCCTTGCCTGTAATAGGGCTCCATAAAAAACTATTAAAATCATCATAGACTCTAATGCAAGTGCATGATGATAACAGCAATCAGATGATTGCTTGTTATAGTTCCCTATGGGAACTATAAAAAAAAGTGTAAAATAATTAAATGAATAAAGTTTTTAAAAACAAAAAAAAAAAAAAAAACATAAAAATTCAAATCAAACCCCCCTCTTCCCCAAAATAAAAGTATTAAAGAAATAAAAAATACACATCATAGGTATCGCCATGTCCAAAAATGCCCATATTATAAAAATATAAAAATTTCTTTCCCATACGGAAAACAGCGAAACGGAAAAAAAGCGTCAAAATGCAGTTTTTTGTCTCCTTTTTAAAAAAAATTTAATAAAAAGTGATCAAAAAGTCATACACACCCCAGAATGGTATAAATGAAAAGTTCAGATCGTCCCGCAAAAAATGAGCCCCCATACAGCTCCGTATACATAAATACCAAAAAGTTATAGGGGTCAAAATATGGCGATGAAAAAAAGGTCGGGAGACCTTGGGGGCCATTCAACTGGCCCACGACGACCAATCCACTTTCCAGGAAACTGTTCATCTAGGAATGCTCGGACCTGACACCCATAATGTGGTGGTGCACCATCTTGCTGGACAAACTCCCTAAAGAGGGAAACACATCATCATGTAGCAGTTGAATGGCCCCCAAGGTCTCCCGATCTGACCCCCTTAGACTTTTATCTTTGGGGTCATCTGAAGGCAATTGTCTATGCTGTGAAGATACGAGATGTGCAGCACCTGAAACTACAGATACTGGAAGCCTATGCTAGCATTTCTTCTGTGGTGTTGCTATCAGTGTGTGAAGAGTGGGAGAAAAGGGTTGCATTGACAATCCAACACAATGGGCAGCACTTTGAACACCATTGTTTTTCTTGTGAAATTCTCAATAAGTTTGATGTGTCACATGACCCTCTTCCCAAAACTAAAGTTGGATCCAAAATGGCCAACTTCAAAATGGCCGCCATGGTCACCACCCATCTTGAAAAGTTTCCCCCCTACCATATACTAATGTGCCACAAACAGGAAGTTAATATCACCAACCATTCCCATTTTATTTAGGTGTATCCATATAAATGGCCCACCCTGTAGAGATGTTGGACAATGTCTTGCAGAATACGTTCTCTATGATAAGAATTGATAACGAGCATCTTGTGTCTTTATTACCAGCCATGTACCGCGTCGTCCTGCCGCTAGGCATATTTCTATTGGTTGCCGCCGTTATCTTCTTTTGCTGGCGAGCTTCCAGTTTTCTTGTACTCTACACATCACATTATTTTCTATATGTTCTTCTGCTGCGCTATTTATACTTTATCTGATCTGTTATACATAAACTTACTGTACATCACACTCATTGTCAACAGACAGTCTAATATATATTGACTGCGCCATTAAAACTGAATCTGTCCTGGTATGCATAGACTTACTGTGCATGAGACTTAGTCTCAACAGGCAGTCTAATATATAGGCTCGCTTAACTATTACACTTACTGCGTCATTAATACTTAATCTTTTCTGCTATACATAGACTTCCTGTGCATCAGACTCATTGTTAACAGGCAGTCTAATATATAGGCGCATTTTTCTAGTTCATCTGCTGCACCATTTAAATTTAATATGCTCTGTTATACTGTACATAGACTTACTGTGCGGCAGACTCATTGTCAACAGGCGGTCTAGTATATAGGCACATTTATCTACTACACTTGCTGCACCATTCATACTTAATCTGTTACATTACTGATTTAGTTATTGTACACTGTACACCAACAGACAGCTGCCTTGGTCCTCAAACGGTCGTATTTTGACCAACAATCCAGCTGTACTGGAATGATTGACTCGCTCTTCAACAACATCTGAGGTGACAACAGATACACACAGCCCATAATCGGTGGGTTCTTTTGACACCACACTTCGTTGGCATGGCCCATGAACAACCTCTGTGCCCTCACCTGTCCTGCAACTGCCTTTTTCTTTTACTGCTCCTTCTGTTCAGGAAGTACATGCTGCCGGCTCTGCTCCGCTTTTCAGCAAGGACTAACTTAGTGATGACAGTCAGAAGCTACAGGCCAGCACAGACTTGGACGAGAGGTCCGCTGCATCCTCCCTTAGGCATGCAACTAGCGATAATGACAGTCGGGTGGGAGCACAAGTTACGAGCAGTAAGGAAAATGGACATGAGCGTGATATAAGTGACAAACAGACAGTATTGGATGATGATGTAGCTGATCACACGTGGGAGCCGGGTACTTCATCATCATGGGGTGAGGGTGACAACAGTCTTGTGAGACAGCAGTAGGGAGGCAGCATGCCAATGAGCCAGCAGGGTAGAATCAGTCAGAGATCTGGAGGCAAAACACCCGGAGTAGACGTCTGCTACTCAGGAGTCTACCTGTCAGGAAACAACTAGCGGTGCACAGGTTCCTAAAGGCAGCGGCAGGCAGTCAGCACTGAGTGGTAAAGGGAAAATGCCATACTTAGCAGTGTGGGAATTTTTTATTAAGTTGCTAGAGGACATTAACGTGGCGGTATGCAGGATATGTGGGCACAAAGTGAAGCTCAGTCAGGGAGCTACGTAATGTTGGCACCACAACCCTACGTCAACACATGGAGTGTCACCATAGAGTGGCCCGGGAAAACCCTGGCACTTACAGATGTAGCAGGGTTAACACACAAACTCTTAACGCAACTTTCTTAAAGGGAACCTGTCACCTCAGAAACACCCCCTGAACTAGAGTAAGCGTTGTATAGTGTAAGTGATGCTGAATCCAAATATGTAAGTTTTATCTTCATACCCACTTCCATTCCGACGCTGTGCTCCCACAAACCAGCAGTAAAATGCACTCACTGGACTCCAGTGCTCACTCACATAATGGAGAGGACTCAAAGACGAGTCCTCTCAATGCATTTTACTGCTGGTTTGTGGGAGCACAGCGTCAGAATGGAAGTGAGTATGAAGATAAAACTTACATATTCGGATTCAGCATCACTTACACTATACACTGCTTACTCTAGTTCAGGGGGTGTTTCTGAGATGACAGGTTCCCTTTAAGTCATCGCGTTATCTTGAAACAAAAGCCATTGAAAAGAAATTGAAGGTGTTTGCTTAACGCATTTAGTTTAGATAACACGTCTCAGAAAGCATGTGTGTTAACTGTACTACATCTGCACATACATGCACATGTACACGTATGTAGTTGCCTCAAATTATAAATAATATATATTTTTTATTGTTTGCAATTAAATGTGAAAACATTTGAAAAATATTTGATTTTACTCTAAATCAAATTCTAAAATTAAAACTCTAACTCAATGGAAACATTATCAACCTCAGGAGAACTCATCACAGCCTTCATCTCAGACAAAGTCACAAGATGTTCTATGTGTTCCATAAATTGGACTGGAGACAAATATGACCCAATGGACATGGTTAGGACAGGAACACTGTCTTAATGCATTCTCCTGAACTTTTCTCATCACAAAACCTGCACTTACATAAACCAGAATCATGAACACATGGGAAGTTTTGTAACTTTCTCATTTGTAACATCGCAAATGGAGATGCTAAGAGAGACCAACAAAACAAAAACGAAGGATGATATGCCTAGCCCCTACGTTCTCACAATTTATTGTATGTGTAATGTATTTGTGATTTTGTTTTCCCATCATAAAAGATTATATACTGTATTATCATATTTTTACCCTATAAGACGCACCAGCCCATAAGATGCACCTAGGTTTTAGAAGAGGACAATAAAAAAATATATATTTTTTCATTAGACCTCAGGTCAGATCACCAATCAGACCCCCAATGTTAATCAGACCTCAGCTGACAGCCCCAATCAGACCCCCAATGTTAATAAGATCTCAGATCAGAACCCCAATCAGACCTCAGCTCAGACCCCAATGTGAATGGGGTCAGACCAAACAGACCTCAGATAAGAGCCCCATGCCTCTCATCAGCTCCCATGCCTCTCGTCAGCCCCCCTATGCCTCTCATCAGCCCTGATTGCCTCATAACAGCTCCCATGCTTCTCATCAGCCCCCATATCAGTCCCTTGTCTCTCATCAGCCCTCATTGTCTCATATCATCCCTCATGCCTCTCATCAGCCCCCATATCAGCCCCATGCCTCTCATCACCCCCCAGCCTCAGATGACATAAAATAAAGAAATCCACTTACTTCTCCTGCTCCGGATGCCGCCGCTCCTCACCTCCAGTATTATCTTCTTCCTCCTGCTGTTGGCTGTGCTGTGACCTGATGCACACAGCTTGAGGTCACAGAGCGCCCTCACACTGTGAGTATCCTCAGCACAGCTGACAGCCGAGGACCAGGAAGCGGTGAGTACAGAGCCTTCACCGCTTCCCGGCCCTCCAGTACTAATGAGTGCTTCCATAATGGAAGCTCTCATTAGTATTCACCCCATAAAACGCAGGGATATTTTTCCCCAACTTTTGGGGGGAAAAATATATCTTATGAGGCAAACAATACGGTATATTCTTTACCTTTGGACATTGTATTTGTTCTGTTTGTGTTTTGATGTATATTGAAGTGCTTTTTATTTAGTTGAGGATCATCATAGGATTTATGCTGAAAACGAGAAACCATAAGTTTGGATTTACTTAGCTGTAGCCTCTGTCGTGAAAAAACTTTGTACTCTGTGCTACACAGGGGCATAATAGAGGAGTTGCACTCAAGCTCTGGTATCTCAGAGTCTCCATAGGAATGCACTGTTATTATAAATGCCAATAGGTCAGAGGTTATGAATATTAGATATCTGAAGAAGGGTCATTGATCCAGGGTCATTGGAGTTGGAAATGAAATTGGGAAGGCCATTACCATCGGCCCCACCATATCCACTTACATTGAAGCCAGTTTTAGGCGCAAAGGATGCTGAAAATCTAGTCCACTTAGGGAGTGGAGTAGATTTTTACTTCAGGGGCATGAACTGCCATTAATGTGCCTATCAATGGCAAATAACATAGGGGGAATATATCATGCCCTGCACTCCAGAATTGGACTAAAGTGTAAAATCTCAAAAAAAAGAGAGTAAAAAAAAAGAGTAAAGTCTCAAAATAGGGCTTTTGCAACTTTTTGAGGTCACTTATGCAAAATCTTTGCAACTTTTTTTTTTCATATTTCCACCACTCCAATTTTGAAAAGTAGGTGGAAATGTAGAAATGGTTATCTATATTAATGTGTTTTACTCCAGATTTGACTGTTTTTTTAAGTCATTAAAAAAGTCATTAAGTCACAAAAAAGTGTAAAGTATGCCAATGCAGACTCAAGGAAAACTGACTTCAACCTCTGACCTCTGAAAACTGACCTTATGATTAATTCCCCCCAATTGGATTTAAAGGACATAGAAATTAGTCAAATCCACCAGATTTGCTTCTTTTCGATGCTATTGTGACTTTTCTAGACATTTTACGCTGCCCTCGCCAATTTTTACAAACAGTGGGTATGGTGAGGATGGAGTGTGACAGGCCCATCATCCCAAGCTCATTCATCATTATTTACACCAGAAACTGGCATAAATAATTGCAGCAAGCGGAACCGTGGTTGCTACGGGGGCGACCCTTTCCCCCTCCAGGGCCCTCTAAGGTAATTTTCCTTTATGTTACAGTGGTAGGAGTGCCAAGGGGTATTTAGGCCACTTAAGTCTTTGGTGGGATTGTCACGGTGTTCCTACCTCGTGAGACGAACAGGTCCCAGGCGGTGGCACCGGCTGCAGAAAATTACTAGTAGTAGTAATAGAGGTTCGTCAGATGGGAATGATGCACAGACTTGTATGAATGGTCCAATGCAGTTTTATTAACTTAACTTTGAATGCAGATAACTCAGTTCATCCTTCAGCTTGGTGTCCAGTAAGTGCAGCTTGGCAGATGCTTGGAAATACAGGTTTCAGGCTTCCTATTCTAAGCTGAGGTTACTTCTTAAGTCTGGCTTCCCTTTAGAGTATTGGTGTGCCTTATTGCAGGCTGTATTACTCAGTCTTCAGGGTGCAGCAGAGCTGAAGGTGCTCTGCTGTCCTGCACATGTCCTCCCCAATCAGGGTACAGGGGACAACTGCCTGACTAAACTGTCTTAACTGTCATTTTCCTCCTCACTGCAGGAAGTTGGAAGAACTTAACTTCTCTCCAGCAGAGGGGGTCAGAATGGACTAAGGACCGTACCATTCTGGTAAAACTACATCTGAATCTGCCATAGTATTTACTGACACCTGCTGGTACACCAGGTACATTACATGGGAAACAGTTGCATAACATTGAATATAATACATATTAATGCTGGTGATGACATTAATATGTCATTAATGACACATTTCTAGAGTAGCACACAGATAGGAGCTGGTTACGCTGAGTTGTAACCCTACTCTGGGGTGTTACATTCCCCCTTACTTAAAGTCATGCCGTCCTCGGCTTGTGTTTAGGATTAGCATACAGGGAAGCTTGCAGGGAATCCAATGAATACAAGGTGCTGCATGAAATAGATACATATAAATGACATTACATACACATATAGACCATTGCGCTACTATACTGGTACGTTCCTGCCTTGTGAGTAGGGTGTCCGATCTCTGTTATCCCCTCTCAGCAGACGAACAACCTATGTAAACTGCACTAAGCAACCATTTCTGACTGACTCTGAATATTCTGGCCACGAATACCAAAGAAAGCATGCGGGTGTCTTCACTCTGTAATCCCACCATTGTGAAATGATAAGCCCGCAAACGGAAGGGTGGCTTCATCTTGTAATCCCTTCCAAGCACCAAAGCCTGATAATGCTTTACGCTTTGTCACCTTGATGTTTATCAGTAGCTGCAAGTCATTTTTTTTTCTGGAGGCGGTACACGAGGCCTCAGAACATAGTGAACTAGGAGAAGGAATCTACCAGTCCTGCCATAGTTCCAGTGAGAGACTATTCTCTCCTGACACATATAAGACACATAGCAGCGAGGATAACCCTGAAGGAATAAAGAGAAAACTGCTTGTGGCTCTGACACCTGGCTACCATGAACCGCTAGTGTGAAACGCCCTCAGAGGCAGCATGTATATCTGAGGTAGAGACAAGTAAGGTGCTAACTATCTGGCTAAGTGCATGACCATTCATGAAAGTGCATTGGAGGACACATTGTGGCACCTGCAAAGAAACACACACAATGTGCAATATTCTTGAACGTTGCTGAAATATAAAAACATTAGTGCAAACATTTAAGTGCAAATATATTAAAGGCATAATATAAGATATCTGTGGTTACATTCAAGTCCATCTTTTCTTCTTCTTTTGCTGGAGACATAATGTCCAACATCTGTAGTGTTAAATTGTAATCCACATAGGCAATAAAGTGGTTAATAAAGGTTCCTTGAAAAACCCTTTTTTAAAAGTGGCTCCCCAATAACCTGAAAAGGGGGAAAAAGGGATAAAATGCACAAACACGGTGCAACTGGGATGATAGCAGATGGGGGGAGTCCTGACACACGTGTCTTTCTGGATAGAGACCAACAGGGCAACAAACATAACACAAAGCCAAAAGGCTCTCACCCTTCAAGGATCAGTCCACGTGGTGGCTCCCAGTAGTCCTGTAGTTCAAAGCAGACATTGAGTGCGGGCTCCCTCTAGTGGAAAGCCGGCAAATCCTCCTCGTCGCTGCTACTGGAGCTAAACGACATGAGAGGGCGCTCATGCCCCTGATAGGCCTCGCGGTAGGCAGCAGCCATTCCCCGGCGTCCTCTTAGTGATGGGAAAAGCTTGGGGGTCCTGCATGCTGATGCGGAAGCCTCTCCTACCTTCGCCTCCTGGCCAGATCCTCTTGCCGGTACGACGGGGGTCAGATACTCCGGCTGTAGGGGTTTTTGTAGGGGTCTCCCACGGGCGGCACTCATGGCGGCCTCGAGTTGCCAGGGTAGTCTGGCATGCACCACAATGGGCTGAAAGTTGAAGGTGGTGGTGACCAACTCTCCCACCTGTATTGTAGGTGGAGGCTATAGACCCGGAATCAGGAGTTCCGGCTGACGGGTAGCCCCTTCTTTTGCCTGCGGGGCATCAGTAGCAGGTAAGCGATGCGGCTCCGTGTTGTCCGCTGACTCCACTTCCCACCTTTCCGGGGGTAAGGCAGGTCTTGCTGGACGGGTTAGGACTTTTACGCCCGTTGCGAATGGTCCTTGAAGAGACTTCATGGGCGTATAAATCATGTATTCTCCAGCGTGCAGATTGTGATGGCTTGCGGGTAAGTACCCTCTTTTCACCGACCGGCGATTCACATAGAGTTCCTCGGCGATTTCTTCGTCGGTTATACAGCCTACGCCTCTCTCGATGCTGAACCATAGCACAGTGCCCCGTCTTCTCTCCAGTACAGGATCTCCGGTACGGGGGTGTTCCAAGACCTGCACCACCCACTCCTCCACGCGTCTCTTGTACTCCCGTGGCCTTTGTGGTCACTGCTTCGGGCACCATGGGGTTCTGTCTCAGCGAATAATCTCTCTTCCGGGGTGGCGGAGCGGGAGCTGCAGCCGCTTCTACCGCACCAGCCGTCGCGGCGGGTGTCTCTTGCGGCTTCTTGGGCCGAGAGTCCCGTTTCCACTGTGCTCAGTATATTTCCTCTGGCTTTTCTTTAGGCTCACAGGGGTCAGTGCCCCAAATCATTCCGCCCCAGTCAGGGCCACATTGTTGGGATGCCATCTTTCTTGCGTCTTCTCTTGCGCTGACTGGATCTCGAGGTGGAGGCGGAGTAAAGGGGATGGAGTCTTCTCTCTCAACGCTCCCCACAGTAAGTTCCAGGCGGGCTGGACTGGATTTTCGCGCGCTACAGGGGGGTGTGCCATGGTTTTCCCGCTCTTGAGGGGGCGGTTTCTTTACCTCAGCATGAAGAAGCTGTGCCAATAATGAAAAAATGGCGTTGTTATCCCTTCTGGTGCCGGCGCGCAGTGTTTTGCGCCGTCTGCACCGCAGCAACTTGTTAAAGTCATTTTTCAGGGAACATTTGTCAAATTTCCTGGCCTTGTCAATAAAAGGCTATTAGTTTAAAGTCTGTTTTAGGGATGTTTGATCTGTGGCCTTAGTGATGTAGGCACTTCAGACTCATCCTGTTCGCGACGCCATTTGCAGCGAGCGGAACCGTGGTTGCTACGGGGGCGACCCTTTCCCCCTCCAGGGCCCTCTAAGGTGATTTTCCTTTATGTCCCAGTGGTAGGAGTGCCAAGGGGTATTTAGGCCACTTAAGTCTTTGGTGGGATTGTCACGGTGTTCCTACCTCGTGAGACGAACAGGCCACAGGCGGTGGCTCCGGCTGCAGAAAATTACTAGTAGTAGTAATAGAGGGTCGTCAGATGGGAATGATGCACAGACTTGTATGAATGGTCCAATGCTATTTTAACTTTGAATGCAGATAACTCAGTTCATCCTTCAGCTTGGTGTCCAGTAAGTGCAGCTTGGCAGATGCTTGGAAATACAGGTTTCAGGCTTCCTATTCTAAGCTGAGGTTACTTCTTAAGTCTGGTTTCCCTTTAGAGTATTGGTGTGCCTTATTGCAGGCTGTATTACTCAGTCTTCAGGGTGCAGCAGAGCTGAAGGTGCTCTGCTGTCCTGCACATGTCCTCCCCAATCAGGGTACAGGGGACAACTGCCTGACTAAACTGTCTTAACTGTCATTTTCCTCCTCACTGCAGGAAGTTGGAAGAACTTAACTTCTCTCCAGCAGAGGGGGTCAGAATGGACTAAGGACCGTACCATTCTGGTAAAACTACATCTGAATTTGCCATAGCATTTTCTGACACCTGCTAGTACACCAGGTACATTACATGGGAAACAGTTGAATAACATTGAATATAATACATATTAATGCTGGTGATGACATTAATGCACAGAATTACATTTCTAGAGTAGCACACAGATAGGAGCTGGTTACGCAGAGTTGTAACCCTACTCTGGGGTGTTACATAATGACTAACATCTACGGTAGCTCCAGGATTGTAATCCTGTGCACGGACTGCCAGAGGAGTCATGTCATTTATTACGAGGCCTGTACCTCCTCATAAATGACATGGCTCCTCCAGCAGAGGTGATAATTGCACTTTACCTGCCAAGAAGTGAATGGGGAATCTGAGCTCTTCAGTGACGTGACCTTATGAGTCTGAATTATCTTCATACTGTCAAAAAATGCTGTTCATAGATACTTCTTGAATCGTCTGTAAATGTAAATGCATGTTTTTGCATTTTGAAAACTGTGCAAACTGGGTGGAAAATATTGACCAGTCACAGAAAATATTTCCATCCAATAAATGAATGTGAAACAACATAAAAAGTCATAAATTGCCAAAGAAAAATAAGTTTAATATATTTAGTATCAAGCCCAACATACCTATAAATCAAGAACATACCGTACAAACAAACCCCTTGTTCATTGAAAATAACTAAAAAATGTTATGTTGCAAAAGAAATATCCTGTTAGTACTACACAGAAGGTCATTAAATCTTCATCTTGCTTAGAGACATAATGTCATCTGGGGTCGATTGCATGGAAGCTTCTGAAATATTATTCCCTGTTAAAATAGAATAAAAAACATTATCAAAGCTACTGATTACTGATATATTTTCCTCTATGCAGGACAGAAGACTAGCCATTCACTAGTCCTCTAAACTACAGTGAACTGGGCCTTAGGTGGACACATTTCCACAACATGGTGGACAGTGTTCCTATGTATTGTGTTCTGCAGCAGCTAAGGTGTGTATTATGAGGTTCTACAGCAGCTGAGGCGTGTTTTATTCGGTTTTGCAACATCTAATTTTGCCATACTGCTAAATCTGTAACAAGCCCCAAATGTACCAAAATATGTCATTTATAATACTGGTGTCTTCTTACATGGCAAAGGGGTCTTTAGGTCCAGGGGCCCAGATGTGACTGCTATGTACCTCCTAACCCCCTATATCTACACAATTTGCCAAAGAAACTTTGGAGAACTTTTCATGGCAGTCTGATACAAATGGAGAAGAAGAAAAGTGAACCAGAGACAGAGAAACATCAGTCATGAGTGACTGGATTAAATACTTCAGTATACTTTGGTTTCACCTTTTAAAATGTTTTAAAATTTTTAATAGCAAGTAAGGTAGTTTTTAGTTTCCAGTCCAGCACTGTGAAAACCTGCCCAAGGCCCTGACTGTGCTCTGTCACAGTGTGAGTGGGCTGCAGCAGCACACACAGTCAGAACTGAAGGGGGAGGAGAGGGTGAAACAGCAGCAGGCACGGTTCATGAGGGAGTATAGCATACTATATAAAAGGTAGCAGCAGGGGATAACACTAGGTGCACATTGCGATAAGACTCTGGTATTCTGTCCCAACATAGGAGCAGAATGCTAGAATTGTGGGATCTGGCATATGTCAAACACCGCCAGTGCCTGCCAGATCCCATTCACAATAATGAGGTCCATTAGGATCTGTAGTAGTTCATGATACTGGGTGAGGGGAAGTGGGTGGTAAGTTTGTAGCAGTCCATTATGGGACAGGAGAAATATGTCAATAACAATTCGGACTTGCAGTGCATGAATGTCTGGGTGGTGGTTGCTAAAATGGAATGGTACCATATTTTTCTCCCCATAAGAGGCCTTTTTTAGGGGGGGGATGCCCCTGCATCTTATGAGGCGAATACTAATGAGCACTTCCATTATGGAAGCGCTCATTAGTACCGGAGGACCGGGAAGCGGTGAAGGCTCTGTACTCACCGCGTCCTGGTCCTCGGCTGTTGGCTGTGCAGTGTCTGTGCTCAGTGAGAGGGCATGAATTAGATCGCACTGGAGGAGAGGAGCTGCAGCGTCCGGAACAAGAAAATTAAGCGGCTTTTTATTTTATTCCAAATGAAGCTGATGGGAGCTAATATAAGGCTTCTGGTGGCTGATATAATGCTGCTTGGGGCTGGTGAGAGGCAATGGGAGCTGAAGAGAGGATGCTGGGGGCTGGTGAGAGGCATGGGGGCTGATATGACGCAATGGGGCTTGTGAGAGGCATATGGGGGGCTGATGAGAGGCATGGATGCTGATATGAGGAATATGGGGGCTAATGAGAGGCATGGGGCTCTTATCTGAGGTCTGATTGGAGAGCATTAACATTGGGATCTGAGCTGAGGTCTTATTGGAGTCTTATTAACATTGGGGGTCTTATTCGGGCTGTCAGCTGAGGTCTGATTAACATTGGGGGTCTGACTGGTGTTCTGACCATAGGTCTAAAGAAAAATATTAGTTTTCTTATTGTCCTCCTCTAAAACCTAGGTGCTTCTTATGGGCCAGTGCGTCTTTTAGGGCAAAAAATATGATAATTTTCTTTTTGTTTGTGAAAAGGGGAAGGGTGGTAAGGAGCTATGGCAGATAGTGGGAGGCGGTAGGTGCAGGCAGGGGAGCACCCAGGAATTTTTTCTAGGGGGGGTCCAAAAAGGAAAAAGGGTGTGGCGTCTTGTGGGTGGGGCTATTTTTCTCCACGCCCACATACATTAAAGACATAGTAGGAGTGTAAAGTTGCGGCGCGCATAGCGCGCCGCGGCGAAAATAGGCCCCGCCCATTGTTATAAGCCCCTCCCATATCTAATAGACCACTCCCAACAAACACTACAGCTGAAATGATATGGTTGAGGCCCAGTTCTATACATCATATGGAGAGGGGAGGACGTGTCCTGGCTGCACTGCCTGCTTCACATTATACAATATACAACAGCAGGCTACACACAGCCAGGAAGATCCTCCACTCTCCTCCCTCCCCAGATCCTGCTCCAGGCCTTAACCTTCCCCCCCACCATCTGCCACCTGCCTGTGCCCTGCTAACCCCCTTTGGTCATCCTCACTCAGCTCTGAATCCTCCTTCTGTAAATGGCAGAGGGAGGAGCCGGAGCATCTCCTCTCCTACACAGCGCCCCATACCTCGTACATCCAGTGGTGTCTGCTCTGTTGTAGACGTTCTCTTTCCTCATCTTCTCCATTCGGACCAGACCGCCATGAAGATTTTTCAGCCATCTCTCGTCTCTGCAGAAATACAAACAGACATTAGTTTCCATCATCTTTACATCTTCTGAAAACCTCATCCTGCCACCCCCAATACTGTGCCCGCTGTGCTCCCCCAATACTATACTGCAGAAACTGTCCCCTGAAAAATACTACTACCACACAGATAGTGCCCCCTACAACAGTTATTGGCACACAGTGCTCTAAAAAATAACTGCACCTACACTAATGATATTATGCCAGGGTGCCCCCCAAAAGTAACAGTGCTCCCCAAAATCCCACCAATAGAAATAATTATCTGCCAGACCACACTTAGTAGTAATAATGTCCCCATAGTGCCCATACTAGACATCATGTTCCCCATAGCCCCCCAGTAGTAGTAAAGCTCACAATAATACCACAGCTTAGTGCCCACAGTTGAGCTAATATCCCAATAATGTATACCAGTATAAAATACCCCTATATAGAGCCCCAGTAAATGCCCTCATAGTGCTCCTCTCCCCCATAGTGTTCCCCATAATATGCCAGTAAAAAATGCCCCTTCTTACTGCCCCATCACATGCCCCTATAGTGCTCCTCTCCCCCATAATGTGCCAGTAAAAATTGCCCACTTAGTGCCAGATGCCATAGTGCCCCCTATAAAGTACCAGTATAAAATGCCCCTTTAGAGCCACCAGATGACCCCATAGTGTCTGCAAATGATGCCCCTATAGTGCTGCTCTCCCCTATAGTACCTCCCATAATGTGCCAGAAAAAAAATTACCCCTTAGTGCCAGATGCCATAGTGCCCCCCCATAATGTGGCAGTAAAAAAGTGACTCTTTAGAGCCACCAGATGCCCCTAAATGAGGCCCCTATAGTGCCACCACATGCCCCATAGTGCCAATCTCCTCTATCGTGCCCCCTATAATGTGCCAGTAAACAAAATGCCCCTTTAGAGCCACCAGATGCCCCCATAGTGCCCCCAAATTATGCCAATATAGTGCCAAATGCCAGTAAGGAAATGGCACAGTACAGGGCAGGGAGGCACGGTACAGGACAGGGGGGCACGGTACAGGGCAGGAGGCAAGGTACAGGGCAGGAGGCAAGGTACAGGCAGAAGGCATGGTACAGGGCAGGAGGCATGGTACAGGGCAGGGCAGCACGGTACAGGGCAGGGCGGTACGGTACAGGGCAGGGCGGTACGGTACAGGGCAGGAGGCATGGTACAGGGCAGGGCGGTACGGTACAGGGCAGGGCGGTACGGTACAGGGCAGGGAGGCACGGTACAGGGCAGGGAGGCACGGTACAGGGCAGGGAGGCACGGTACAGGGCAGGAGGCATGGTACTGGGAAGAAAGCATGGTACAGGGCAGGAGGCACGGTACAGGGCAGGAGGCAAGGTACTGGGCAGGAGGCAAGGTACTGGGCAGAAAGCATGGTACAGGGTAGGGCGGCACGGTACAGTGCAGGGTTGTCACGATACCAGAATTTTGAGTTCGATATCGATACGATACCTTGCCAAAATAAAGAAGAACCTGAGGTCTGATGGGGGCACGAGACGCCGACCTGAGGTCTGATGGGGGCACGAGACGCCGATCCCTGTACTGTGACATCACTGTGTTTATTATTCCTGTACGGTGACATCACTGTGTTTATTATTCCTGTACTGTGACATCACTGTGTTTATTATCTCTGTACGGTGACATCACAGTGTTTATTATCTCTGTACTGTGACATCACTGTGTTTGTTATCCCTGTACTGTGACATCACTGTGTTTATTATCCCTGTACTGTGACATCACTGTGTTTATTATCTCTGTACGGTGACATCTCTGTGTTTATTATCCCTGTACAGTGACATCGCTGTGTTTATTATCCCTGTACAGTGACATCACTGTGTTTATTATCCCTGTACAGTGACATCGCTGTGTGTATTATCCCACTGCAGGAAGAGGTAAGTGGTCTGTGTTTGTGTGTTTGTTTTCTATTTTTCAGGGTCGTGAATGCAGAGGACTACGTCGGATTCGGTGGACTACGTCGGACCAGCTTTTTTTTTTTTTTTTAATAAAATGGTCAAACAGGGGTCTGGGGGAGTGTTTATTTCAATAAAATGTTTTATACTGGTGTGTGTGTGTATTTTTTTTTTTACAATACTACAGTTTTAGTAATTACGGCTATCTACAGACGGCCCTGATTACTAATACTGGGCTTAGTGCTTGCCGGTATGGCAGGCCAGCACTAACCCCAACATCTATTACCTCGGCACCCACCACCACCAGGGGTGCCGGGAAGAGCCGGGTACCCGCAGGACCGGACCTTCAAAATTGAGGGTCTGGCTCTGGGGCGGCTGCAGGCTGGTACCATTAGGCTGGGAAGGGCCAATAACCGTGTCCCTTCCCACCCTGGTAGTGCCAGGCTGCTGCTGCTGGTTGTATCTGGCTGGCGAAGGAAAAAAGGGGGGGATCCCACGCCATTTTTTTTTAAATAATGAAATTTTTGAAAAAAAAAATGGCGTGGGGTCCCCCCCTTTTTTCCTTCACCAGCCAGATACAACCAGCAGCTGCAGCCTGGCACTACCAGGGTGGGAAGGGACACGGTTATTGGCCCTTCCCAGCCTAATGGTACCAGCCTGCAGCCGCCCCAGAGCCAGACCCTCAATTTTGAAGGTCCGGTCCTGCGGGTACCCGGCTCTTCCCGGCACCCCTGGTGGCGGTGGGTGCCGAGGTAATAGATGTTGGGGTTAGTGCTGGCCTGCCATACCGGCAAGCACTAAGCCCAGTATTAGTAATCAGGGCCGTCTGTAGATAGCCGCAATTACTAAAACTGTAGTATTGTAAAAAAAAAAAATACACACACACAAGTATAAAACATTTTATTGAAATAAACACTCCCCCAGACCCCTGTTTGACCATTTTATGAAAAAAAAAAAAAAAAAAAAGCTGGTCCGACGTAGTCCTCTGCATTCACGACCCTGAAAAATAGAAAACAAACACACAAACACAGACCACTTACCTCTTCCTGCAGTGGGATAATACACACAGCGATGTCACTGTACAGGGATAATAAACACAGCGATGTCACCGTACAGGGATAATAAAACACAGAGATGTCACCGTACAGGGATAATAAACAGTGATGTCACAGTACAGGGATAATAAACACAGTGATGTCACAGTACAGAGATAATAAACACAGCGATGTCACCGTACAGGGATAATAAACAGTGATGTCACAGTACAGAGATAATAAACACAGTGATGTCACAGTACAGGGATAATAAAACACAGAGATATCACCGTACAGGGATAATAAACAGTGATGTCACAGTACAGGGATAATAAACACAGTGATGTCACAGTACAGGGATAATAAACACAGTGATGTCACTGTACAGGGATAATAAACACAGTTATGTCCTCGTACAGGGCTAATAAACACAGTGATGTCACTGTACAGGGATAATAAATCTCAGATCAACACATTGTGCCCCCATCAGCCTCAGATCAGCGTCTTGCGCCCCCATCAGACCTCAGATCAACACAATGTGCCCCCATCAGACCTCAGATCAACACAATGTGCCCCCATCAGAGCTCAGGTCAGCGTCTTGTGCCCCCATCAGACCTCAGATCAGCGTCTTGTGTCCCCATCAGACCTCAGATCAGCGTCTTGTGTCCCCATCAGACCACAGATCAGCGTCTTGTGCCCCCATCAGACCTCAGATCAACACAATGTGCCCCCATCAAAGCTCAGGTCAGCGTCTGGTGCCCCCATCAGAGCTCAGGTCAGCGTCTTGTGCCCCCATCAGAGCTCAGGTCAGCGTCTTGTGCCCCCATCAGAGCTCAGGTCAGCGTCTTGTGCCCCCATCAGACCTCAGGTCAGCGTCTTGTGCCCCCATCAGACCTCAGGTCAGCGTCTTGTGCCCCCATCAGACCTCAGGTCAGCGTCTTGTGCCCCCATCAGACCTCAGATTAACACAATGTGCCTCCATGTGCCCCCATCAGACCTCAGGTCAGCGTCTTGTGGCCCCCCCCTCAGATCAACACAATGTGCCCCCATCAGATCTCAGGTCAGCGTCTTGTGCCCCCCTCAGACCTCAGATCAGCCCACCCAGCCACTTTAAAAAATCATACTTACCTGTTCTGGCCGCCGCTGTCCTCAGGTTCACCGCTCCACTCTCTTGCCTGCCGGCGCTCACTATGACCTGACGCTGCGTCAGGTCATAGCGTCAGGTCATAGTGCGCGCCAGGGAAGAAGGTGGAGCGCAGAACCAGTGAGGACAGCGGCGGCCAGAACAGGTAAGTATGATTTTTTTTTTAAGTGGCTGGGACCTGGGTGGGCTGATCTGAGGGGGGCGCGGGGCCCCTGGCAGCGCGGCAGATATTAGAACATGGCAACCGCATCAAAGTGATGCGTACGCCATGTTCTAAGTATCGGACGGCAAGAAAACTCGGTATCGAGCTTCGGTACCACACTAGGTACCGAAAACCGTACCGAGTTTTCGATATATCGTGCAACCCTAGTACAGGGCACGGTACAGGAGGCATGGTAAAAGACAAGGGCACAGTACAGGGCAGGGCGCACGGTATAGGGCGGGGGGGCACAATACAGGGCCGGGGCGACACGGTACAGAGCAGCACGGTACAGGGCAGGGGGGGCACAATACAGGGCAGGGGGGCACAATACAGGGCAGGGAGGCACGGTACAGGGCAGGGAGGCACGGTACAGGGCAGGGGAAGGCAGGCAATACAGGGCAGGGAGGCACAATACAGGGCAGGGGGGCACAATACAGGGCGGGGGGGGCACAATACAGGGCGGGGGGCACAATACAGGGCAGGGGGCACGGTACAGGGCAGGGAGGCACAATACAGGGCAGGGGGCACAATACAGGGCAGGGGCAAAAGGGGGGGGCACAATACAGGGCAGGGGGGCACAATACAGGGCAGGGGGGGCACAATACAGGGCAGGGGGGGCACAATACAGGGCGGGGGGCACAATACAGGGCGGGGGGCACAATACAGGGCAGGGGGCACAATACTCACCATTTTCTCTTACTGCAGCAGGAGGTCGGCTGGCCGGATGGCTGTTCCGGCGGGAGCGAGGTCCGGCTGGATGGCTGTTCTGCCCGGTGGAAGGACTGGCCGGGCAGCCAGTCACATGGGGCTCTGGAGTGGGGGCTTGAAATGATTGGTGGAGAAGCAGCTTCCGCCCTCTGCTTCTCCACCAATCAGATACGACATTACAGCAGCGCAGAGGAGAGGTAGGAGAAAAACCTCTCTCCCCTCTCCTCTTTAGCGCTGCTGCCGCCCGCAAAACCAACCAGGGCCGCGCCGCCTGTGGCGATTGCGGTGCGGCCCTGAGGTATTAAAAAAATAAAAATAAAAATTTTCTTTATGGTTCTAGGGGGGGTCCAGACCCGCTGGACCCCCCCTGTAGGTGCGCCCCTGGGTGCAGGGAGTGGGAGTGACCAGGAGCAGGGCATCGGGACTCAATTCAAATTCTTGCTAAAGGGCTTAATGATTTCTATGGACTCCCCTGGTCATCTGCCAATCATACAGATTACATCAGGAGGTAGCAACCTGGTGGTTCCCCTGTAGCAAAGTACAGATCTCTGTACAGGGGTTGAAAAACCAAATACTTTCATAATAATACCCTTAGGATTAATCCAAAGTCAAATCTGTTAGTTGACACAGCAGTTCCACACGAAACACAATGCTGGACCTGAGATAGGAGATCCTTAATCCATTGATGAGCGCTAATAGTTTGATAGTCAAACATTGATCTCGGTAGATTTAGGAGAGGATTTTGGATTTAGATATATATATGTCATTTGTTGTTCTCCTGATGTCTTCATCAGGCTTAATACGCTTTCTCAGTAAACTGACAACAATGCTCGTCAGTCTCTATTATTCTGCTGCTCATCTACTCAGTCATTACTGCAGGGGAAGGAGAGAGGAGCAAGAAGCTTATTTTAAAATGTTATCGTATCTTGAATGTCCAATGAGAAATAAAATCAGCATCCATTATTTTCCCTTCATCATATCCCCATCTCTGAGACCCTGGCCCAAATTTCAAATGAATGTCAACAAGATTACAGGAGTTGCGGAGCAGGCAGCAGTCATTATCACCCGCTGCTCAGCCCATAGTAAAATAACAGATGGTTCATCTCTGCTTGTTCCCTTAGATTTGCATACACTTTCATTTAGAGAGAATTATGTAGCCTCTTTTTATAGACCTGTCATGATGGAAAACTTGGATATCAGTGATACATCATTTACTGAAGAGAAGGCAACATGGAAGACTTGTCATATTTACAGAAGATATAACTTGTATATGGTTGTGGCTTTTATATAAACTTCCTAAATGTTCTGTGAAACATATGGTATCAAGCATTGTATCTATTAATAACCGTGACAATGTTCTAGTTTTTCACTTTGAGGAAGAACATTAATATAGATGAAATAACACATGGAAGCAGCAGTATATAAGAGGTGTCATAAGGAACAGAACAGTGTCTAACACGTCGAGTCAATTGCTCCAAATATACCTGTACCATTGTGACAAATTTGAACCTAAAAATCCTAGCACACCACTGTTAGTATAAATTATAACCGTTCTCTACATTGGTAGTCAGGGGCGGATTGGTCATAAACCTTACAGGGAAATTTCCTGGTGGACCGATGCCCAGGGGGCTGCCTGAGCCTTCCTCATGGCCAGCCAGAGGCAGTTTTTGGGGTTGTATTTTATGCTGCTGGCAGTATATTGTGATGGACTGTGGTATTAGGCTCTGTTGGGGTGGTATAATGTGCCACAATATGGTATTGCTGGCCCTGCCTTCCATCAATTTGGACCCAACTACAAAACGGGGCCACTTTTAGTATTTTTTCCAGGGCCTCTTCCAGTTCCCAGTCTGCCCCTGTTGGTAGTAATGTTCTCTGTAATATATCATGTATCTATTTTTATCCCTAGTAAATTGTGAAATAAACAGGGATACACCTCTCTTGTTATTCTTCTTTACTACAGATCTTGCTGTGATGAATTCATCTCTCTCCATCCCTTCTACATCTGCTATGAATTTATCAAGATGTTTAATGTCATAGTTTTTTCCTCAAATCTTATTTTGAGCAGTAAACTCTGTTCACTGTAGTCTGTGAGGTATGTGCAATTTATTCTCATCTGGCAAAATTGGTTCTTAGCTACATTATGGAGCCGTGGCAAAAAATGATAGCTTTCTTCATCGATAAAACTATTTAAATTCAGGCTATGTACACCTTTGGAGTCAATTTTTTATTGAATTTAACTTAATTTTGGAAAAAAATCATATTTTTAATTGGCCTTTATTAAATATATTGAACCATTCTGTCACAAAGTGTTAACTGTTTTTCTAACTGTGTGACTGGTACTGTCTCTTTCAGTTTGTGCTGATCATCTAATCACCCTTATCGCTAAACTACTAAGAGATCATAAACACTTATTTAAGCCACATTCTTATCAGTAAGATAAGAATTGAGCTATACTGAGTGTTTATAATGTCAGAGAGCAGAGATAAAGAGTCTGTCTGATCCCCAGATGACAGAAAAGACAGAAAATCCACAGCTAGTAGAGCATCTCAGCTCTGTACAGAAAAAAAGGGCTCCATATTGTTAATAAATATCAAATGAAAAAATATTTTTTAGCTCAAAATAAGTACAATACAATAATAATAATAATTTAAACAGATGAAGGCTACCACAAAAAGAAAATCTTACTATGAAAAAGCACTGATTGAAGAGTTCAAGATCACCACCAGGGGGAAATCTTATTGTGAAAAAGCATTGATTGAACAGTTTGAGGCTACCACCAGATTTTCAACTGAGTTTTGCCTCGAACTGTTCAATCAGTGCTTCTTCATAGTAAGATTTTTCCCTAGTGGTAGCATCGAGCTGTTCAATCATTGCTTTTTTATGAAGAAAAGTTAATCTGCTTACCTTTAGGTTTCTGATAAAGATATTCAAATTAGCTTTCCTTCCAAAAATAAAAGAACATTAGGCCTATCTGATCAGATACTGATGGCCTATACCTGTGATGGCTAACCTTCGGCACTCCAGCTGTGGTAAAGCTACAACTCTCAAGATGCACACTTGCTTGGCTGTTCTCAGAACTCCACAGAAATGAATGGAGCATGCTGGGAGTCGTAGTTTCACCACAGCTGGAGTGCCAGAGGTTAGCCATCACAAGCTATACTGTGTATATGTCATCATCTTTATATATATATATATATATATATATATATATATACAGTATATATATGTTTATTTGCTGTTGAGCAGGATTTCAGCATAAAAAGCAGAGTAAATCCTGAGAGGACTCCTAGAAGAGACAGTGAGAGTCCAAGCACAATGTACATACATACACTGATATAGGGAAGGCAGGTCTGGAAGTGGTGGGGGATGAAATAGGTGAGTATACATTCTTCTTCTTATTTTATCACAATTACTGCCTTAGAGGACATTTTTAAGAAGTTGGATAACCCTTTTAAAATGTCATCCACTTTGCTGTCACTATAATATGCCATAGAATTTTAGCCCACAACTCTGGATGCAAAATCCACAGGGTATCCACTATGTGTGAACCATGGAAAACAGACCTGAAAATTTGATAGTCCATATCATATGGTCAGATCACGCGCCACTTATAACCACATTGAAAGAAAGAAATAACTCCCCCATGGATTATGTATGGAAAATAAACACATACCCACTTAATGAACCAAATACCCAACACAAAATAGAAAGAGATCTTAAAGAATACTTTTCGTTTAATGATGCTCCGGATATAAGTAGAACCACTCTCTGGAATTCACATAAAGCTTATATACGGGGCATGTTAATGAAATATGGAGCACAATACAAGAAACAAAAGAACAAACAGATAGAAGAGAAACTTTCTAAACTTAAACTGCTCGAAAAAAGACACAAATCTAGTAGTGACTCATTGATAAAAAATGAACTGCTTAAAATAAGAAATGAGAATACTATTACTTGACCAATACGAAAAAAATATGACTAGACTCAAGCAAAAATATTATTCACAATATAACAAAGCATCTGCCCTTATGGCTAATAGGGTCAAACAACTTCAGAATAAATCCAGGATTGCCGCCATTAAAGATAAAAATACCAGCACCCTTTACACGAACCCGAAAGAAATTGCAGAACAGTTTAGGTTGTACTATGAGCAACTGTACAATCTAAATAAAGACCCTCAAACTATTCAACCCACAACCTCCGCCATGCAGTCTTTTTTAAATACAACGACCCTCCCTAAATTATCTAGTACACAATTAGATACGTTAAACTCACCATTCACTCCAGAAGAAATAGGAAAAACTATTCAGACATTAAAAAAGAAAAAAGCTCCAGGCCCAGACGGGTATAATAATGAATATTTCCAGACCTTCAACGATATCCTAAGTCCATATCTCTCAGACATGTTTAATGAAGCTGCGATTAAAGGTATATTTCCTAGAGAAATGACACAGGCTAACATCATTACCATTCCCAAACCAAATAAAGACCCCACTTTAGTTAGCAATTATAGGCCCATTTCATTAATAAACATTGATATAAAAATGTATGCCAAGGTCATTGCCAACAGATTGTCTGCAATCATCCCTACCATCATACACCAAGACCAAGTGGGATTTGTGACTGACAGACAATCCTCAGATGGCACGAGAAGAATGATAAACATACTACATTATGTACAGCAAAATAATCTACCCTCTTTACTTCTATCGTTGGACGCCGAAAAAGCCTTCGATAGAATTCATTGGGAATATATGTTCCTCACTCTAGAAAAATTTGGCTTTACGGGTCCAATTTTATCAACTATCAAAGCTTTGTACATCAATCCCTCCGCTAAGGTTATCATGAACGGTATAATGTCATCTTCTTTCAACCTGTCAAATGGCACCAGACAAGGATGCCCATTATCGCCCTTATTATTTATATTGGCTTTAGAACCCTTTGCAGAATCAGTAAGGCAAAATAATAATATCTCAGGAATTCAAATAGGGGACACGAGACATAAAATAGGCCTCTTCGCAGACAATATAATTATATGTACCACTTCACCCAGAACAGCACTCCCTGATATACAAAGGCTTATACGAACATTTGGTGATGATGTCTCTTATTATAAAATAAATGACTCAAAATCATTAATTTTAGAAATGAATATAAAAATGACTGACAAACTTATTTTACAATCTAGTTGCCCCTACTTATGGCGAAATGACAAAATCACATACCTAGGGATTGAAATTTCCTATCCAATAAACACATTAATCCAAAATAATTATCTTTCCTTGCTGTCCCGCTTACAGCAAGATATGATTCAACTGAATAAGAGTGAAAACTCTTGGTGTGGACGTATAATCCTATACAAAATGTTGTTACTTCCCAAAATATTATACCTCTTCAGGACCATACCATTACTATTACCTACAAATATTTTGCAGAAATTCCAAGCCCAAATGAATAGGTTTATTTGGGATAGCAAATGCCCCAGAATCTCTGCGTCGGTTTTAAACAGAAACAGGAACTCTGGAGGTATTGGTGTTCCTGACCTACATAGTTACCAGATGTCCAGCATCCTCCACCAATCCTCGGAATGGTGGCTCCAGGACTCAGACAAATCCTGAAATAATTTGGAACATGTAATAGAAGGCGAACACAGATTGAGAGACATTTTACTAGCGTATATTATGGGAAGATACCCATACAAACCCAAAAACCCAATAGTCAGAGATACTTTTGCTACATGGAATAAATATACAAAAATGTGTGAAAAATTTACCATCAATACTCCACTCAGAATCCCAATGCAAACACTTCAAATAATATTACCCGCCTTATCAATAGATAAATGGATACAAAAAGGCATAAGGCATCTACAAGATCTATACCAAGGAGAAATACTTATAAACTTTCTAAAACTGAGTCAAATATTCGACCTCCCCAAGACAGACCTTTGGAAGTATCTCCAAATCAGAACACTTCTAAACAAATAGAATATAAAATTCCCCAAAGTACACCCTATAACATGTGCCCTGTTAGATAATAAAATACCGAAATATGTGAAAGGCTTAAAGATATTCTATACACAAATGACTGATTCTTATCTGAAGATTCATTCCTCTGTCCTCCAAAAGTGGGAAAGAGATATGAATGTCTCGATCTCTATATACTCCTGGAAAAAGACATTTCAATCTATTGCAAAAAGTTCATCCTGTTCCGACCATTTGGAAGGGTATTGCAAACTGGCTTTCCGCTGGTACTACACCCCATATAGAATAGCAAAAATCTTCCATGATTCTTCTAATTTATGCTGGAGGAAATGTGGGAATATTGGAAATTTAATGCATATATTCTGGGAATGTCCAAAGGTTGCAGAATATTGGAAGAGATTGACAAGAGAAATACTTGACAGATTAGGAATAAGTATACCCTTCATCCCAGAATTCTACTTATTAAGGCTGGGAATATGTGACATCCCATATCAGTTATCACTAATCACATTCTCACCGCATCTATACAATCCATAGCGGGGAAATGGAAGTCCGCAGAAATCCCGGAGTTAACTACAATCATAAACAAAGTCAATATGAACCACAAATTTGAAGAGATGACCGCTAGAAGCAAGAGTTCCCTAAAGAAATTCCATATTAATTGGGATATCTGGGAAAAATCCCCGTTCATAACCACATAATCTCACCCATGCAATAGTCCTTCTTTTACTCTCCATACCACATGGATTCACATATGAGCACCTGCTTTTCTTTTTCTTTTCCTTTTCTTGAGGTTAACCTGATGTTTTGTTTTGTTAGTTCTTCTGATCCCAGAGATGATTCATCTCTTTACTACTGTTAATGAAGTACAACCGTACAATCATTTCGCAACCTATTGTAATCCTTGTGAAACTGTAACTATACCTGTACAAACTGTACTTTGTATTTCACCCGTTTGTTCACAAAGTTTTCTTTCAAGTTAAAAAGAAAAAGAGAAAAAACCCAATAAAAACCATTGAACCAGAAAATTTGATAGTCATTACAATCAGCAGTAGACCCAGCATCTCTGTCGTATAACTAGTTCTCCCAGTTTTTTAATTACCGCTGCTGCCTTTATTGCACTCACAGATGGTGTATACTGTGATCAGGAGGGCAGATACAATATTCTGTGGGGCTGCTATTTTACAGTGCTTTGGTTTTACAGTACTGCAAAAGAAATCTGCAAAATAATGGCTGACATAATAACACAAATGTTTGGTCATTAAAAGGGATTGTGTCAACTAAGGCATTGGTGGCATATCACTACCAATGTCAGATAGGTTTAGGTCCCACCTCTTGGACCTGCTTCTATCCCCAGAATGGGGCCTCCAAAGTGAATGACAGCACACAATGCTCTCTATTCACTATCTAGGATGTTTTCAGAACTCCCAGAGAAGTGAATGGAGAGCTCATCATGCATGCACAACCACTTCTTCATTCACTGCAATGGGACTGCCAAAAATAGCAGGGTAAGAGCTCAGCTATTATCGGAACCCCAATAGAAGTGAATAGAAGGTGGCTACACTTGCAATGTGTGCGGTCCTTTAGTTTTTGGACATAGCAGTGGGTTCCTATCTGTCCCTAACCTAGCGATATGCCACTAATGTCTGAGATGTGTTCTTTAATGTGATATATCTGATTATGCATATTATTACTGTATATAGATGGTGCATAAAGCCCTCAGAATCAGTTACAATGGTACATATAAGAAATCGTAGTCAACACTGGGCCATATCATAACGGAAAAATCACTCATGCTTTTTTCATACGTAGCATTGATAAACGCCATCGATTTTCTAAAACATCATTTGGTTATAAATGATCTGAAAACCTAGTCCCTTTATGTTCTGAATTAATGTGAAATTATGGACTGTAAAAAATCAATAGAGGATGGCGCAGAATTAAACAGAGAGGCTGAGAGAATCCTGAATACAGATGAAACATTGATAATCTCATAAGGTCATTTTATCTGGAGCCATCATGGATCGCAGTGCCTAAGAAAGTTTCACTGTCAATTATCTAAGGTAGGCTAAATAAATCAATGCTAACCAAACAATGCTCAATCTTTAAATAAATGGAGGTACACCAGGGGTCAAATCCACCGATGCGGCATATATTACACTCACTTTGGTGCTCACTGGCTGTCAGATAACATTTAAACTACTGTAGGTTGATGGCATTGTGAATAGTGTGGCTTTTGAAAAGGTAAAAAGAGAAGAAGTGTCACATGGGTTTAGAAATGAAGAATATGGTGGTTTCACACATGGTCTTAATAGATTGACCCCTTTTTGAGGTAGTTTTCCATTCAAAAGGAATGGAAAATACAGAATAACTTTGACTTCTTCTTGCTGGATCCACCTTTAGCTTTGACTTTGAGCTTTCAGTGGCAGTATTCAAAAGACGCATATGAAACCAGCATTAGATGGGGTGTCTGGTTTCCAAAACCCATATTTACAGTAAATACTTTTTAGTTTATTCTAAGTTAATAGAGGAGGTCTTAGGTTCATGATCCTGATCCTGACCTATTATCTCACTCTGAAGAGCTGGCATTCCATTATATCAAAACTCAACATGTAAATAATGCTTTATTTCACCTTAGGAGGTGCTGCAGAAAAATTGACCGCTTCCTGCCTTTTTATGTACATCACATTTTCCTCCCAACAGTTTATCCTTCTGGTACACCTTCTCCTGCATTCAGTGTTGGGCAGACATGCTCAGTAGCTTCCATGGACACTTCATCTCCCCTCAGTACCAGCCAAGTGATCTCATAGTGAAGCAGTCCATCCACCCTTCATTCTTCACTACTTCTAAATTTATTGAAATATATAGCCATATCTCTCTCTAGACAATGGAGAAGGAAATTGTGGGGCATTACATACCATATGCATCTCTGGGGCTGTATGTGAGGGAAATTGTTCTATTCATGGGAGGAAGGGGTTAACTAGAGCTAATCTCAATGCATCCTGAAAGATGCAGGTGATTGTTTCATCTGAGCTGCTACCCACCCATGAAAAATCTGCCTTGAATTAAGCCAACCAATAGAGAAAAGTGGATATCCCTGCACCGCATTTATCATCCAACCTAGGCCCATGTAAACGGTCCCTCCCGGCAGTTGTCATATAGCTAGCGGAGGACACCGCTGCTATTACATGCAGCAATGTCTTCTGTGGCATGGGGAGGAGCAATTGCTATATCATCGCTCGTCCCCATGCAGGGCAGCGGTGTGCCAGTGGCAGGTCGCTATTACACAGTACGATCTGCCGCCGGTGTGCTGCCGCTACGATTTCACATGCCATTACACAGCAGTGTGTGTCACTTTAGGAATGTAATCAGAAAGTGGCCAACCCATGTAAACCATCTGCTTATATAGTGTTATTTTAGTTTCCAGGGAGCGACAAACCTTCAGTCAAGAAATAGTAAAAAATGAGTCATAAGCAGTTGAAATGGACTATTAACAAAATATGGAGTCAAGATGAAACTCTGACACACTACTTTGTGTAGTGAACATTTCTAGACCATGATGTCACTAGCAGGACTGTCAGTAGTAAATGTAGGCTTTCAAAATTGAAACTTCTCTACGACCTGAAGGACCTCACATATTAACCCCTTAAAGGGGTTCTCCAGGAATTAAAAAAATGAAAATACGTAAATATTACTTCATTATAAATATATTCCTAAAATGGCCGCTATCCTATTAGTACACACAAAACCTGTCCTAACCACACAGGAGGACAAGTTACTTCACAACACTGAGGTAAAGAGCTCCCTCATCCTCCTCTCTGCTTGTCAGGGATTATGATCCTGAATACTGTTTAATATGATCTTCAGCTGAATCTCGAAGGAACAGAGTTCATGAAGAACAGAGAGGAGATGGGGATGTGGCTATGTCCTGCTGTGTGATTAGGACAGGTTTTGTGTGTACTAATAGGACGGCGGCCATTTTGTTTCTCCTAATGATTGCTCTCCAGACAAAACGATCCATTATAACTAATAAAAGGTATTTGGGAATATATTTGTAATAAAGTAATATTTAAGTATTTTCCTGTTCTTTATTCCCAGAGAACCCCTTTAAGCCTTTTTAAGGCGGTCACTAAGGGTTAGGCTAGGGGGACCTCAGCTCTAACATGAGAGCCAAGCTCCTGCTATAATAACCTGGACTAGCAGAAGCGCCGATCAAGGCTATTTAAGCCTTTAGATGCAGCAGTCAATAGCAGCAGTGGAATCTAAGTGGTTTGGAGGGAAGAAATTCTGTCTCCCATCAGCACCCTGCAAGTGCGACTATGTCTTCGCTTTGCAGCCTGGGACCTAATAAAGGCCCTATCCCTGCTCCCAGTGTGTGCCTAGCAGGTTCCTCCTCTCTGGCACAGCCTGCAGGTGTCTGCTAGTATAGCACTGACCGTATAATACACTGTACCGCATAAGGTCTATTATTGCAGCGATCAAAAGATTGCCTGTTAAGTCCTCTTGTGGGACTAGTAAATGGCTAAAAAAAGTTTCAAAGGTGTTCCAATTTTAAAAAAAAAACATCTTTTTTTTAATTGAAAAAATTTGCAAAAATAAAATCCCCTCCACATTTGGTATCATTGCATCCGTACTGACCTGCTCTACACAATTGTCATGTAATTTATCCTGTACAGTGAGCGCTGTTTCAGTTCGGCTGTGTCGAATGGGTCTGTGCTGAGAAAGTCGCAACATGTTCTATATTTGTTTTTCTTGCAAGACTTAGGCTACTTTCACACTAGCGGCAGCACGGATCCGGCACCTAAAGGGTGCCGACGGATCCGTACTGCCGCTGATACATGTGTGGAGTCGGAGCAGCGCTCCGGCCCCACACATGTTACCACACACATTGGAACAAGACATACAGACATACATACATACACACATACATACTCACATACTCCAGGGATGCCGGCAGAACGTCTTCACGCGCCTCCTGCGCGCAGTGATGACGATTCCGCACAGCGCCCTCTGCTGAGCGCAGGAGGCACATGTAGACATGCTGCTGGCGTCCCTGGAGTATGTGAGTATGTATGTGTGTATGTCTGTCTGTATGTATGTCTGTATGTATGTCTGTATGTATGCATCTATCTCTGTAGCCGGATCCGAAATGACCACCCATTGCAAATCAATGGAGGACAGATCCGGATTACTGGTGTGTCCACACCAAACGGATCCATCCCGATTGACTTGCATTGGGGGTCATTCCGGATCCGTCTTGGTGCGGATCCCTGGACCGGAGAGCAAACCGCAGCATGCTGCGGTTTGTTCTCCGGTCTGAAGACGGAACAGAATGCTTTCAGGAGCATTCCGTTGTCTTCAGTTCAGTTTTGTCCCCATTGACAATGAATGGGGACAAAACTGAAGCGTTTTTTTCCGGTATTGAGCCCCTATGACGGAACTCAATACCGGAATTTAAAAACGCTAGTGTGAAAGTAGCCTTATTTATTCAAATGAATGGGTATGTGGTATAAACGACTCACACACGTCTCCATACACGGTCACTGTTCTGAACAGCAACAAGCTTGTTATCTGGAAGAAATCTTAAAGGTGTAGCCCAGGATTTGAAAAGATAAACAGTGTGCTGCTGTGTCTGGCATTGCAGCTCTTCACTATTCAAGCTGGAAACATCCCATGCAGGAAAGTGCCCCAGTTTGTGGAAAAATGCAGACCCTTTTTTCCAATCCTGTTTCCAATTTAAAAACATTCAATATGGTGTTGGAGCTTCAGGCAGCGAGTTATAGAGCAGGAGAAGCTAAGCAGATTGTATATAGTTTTATTAGAAAAAATTCAGATTCATTTTTTGGAACAGGACTTATTTAGCATGTTAGGTCTACCATAAGAATCCAGATTCAGATCTGTAGACCCTTCCTGGACTGATGTCTTCTTCATCTCTCTAAAGTTGCATTCAGACGATGCACGGCCATTTTCAGAACCATTGCAGTCTATGGGGCTATTCACATGGCTGTTTTCTAATGTCACATGACCACGCTGGGAGCATCAGGTCCTGCCCTCCAGTACGGAATGATGTCTGTGGTGGGGAGAGTATTTTGTTTTCAATTTGTTGGCATTATCATGAGTGGGAGGCGTTATATATACAGGGGGCCATATATATACAGGGGCACTCTGGGGGTGATTTTATACACAGGAGGCACTGTGTAGGTGTCCAATGTGAAATTCAGGCTTTTGGATTTTGCCTGAACTGAACTATGGTGATGGGTGTCTTAATATGTTACCCCTCACTTGCAGCAGGGTCTGGATAGCTGTGGTTGCTGATCACTCTGCTGACTGTTAATGCTGTAGCGTTTAAGAATATCTGTAGCTATGGACCTTGCAGTCTCTCTGGAGTAGTGTCCCTATCAGTATCGGACTGGCCCACCAGAGTACCAAAGGATCCTCTGGTGGGCCCAGGCTCTGATACCATAGTGGTCCCCCAAAAAAATGTAACAGCCTTTGGAGACAATAAATTGCTACTAAGGTCTATTTATTTGAATCAAAACCCATTAGGTTTTATTGATGGTATGGGAGTTGGGCCTTATGAATAATTTCCTCTGTTGGGTTCAAGGAACTTCAGTCCAACCCTGGTCCCTATGGAGCGGGAGCAGACGGGCATGCTCCCTCACTACTCACTTGCTATTCTACCTCTGTCCCTCTCTTGACAGGAAGTTGGACCAGCCCAATCCTACAAAGAAGGGAAGAATGGGATGGCTAGTCCCAGCTCTACTGTCAACTATACCTCACCTGCTGGTGTACAGTGCAAAAGTTACATAGCATGGCAAAACATAACATAACATTTCATTACAAACCAAACATTGTCGATACCCCCAGGCAGGGGTGTAACTACCATAACGGCAGACCATGCGACTGCTATGGGGTCCAGGGCAAGAGGAGGCCCAGTATAGATCATCTCCTCTTCTACTGGAGGTGAAAACTTGTTCAGGACTCTACCCTCTAAAGGAACAACTTTTAGCAAATGAGGTAGTGGAAAAATGGCCCAAGGGTCATTGAAAAGGATTTAGGCAGAAACCCTTCTGTCCTGTGCGGGGGTTTGAACCTTGCTATGGGCCCTTACTTCTCTATGTACGCCACTGCCCCCAAGGTCTAGGATACGACACCTGCACAGGATACATTATATAACAGAACAGGGTCAGACTTTCACTAAGACAGTCCAATCCTGCTCACAAGTCACAAAGACAGCATGGAAATTAACAGCCCCCTGGGACAGGGATTGTACCATTAGCCTGTTTATTCATGTACGGTGGCTGGAAAGGGGATAAAATCTCTGAAGTGACTCATGAAAGAAAATTCCTTTTGTTTCATCTATTCTATTCAGTAATCTTCTCCATTAAAGGGGTTATCCCACAAAAAGTACAGTGGTCCCTCAAGATACAATGGCCTCAGGATACAATATTTTCAACATACAATGGTCTTTTCTGACCTATCGTAAGTTGAAACTAGTCTCAACATACAATGTCTCAGATCCAACCAATCAAGGCCACTTCTCTGGTAAAATATCTGGATTAGTTTTTAGTTAACAGCTATTCATGACTGTTTTATGTTACAACTTGTTTTATCTGTCTTAGTTATCTGCTTTCTTTTCTCAAATCTTCATTTTATTTTATATTGGATGACATTTGGGGGCTTTGGAACTGATTACTCAAGTTACAATGGTTTCAACATACAATGGTCCTCCTGGAACCAATCAATATCGTAACTTGATGGACCACTGTATTACCATTATATACATGCAATAAAAATATTGGAAGGTTTTCTATGTACATTATATTTTCTTCTCTGGTAGCGCCCCCTGCTTTTTATCTTTCTGGTCCAGCTTCTCTGCTCTCTTCCTCCTCTCAGTGCTATCGAAGTGATCTCATAGTAAAGTAGGTTGTCATGCTTCAGGGAATAGTGCAGCCCTGAGCTCAAACCCACACCACTGTCCCTGCCTACTTGCACAGTCCGTCCTAACTGACGGTATACAACTGGACGGCAGTCCCTAGCTTACGTACGTGCTGGGGCTTACAAGGAAGGGGAACAACGGGAGAAAACAACAGACAAAGACAGAACACACGGACAAGAGAATATTACCAAGCTGAGGTCAAAGCCAGGAGGTCGCGTCACTACCAAGGGATACACTGGAGCAGAGTCAAAATACAAGCCGAGGTCAGAAGCTGAGTGGTAACGTCAGTATAAGGGGTAACACGAGAACGAGGTCAAACACTAGCCAAGGTCAGGAGCCAAGAGGTCATGTAGTACAAGGGGAGATGCAAGGACGAGGTCAAGTTCAAAGCCGAGGTCAACACAGAAGTCACAATAGTACACAAAACGCTGGTGAGGTAATAGGACCAATCACAGGCAACCTGTGGCCAGCAGGCTGCCTGTTTAAACAGGCCCATCAATAACATCAATACACCTGAGCACCGACTCATGGACGTCGGCGCTGAGCTCCCCTGCTGCTCGTTGCCTAGGGGATGGAGGACACCGACCGCGCTTGTGAAGCGTGCACCGCCGGGTCCTCCCCTTCCCTGGGTTGCTAGGGAGACGAGGACGTCAGCCGCATCCAAGGCCGACTCCTCATCCCTCCTCATAAGAGGGATGCTGGCGGCCCTGCAAGGAGGAAGCGTGCCGCCGGCTCCCCGTTACATAGGTAAAGTGGCCCAGACACCATTCATTCATTCAGCCTCACTTCTAAATTCATAAAAGTATATAGCTCTATATCTCTCTTGGCAGTGAAGAGAACTGGATGGGTGCATTACAGAACATACAGCATGCATCTCTGGGGCTATATGTGAGGGATTGCTTTCCATACAGGGGAGGAAGGGGTTAACAAGAGCTAATTGCAATGCATCCTGGGAGATGCAGGTGATTGATCAGAAAGAGAAGAAAATACTCCAGATATGCAAGTAAAGAAGAGTTAGAAGATTGTAGAATATTCCATTTAAATGTGTTTTCCCACGTAGATATGAATGGCACCCGGTATTCACATGACATGCCATAAAAGTCTTATAAATTGGGGTCATACCTCTTTGGTCACCCCCTCCAAGCAGATCCTGAATAGAAAGATAGCTGCATGAATATGTCACAAATGTCTAAAATGAGAAGACCCTGATAACTAAATAATTTTTTACAAAGCTACATCCAGACAAGTTGCACTTTAAAGGGCAGGTGTTAGCCGAGGCGTTCAGGATGCATGTTCTCATGACGCTGGATCGCTAAGACAAGTTCACTAGAGTATGTCAGGCAAGGAAGAAGCTTGCCAGACTGAGATATCAGATGCTGATGGAACATTTCCTCACATCTGCCAGCTGTCTCAAGGGAAACTTTTAAAAATACTTTAGCATTATATCATTAAGATGGATTTTTCCCATGGGGCATGTCAGTGATTCGAGCACTGCCAGTCCCGGGACATAGCTGGCATTATCAGAAAGAACGCTGCTAAATTAAATCCCAAACATCCTGATGTACGTATCTTCTCAGTACAAGGACGTCACCTGCGAAAAATGGGAAACAAGAGTCAAAAATGAGGAATGATAATCAGATCTGCTATGATGAACAGATAAGGAGAAAAGTCATTGAATGTCCAAGTAATGCTCAAAAGCCTATTGTATGTCCTAAAATTTGCCTTTATGGTTATTATTGCCGTACCCTACACCTTGGGTCACCGTGTGGCCAGGTTAAATAAATCAATAATTGAGGTTTAAAAGAGGTTTATGTAAAAATTTATTAAGAATACAGTTCTAAAAAGATTCAGCATTAAACACATTTTTGTTACAGGAATCTTGATTTGCCATTATCACCCATTTTATGCATTTTAAAACAGATTTTTATTGTGCAAAGAATAAAATAAATGCAGATATCAGAAACCTGTGGACTGCACCAATAGTTTCATCATTTATCTTACACACTTATATAACGCTGATATTTTACGCAACACTTTACAGACATTATCATTATTTGCTGTCCCCAATGGGGCTCACATTTTAAGTTCCCTATCAGTATGTCTTTGGAGTGTGGGAGGAAAAATGAGAACCCGGAGGAAACTCACGCAAACACTGGGAGAACATACAAACAAGACAATGGGGACATATTGCTAGGATATGCCACATTGTCTTATAGGTGCGGTCTGGCCACCACCAAACACTCTCCCCACAAAAGTGAATGGGAGTGCACCACGCATGACCGGCCGCCGCTACCATTAACTATTATTGGCTCAATGGAAATAGATGAGCCAGTGCTTGGCTATTCTTGGCGGCCCCATAGAAAATTAAGGGAGGGTGGCTGCACATGTGCAGTGCGCCTTCCACCACTGTTCGGGCTCCATTCTTGATATAGGTGCGGGTCCCAGAGGAAGCTCGATGAGAAGAAATGCTGGGAAAATAGGGTTTTTCCCCTGTTTGTATGAGCCAGGCTCAGGTAAAGGTCTGTGGGAGCCAGGACTCTCTAACCCTGTGTGGGTAAGCATTGAGTTGTGTTTTGGGGATCAGGGTGGTAGACCTAGATCCCAATAGAGAGGGAAACTACTGTGTAGTTAGTGGCCAGACAGCCGAGGATTTATGTTTGTGGGTTATGTTTTGATGCCTTAAAAGTGATAATAAAGCTGGTCGCGGCCAGTTTGCACCCAAATCTGCAGTGTTGAAGTGGCTTCTTGAGGTGTGCCAACCATCTAAGCGGAGAAGACGGCGATCCTGGGGAGCTAAGTGACCCCGAGTTGTCACAGGGCATATCCTAGCCATATGCCCCCATTGTATGAGATGAGATAACCCCTTTAATGCAATAAGATGGCCTCTGTTAACAGCCCTATGTACCTCCCATAGCAAACCCAAAGAAACATCATTTAATCGAAAGTATTCAGATATTTTGTCCAATATGAGCTGCCTATTTACATTAGACATAAGCAAGGTTTCATTGCGTCTCCAAGAAACTTCAGGTTTGGGAAGGCCCACCAGCCTAAGGTCCAGGAAGACCAGGGCATGATCTGATAATTGTATATGACCTCTCTTAGAACTAATGCAATGCGTCAATATGTGAGGTGATACAAATAAATAATCCAACTTCTGATATGAGTAATGTGCAACAGAATAATACTGGGAAATTTTGATCTATTGGATCCAGACACCCATTAGAACGAAAGAAGCCAATTATGTTTTTATTTTTAAAAGATTTCCAAGGAAGATAGTTGAGGAACCTGTAGAAGAATCATGTAACAGGTTAAGTGCCAAATTCATATATCTAGCCAGAAGCCCAAGACCTTCTGCAAACCCTGAGAATCTATCTAGTACAGGTCATAACCAAGCTACCTGGTTTGAGTTAGGGGTATACAGGTATCCCAATATCACAGTTTGGTTCCCTATCCGGCTCTTAAGGAAGATATACCCTTATCTCCCTCATTGTCGAAAAATGAGGAAATGTAGGTAAAGAGCACTGACTTGTATATCGATATGCTGACCCTCCTCGAAATCTTGCTAGAGGATGTACTATAGTAACTCTTGCTATGAAACAAATGGGAAAACTGATGAATGTGCATTGAACAAAAATGTGTTTCTAGTGGAAAAGCAATATCAATATGGTGTCGCTTCAGGAAACTACATATTTGGCTTCTCTTCCTGGGGGCATTTAGACCTCTTACATTACAAGAGCAAACAGCTATCAATGCCATGTTAGTACTAGGCTTCAAGGGAGAACCCTATACCAGTAATCAGAGACCCTTCACCTTGGATTCCTCTAGAAAACACATTAATACCACTTCTGTAGTAGAGAGGAAGTGGGAGGAAAACAAGTTGGAAAAAGAAAGAACAGTAATTATCTTAATCATATTATAACTATCTTAAACTATCATAACACATAATGCTGTACATGTACAGCATTATGTGCTGGGGACTGTATGGAGCGGACTGCTGTGGTGAGCCCACTCCATACGTGGCGGCTGCTGGCTGTATAATACAGCAGGCACCCGGGCCACAATGATGGGGAATGGGAAGTTAACTGGACAGCCAGCCCCTTGGTAACAGCTCCTGGCTCTTCCCACCCCAGGAACATAGCTAAAGGCTCATGGGCCCTGGTGCAAGAGTTGAGTTTGCCCCCCCCCTTCCCTCAGTGCTTTGTGTCAGTGTCAAGTGTCTTTGGGCTACCTCTGCACCCCCTATAGCTATGCCCTTGTCCCTCACCTTCCTCTAGTTGGAAGCAGTTCAGTCTGGCAGGAGCCCCAAAGCCAGCGAGCGCCCCAAAGAAAGAAAAAGTGCGCCCTTCCAATGACTGCAAGGGCCAGGGAGCATCAGAGCGAGGAATGCCACCGTGAGTACTACTACTCCTGTCATTGCCACCACTGCCTGTCTCATCTTCCGCCTCTTCTCTCATCTTCAGTTGGTTGGCCAAACCAGCAGAAACGGGTTTGGCCAATACACACTTAAAGTGTTCGCCAATCAGTTAGGTACAGAAGAATGTAAGCATACAACTCTACAGTATGCAAATCAGCTGCTATGTCTTTAGGGTAAACAGTATTAGCAGTATGGTCTAAGCACTGAGAAACAAAGAACATCTAGCATCATGGAGAGATTTTATAGTATAATGAACCAAACGCAAATGACTTCCTCTAAATAATAAATGTCGTGGCTGCTCATAGAACCAAATGTGATATTTACTGGGTATAGAGGCTCATCAACAGAACAGAGAAGCAAGATGTGCGCAAATGCTTTCAGTGCTTGGTAATGTGGCTTTATGTATTAACCCCATCAATGTATAGTCTTTCTTCAGAATGCTAACAATGTGCGCATATCAAGATGAAGATGCTTGCAAAAAAGTAAGTTTTGTTCTTATTTTATTTTTCTGTTTTTTTGATTGGATTCAGATTTTGGGTTCTGAAGACATAAAACTTGATATTGTGAAAAAAAATCGCAACGTACAAGGTTTAATATCATTTAGTTCCGATTTTAGTGTTTGACAGCATGTTCTGTCATTTGAATGAGGGAAAAGGCTGGCATTTGTTAGGAAGAATGTTACTGAACAGCATGCCTGCTATACCCTTGCCTCAGTTTTTCTTGCAGGAGAAGGCACCAATTTTGATGGAATTTAGGTAGTGATGAGCGAACATGCTCGGCTGAATACGGTATTCGGTCGAGCATGGCGGTGCTCGGGACCACTCGGTGTTCGGCCAAACACCGCGTGTGCTCGAGCGCCATGCTCGAGTCCCCTCCCCGCACGCTAATTAGCCAATTAGCATGCGGGGAGGTACTGGCATTCACTGTAATGCCGTAGCCATCTTGGCTACTGGCATTACAGTGATTGGCTGGCCGGGAACGCGTCATCGTGTGCTATATAGCACCCATGTGACCGGCTCAGACCGAGCCAGGGAGAGCTGCTGCAAGGAGGGACAGATAGTGTAGGGAGAGAAATTGGCTAGGCAGGGCTAGTATTTCTGTTCAAAAGACCCAAAAGCCCTTTTAAGGGCTATTGTGATATCTGGCTACAATATTTTTTTGGGGGGGGTTAAAAATTGCGCAAGGTGGCCTGACCTTAACGCCACCTGCGCAGCTGGTGCATTCTAATACTTTCTGTATCCTATATACCTGACATCTGTTGCTATTTTTTCTGCCGCTAATCAAGCCGACAGTACCTGAGCTGCGCCTGCTGTAAAACCTTTGCGCAAGGAGGCACAGATAGTGTAGGGATAGGATTTGGCTAGGCAGGGCTAGTTGTTCTGTTAAAAAGACACAAAAGTCTATTGTTATATCTGGCTGCAATTTATTTTTTTCTGTTGGGGAAAAAAGAACGCAAGTTTGCCTGACGCTAACACAACCTGCACAGCCCGTGCATTATAACGTGTCTGTAGTTTATATACCTGACATCCTTGCTATTTTTTATGCCGCTAATAAAGCCGACAGTCCCTCATCTGCACCTGCTGTATAACGTTTGTGCAAGAAGGCATAGATAGTGTAGGGATAGGATTTGGCTAGGCAGGGCTAGTTGTTCTGTTAAAAAGACACAAAAGTCTATTGTTATATCTGGCTGCAATTTATTTTTTTCTGTTGGGGCAAAAAGAACACAAGTTTGCCTGATGCTAACACCACCTGCACAGCGCGTGCATTATAACGTGTCTGTAGTCTATATACCTGACATCCGTTGCTATTCTTTCTGACGCTAATCAAGCCGACAGTACCTCATCTGCGTTTGCTGTATAACGTTTGAGCATTCTAAATATTTGACATTCTGTGAAGTTTTTCTGATCATACACTTAATAAAAAACTGCACTATTGTACTTGTGACAAAGTTGCATATATACTATTTAATATGTGCAAGGCGAGCAGTAAGGGACGGGGAATTGGGCATGCTGCTGATGGTGAACGCAGAAGCCATGGCTCTGGGTGCGGTGAAACTGTGTCTGCTGGCATAGCCCAAGAAACAAAGTCATCCAAAACTCCTAGTTTCATGTCACAGTTTGCAGGGCAGCACAAGACACAACTCATGTCACTGCTCCAGTGCGAGCAGGTAGTCGTTGGATTTCAGCTGATAATGCTTCCAGTCGGTTAAGCACCACCCTCTCTTCCACAAAGTCCAGTCTCAGTAGCCAAGAGTCTGGGCAACAAAATCCTCACCCTGATCCTCCTTCCTCCCACCATGCAGAGTCTGGACAAACAAGTGATCCCACACTCCGATATTCCGAGGAGCTTTTTTCATCGCCATTCCTTGATTTGGGCCTCTCGCCAAGGCCGATTGAAGTGGGACATGAGGAGATATTGTTCCCTGATTCCCAAACTCATGAGCATCCACAGTCTGAAGAAGATGACGGTGGGGAACGGCAAGTAGCGTCTCACGAGGTGCATGATGATGATGAGACACAGTTGCCAATAAGTCAAGGGCAATTAGTGTCTCAAGAGGTTGATGATGAGGATGAGACGCAGTTAAGTCAGGTTCTTGTTAGGTCACCATGTCAGGAGGAGGACAAGAGTGAGGAAGTGGAAGAGGAGGTGGTGGACGATGAAATCGCTGACCCAACCTGGGAAGGTGGCAAGCCGAGCGAGGACAGCAGTACAGAGGGGGAGGGATCCGCAGCACTGCAACAGGCTGGAAGAGGCAGTGGGGTGGCAAAAGGGAGAAGGCAGGCCATGCCAACCAGGCCCGCAACTGTTCCCTGGAGCAGCCCCTTGCGGCAATCTCCCTTGCCAAGGGTTAGGTGTTCCGCAGTCTGGCGTTTTTTTGAGGAAAGTGCTGACGATAAACGTATTGTAATTTGCAACCTGTGCCGTACCAAGAAAGGGCATAAACACCAACAACCTGACCACCACCAGCATGATCCACCACATGGCAGCAAAGCGCCCTAATAGGTGGGCCAAACACCTGGGTCCATGACCTGTGTCTGCAGGTCACACCACTGCCTCCTCTTTCCCTCTGTTACGTGCTGTCCAAGACGCAGACCCAGATGCCTCCCGCCCTGCACCTGGACCTTTGCAAGAACCATCAGCAAGCACGTCCACTTCAGTGTCCCAGCGCAGCGTTCAAATGTCCTTACTCCAGAATTTGAACGCAAGCGCAAATACCCTGCCACCCACCCACAGGCCATAGCACTAAACGCGCAACTTTCCAAATTGCTGGCCCTGGAAATGTTGCCGTTTAGGCTGGTGGACACTGAGGCTTTTCGCAGCCTGATGGCGGCTGTCCCTCGTTATGCAGTCCCCAGTCGCCACTATTTTTCCCGGTGTGCCGTCCCCCATTACACCTGCATGTGTCCCGAAACATAACCCGTGCCCTGACCAACGCAGTTAACAACTGACACAAGCGCTTCTGGACAGGGACGCTACATTTCCCTGACGGCACACTGGGTGAACATTGTGGAGGCTGGGAGCGAGTCGTACCCTGGGATGGCACAGGTGCTACCCACGCCAAGGATTGCGGGCGCTACTTCCATGCGGATTTCCGCCACCACCTACAGTATAAACTATGTTACTATGTTACAGTAGCAGCTGCAACCCCTCCTTCTCTTCCTCCACCTCCTCCTCCACTTTCACTGCAGAATTTGCATCTTGCAGCACCAGTCAGACTTCAGTCAGTAGCTGGAAGCAGTGTAGCACAGCAGTCTGGAAGCGTCAACAGGCCGTGCTGAAGCTTATTTGCCTAGGTGACAAACAGCACACCACCTGTGGCAGGGCATAAGGGACCATGCTGAGCTGTGGCTCTCGCCACTCAACCTACAGCAAGGCATGGTTGTATCTGATAACGGACGCAACTTGGTGGCGGCTTTGAAGCTGGGCAACCTCACACACATACCATGCCTGGCCCATGTCTTCAACTTAGTGGTTCAGCGGTTTCTGAAGACCTACCCCAATTTGCCTCAGCTACTGGTGAAGGTGCGCCGCCTGTGTGCCCATTTCTGAAAGTCACCTACAGCTTCAACCAGCCTAGCAACGCTGCAGCAGCGCCTGCTGTGCGACCTGAGCACGAGCGGGAACTCCACCTTCCACATGTTGGGCAGGCTTTGTGAGCAGCAGAGGGCAGTAGTAAAATACCAGCTGCAACACGTTCGGCGCCTTTCCAGTCATCTTCCACTCTTCACAAGCGACGAGTGGGCATTGATGCCTGACCTCTGTGAGGTTTTACGCAACTTTGATGAATCCACACAGATGGTGAGCGGCGATAATGCAATTATCAGTGTAACCATCCCACTTCTGTGTCTACTAAAAAGCTCACTGCTCACAATAAAGGCGGACGCTTTGCGTGTAGAAGAAGTGGAAATGTGGGAAGACCCTACACAGGGTGATAGCCAAACCACCCTCGGTTTGTCTTCTCAGCACGAATTGGAGGAGGAGAACGAGGAGGAGCAGGAGACGATTACCACTGCTACCCAGGGTAGCCATAGCACGTTTACACCATCTCTTCGGCGTGGATGGGCCAAAGAGAAGGAAGAGGACGAGGAGGAGGAGGATATTGAGAGTCATCCTCCTGGTGAGGAGAGCGAAGTCTTGTCTGTTGGGACTCTGGCACACATGGCTGACTTCATGCTATGCTGCCTTTCCTATGACCCTCACGTTATACGCATTTTAGCCAACACCGATTACTGGTTGTTCACCCTTCTTGACACCCGCTACTTCTCATCTCTCATTCCTGTGGTGGAGAAGACAAGCAAAATGGTGCAATACCAGAAGGCCCTTGTAGAAAAATTGCTCCAAAAATTTCCAGCTGACAACACTGGCGGCAGAGTATGTAGTTCCTTGGCCACCCGAGGAGCGGAGACGAGGGGAACACACAGCAGTTCCAACAAAGTCAGGGTGACACTCTCCAAGGCCTGGGACAATTTCATGACACCCCTCATCACCCTCACCCTGATGAGCGGCCTAGTGTCACAAGGAGGGAAAAGTTTTGGAAGATGGTAAAGGAGTACCTAGCTGACCGTGTCAACGTCCTCAGCGATCCCTCTGTGCCGTATAATGATTGGGTGTCTAAGCTGGACATGTGGCACGAACTGGCGCTCTACGCCTTGGAGGTGCGGGCTGCCTGTCAACTGAAAATGCTGACAGGTTGACGCTTATTAAAATGAACAAGGCCTGGATTGCCCCTGACTTCTCTACTCCATCAGAGGAAAGTGACTTAACATGAAGGAACCTTAAATGAGGCTTTTAGGATGTACTGAATAATTGAATACACTGTATTCCCATGTACCCCTTCCTCTTCTCATCCTCTTCCTCCATCATATGAAACTGCTTATTAGGCTGCCCTCGACGTTCACCAGCAGGCCCGGAACCATAATGTTTTAGACGGTCAGCTCACCAGCAGGCCCTGAACCATAATGTTTTAGACGGTCAGCTCCCAGCAGGCCCTAAGTCATAATGTTTTAGACTGTCAGCTCACCAGCAGGCCCTCAACCATAATGTTTTAGACGATCAGCTCACCAGCAGGCCCTCAACCATAATGTTTTAGACGGTCAGCTCACCAGCAGGCCCGGAACCATAATGTTTTAGATGGTCAGCCACCAGCAGGCCTCAACCATAGTGTTTTAGACAGTCAGCTCACCAGCAGGCCCTCAACCATAGTGTTTTAGACAGTCAGCTCACCAGCAGGCCCTCTACCATAATGTTTTAGACAGTCAGCTCAGCAGCAGTATGTCACCCATCAATTCTTAGACGGTCAGCTCAGCAGCATCATGTCAACCCTACTGTTTTTGAGTGTCAGCAGCATCCCATGAATCATAATTTTTCAAGGGTGTGTATGATGCCCTCCTTTATGTGTAATAAAGGGTGTATTGGAGTGCCTGTTCCTTGTAATTTTTGTCAGCCCTTTCCCTTTGTGCATAGGCTTTATGAGTGTAGGAATCCCACGACATGAACAATTGTACCACAATGTGAATGAGGCCCTCCTTTATGTGATATACCGGTTGTATCGGAGTGCCTGTTCCTTGTAATTTTTGGCAGCAGTTGCGCTTTACGTACAAGTAAATATATGTTTCCTAATAATATTTCCTCCAAAATTGATGATATTTTGGTTTTGGGGGGTATTCTTGTCATTCCGTAAAAGTGGCGTAATACTCTGACAACATCGTTAACAGCAGCGACTTTGGAGTTCAAGATGCATCCAGACATCCTCCCCATGCTGTTCCCAAACCATTTTAGTGTTGTTTCCACCATTTTCTCACCTTTCCCTATGAACCAGACACCCTCCCCTCTGCAGAGCAGGTGGTTCCTGGTTTAGTGCTCTGGTTCTCCCATTGACTTCCATTATACTCGGGTGCACTAGAGCACCACCTAGTGTTCGGCCAGAGCTCCCGAGCATCACGGTGCTCGATCAACACTAAATTTAGGATATGAAGGTCCCTTTTGTAACATTTTATGACATGTCATAGAATGCCATACAGTGGCCATTTATGCATACAGACATAGTGCTATATATTGCCCAGCTACTGCCAAAGGTGACCATAGAAAGTCAGACCTTCATGTATCATACATTTGGATAAAATATCTAGTAGGCAACTTTTACATTCAAAATTAGCATTTTTTAGCATCCATTCGTAACAAGGCTGTTGATAATAATGGTTCATGGTTCTCTCAACTTTAGTAATAAGATTTTTAAATGAAAGTAGCATAAACTGGGGATACAATTTCTTCTTATGGAGAGCTCCTAGTAGAAAGCTGAGAATGCCATACAATAGCAAAATAGCTGTCTGCAGATGAGGTTCTGGCTTAGCTATAATCCTAAATTATGTCCCAAGCCCTGTTTAAAATGTTAAGCATTGACTTATAGGACAGCTATCTTACATTTGGTGGCATTGGAGACTCAGGTTTCTTTTCTTTTTGCAAAGAGAACTAGCTAATTTGCATACCTTTTCCCCAGAGGATCTTTGTTGCCTGGCCTATAAGACTCCTTACGCCGACTAGGTGCTTTTCATAAGGAGAAAAGATACTCCACCTTATCCTGATAAAGGCCTCTTACCCAGTTAGGCCAGTTGCTTCTGCTTTGCACTGATGAGGAGCAATAACCCCAAAACAGCTGTCTGGAGATGAGATACTTTAAGAGTATATCTAAATCAGTATGTCTCAAGGCCTATTTAAAAGGTTGAACATTGACTTATAGTATCCCTACCTTTCATCTGGTAGCATTTGGAACTCAGCTTCCTTTTCTTTTGGGAAAATAGCTAATTTACATAGTTAGCATAAATCAGCATTGCTGGATTACCAGGTCAAAAGTATGTAACAACTTTATCACAGAGTTCTTGCCCAAAACACCAAAACCCTTCCCGTTCTGGGTACTTCAAGGAGGCATTTTGTATATATATATATCATTAACAGCTATAGGTAAAAACACAAGGCCTGCCACTGTGTCTCCATAATAGTGTCAGCTACAGAGCCTTCACGACACTATGATAGATGTACCTACATGCAACAGGTACTTAAGATGGCCATATACCTGTCATCTGTCTGTACCATCTTCCCTATGCATGCATGCTTGGCATGTATTGTCAGTTGGATCAGAAATAAGCTCCTGCCAGACACCTCTGGCTGCTGATTATCTCCCATGAAAAAGAGTCAGACAAACTAAATTTTAACATGCCAAGTCCTTTGTTCCCCATCATCTGTCACCAGGAGCGGGTTGGGACAACTGCACATTAGATGATAGACCCATTAAAATCAACCGGATCAGTTTACATTCATCTAATGTGTATGAGCGCCTTTAATTCTGCAATATATGGATTAACCATTTGTTTCCCGTTGCTTCAATGGACCTGGCAGACCCTCAGGCATCATGGCAGGGTTCCTTAAAACTGGCAACCTATTCCATAGTCAATAGCTGCCATAAATCAAGGAATTGTCGAAAGCAGAGAGGCTTTACAAAGAGATCCCAGCACTGTGTGAAGCAAATCATTCAGCTCAATCTACCAACCCACTTCACTTCTCTTGTAAGAATTACTGCCATGATGCCGGAGGGTCTGCCCGCTCTAACTGGGACAATAGTTAATAAAGTACATAACAGATGTACAGTTAGAAGAGTTACCTATTTTCAAGAATAAGCACATTTTAAATGTGTTCTCTTTCCGTGTAATAGGACCTACTCTGTTTATAGCATAATAAATGCATAAGCAGAAAAACAACAGAAAAATGCACAACCACATTTACAAACACAACTAGATAGATAGGCAAGGACATAGTGATGAATACACTACGGGTCAAGATAGCTAAGACTTACCAGACAGAGAGATGAGCAGAAATACCAAAGACAATCAAAGCCTTGAGCAGAAGATGGACTCAAGGATGAAATCAAGAAACACAAATCAATGCTGCAAGAAGATGGGGTTTATTAACCTTGAAAATGAGGTCTCATTTCTCTCTAAGTGGACTTTCTGTGGTGGCTACACCTTTTGCTATTTCACCCATAGCACCTCTTTCTCTCATGATTTTAGTTATGGTCAAGAACAGAAAACCCCAATCCCACCCAAAGAAAAGCCTTTTTTTAACTGGCATCATTAGCGTAAGAAGGGGGAAAAGCCATGTGTTTTGGCCTCCAAAAGTCACAAAAATGTGATGTGCACCACTTTTTTAGACAAAAAGGGGGTACGGCCCTTGATACATCAGGCCTTGAAGCGTTTGCACCAGGTATTATGTTGTAACTGATTTAGGATAAAACAGTTTCCAAGAATATAGCGCAGCAGGGACATTGCGCTATAGCAGAACTAAGATGGTGTTGACAATAGCAACTGGTAGAATTCTGAATATAGCTCTGAAAATAGATTTTATCTTTATATAAAGTAATCTGATGCTCAAACATAAACCTATGATTAATAATGTCTTATTTCTACTGCACTGAACTAAAGACAAATCCTCCAACTATTTCCCAAAGTCTCAATTCCAGTTTCTTTAATTACTAAAGAGCCCGTTTGTCTTGTAGAAAGAAACCTCTGATTTCATTATAGCAGAAAAAGCTTTAATCATAACACAAAGATGAATTCCGCTCTGTACAATCAGAAGTCCGTCCAGACCTCCTTTTATGTTAGTAATTGGCAATTTGGGGAGGGCATGTAGTCAAAAGCACATAACTGAACCCAACCTGTAATCAAAGGGAAAGGATGAATCCAGGCAACTGAAAGGGGAACATTATTAAACATCTTGTTAAGGGTTTGTCTTTTAGGACACATTTGTTTACATGAAAGCAGGTTACATTATTCTACAGGACCCTCAACATTGCCTGGCTTTCAAGACTAAAGCATGTAACTCTTATCCCACCAATGGCCTATTTATAATCTGCATCTCAAGAATACCAATCTTGTTCTTTTCTGCTGTCTCTGTGCTCTTTTTTATATTTGGGGGAAGAATAGAGCCTCACACCAGAATGATGCATTCCACAGAAGACGCCACGTCTGCCAGTTTACGGTGGACCAGCCACACAACGTCATACTTAGCTAGCCAGATGAGTAATGCTTGCTAGTTGGTGCACTGCTTCAGGGACAGATAGAGGCTGGAGCAGCAAAACACATAGAAGAGGAGAGCATTGAGCAGAGCAGCTAACCTTCTAACCTTTGCACCTGTGAATGTTCAGAGGACCTGTGATAAGCCAAGCCAGGTCAAGAGGGCCAGACCAGCCAGCTTGCCACAGAGAGAAATTCCAGTGTAGAGAGTGGAGGCAGTCAGAGATATAGTGACCCACACTATGAACTGTTGGAATTTATGTATGCTACATGGAAAGGATCCATGGCATGTTGTTACACCTAGCAAAACTGTGCCCCATGTCAAGAGTAGCCATGGTGTATGCCAAGCAGCATTGAGAAATCTTCATTAAAGAGACAACAAGGCAGAGTTGGTGTCACGTATTGTTCTGGATGAAAAGCCACAAAGACCAGTAACCATAAAGCCTGTTGCCTCACAGGAGACTGCTGTAACCATTAAGCCAGCTGCCACTTGTGAGAACTCTGTAACCATCAAGCTTGCTGCCGTATATGAGTTCAGAAAAATGGTATTCCAACTTACAGTGTCCACCTGTTTCCTTCTTCGAAGCTTGAGTGTGAAACCACAAATATCATTCATAGGTTTAAAAAATCCTGGGTCTTACATTTTAATAAGGTACTGTATACTGTATTAAAAGAGGTTCACTCTTTTGCTCAGAAATTACCTATTTTTCTGCAGAACACTTCACTTAGAGTAACAAGAAGATGGGAATCATAGACTGAAATTTAGGATTTATAGATCAGAGTTTTCTGGTCATGCAATCATCTTCCTGCATACATGCAAACTCCCTCTGTCCGCTCTTTATGTATGTCATTATTACTCCCATAAACACCACTGTGCCTTCTGAACCAACTTATATAACATAGTAACATAGTAACATAGTTTATAAGGCCGAAAAAAGACATCTGTCCATCCAATTCGGCCTGTTTTCCTATAAGTTGATCCAGGAAGGCAAAAAAAAAACCCTGTGAGGTAGAAGCCAATTTTCCCCACTTTAGGGGAAAAAAATTCCTTCCCGACTCCAATCAGGCAATCAGAATTACTCCCTGGATCAACGACCCATCTCTAGTAGCTATAACCTGTAATATTATTACCCTCCAAAAATACATCCAGGCCTCTCTTGAACTCTTTTAGTGAACTTACCATCACCACCTCCTCAGGCAGAGAGTTCCATAGTCTCACTGCTCTTACCGTAAAGAATCCTCTTCTATGTTTGTGTACAAACCTTCTTTCCTCCAGACGCAGAGGATGTCCCCTCGTCACAGTCACAGTCCTGGGGATAAATAGATCATGGGAGAGATCTCTGTACTGACCTCTGATATATTTATACATAGTTATTAGATCTCCCCTCAGTCATCTTTTTTCTAAAGTGAATAACCCTAATTTTGATAAACTTTCTGGGTACTGTAGTCCACTCATTCCAGTTATTACTTTAGTTGCCCTCCTCTGAACCCTCTCAAGCTCTGCTCTGTCTGCCTTGTTCACAGGAGCCCAGAACTGTACACAGTACTCCATGTGTGGTCTGACTAGTGATTTGTAAAGTGGCAGGACTATGTTCTCATCACGGGCATCTATGCCTCTTTTGATGCAACCCATTATCTTATTGGCCTTGGCAGCAGCTGTCTGACACTGGTTTCTGCAGCTTAGTTTGCTGTTCACTAAAATTCCTAGGTCCTTTTCCATGTCAGAGTTACCCAATATTTTACCATTTAGTATGTACTGGTGACTTGCATTATTCCTTCCCATATGCATAACCTTACATTTGTCAGTGTTAAACCTCATCTGCCACTTCTCTGCCCAAGCCTCCAGTCTATCCAGATCCATCTGTAGCAGTATACTGTCCTCTTCTGTGTTAATTACTTTACACAGTTTAGTGTCATCAGCAAAAATTGATATTTTACTGTGCAAGCCTTCTACAAGATCATTAATAAATATATTGAAGAGAATAGGGCCCAATACTGACCCCTGTGGTACCCCACTAGTGACAGTGACCCAATCTGAGTATGTAACATTAATAACCACCCTCTGTTTTCTATCACTGAGCCAGTTACTTACCCACATACAGACATTTTCTCCCAGGCCAAGCATTCTCATTTTATATACTAATCTTTTATGTGGTACAGTGTCAAATGCTTTGGAGAAGTCCAGATATATGACATCCATTGATTCGCTGCGGTCCAGTCTAGAACTTACCTTCTCATAGAAACTGATTAAATTGGTTTGACATGACAGATCCCTCATGAAGCCATGCTGATATGGAGTAATTTGCTTATTTTCATTGAGGTACTCCAAGATAGCATCTCTTAGAAAACCCTCAAACAGTTTACCCATGACAGATGTTAAACTTACCGGCCTATAGTTCCCGGGCTCTGTTTTTGGACCCTTTTTGAATATTGGCACCACATTTGCTATGCGCCAATCCTGTGGAACACTCCCTGTCAGTATAGAGTCCTTAAATATCAGAAATAAGGGTCTAGCGATGACATTACTTAATTCTCTTAGGATACGTGGGTGTATGCCATCCGGTCCTGGCGATTTGTCTATTTTAATCTTTTTAAGACGCAGCTCTACTTCTTCCTGGGTCAGACAGGGCACTATCAATGGGGAATTTACTTTTATATTCTGCATTTCATGTGACAGTTTATTTTCCTCAGTGAATACAGTGGAGAAAAAGATATTTAGTAGCTTTGCTTTCTCCTCATCGCTCTCTGCAACTCCCCCCTCATTACTCTGTAAGGGGCCGACACCTTCAGGTTTATACTTTTTACCATTTATATAATTAAAGAACATTTTAGGGTTAGTTTTACTCTCTTTGGCGATTAATCTCTCGGTCTCTAGTTTGGCGGTTTTTATTTGTCTTTTACATATTCTATTTTTTTCCTTGTAGTTTTTCAATACTTCCTCGCTCCCCTCCTGTTTTAGTGATTTAAATGTTTTCTGTTTGTCATTTATTGCATTCTTTACAGCTCTATTTATCCACATTGTTTTTTTCTTGTTCCTTAACCTTTTATTCCCATAAGGTATGTACCTCTCACAATTAGATATTGGGATGTTTTAAAAATATCCCATTTTGTGGCTGTATTTTTATTTTTGAGGACTTTGTCACAGTTAGTTAGGCCTATGGCCTCTCTTAGTTGGCTAAATTTTGCTCTTTTGAAGTTTGGTATTTTTGTTCCTCCCTGAAGAAACGCTCTTTTGAATGACAGTTGGAAGGTTATTATATTATGGTCACTATTTCCCAGGTGTCCCCCGACCTGCACATCTGTTGTTCTGTCAGGTCTATTGGTTAATACTAAGTCCAGTATGGCCGTCCCTCTAGTCGGGTCCTGAACCAGTTGGGAAAGGTAATTGTCTTTGGTTATTTCCAAGAACCTGTTTCCTTTATGAGATATACAGGTTTCAGTTTTCCAGTCTATATCTGGGTAGTTGAAATCCCCCATAATAACGACCTCATTATGATTTGCCACCTCGTCTATTTCGTTTAGAAGTAGGTTTTCTATGGGCTCATATCATTGCACAAAGGGAACACTCCCACTGAGTGGTGCAAAAAATCCAATTAGGTAAAGGCTTAGTTTTCTTTAGACATCTTAAAGGCTACTGCATGGTGGCTGTTGGTGCTGTGCCTCTGTATTTGTGGGACCTCGGAGCCAAAGAGCAGTGTTGTTGGGTTGCTAAGTCTCGCTGCCTGCGGCCTCTGTGTTGCAGTGGCTATGGTCACCATGTAGAGCTGCACCAAAGTGGAATAGGGACCCACTCAAAAAGGACACTTGACATGGTGAGTTTGTCTATGCTTTTCGAGCAAAACATATACAAAGTACCTCATGTACATGTTTATATATTATGCTGAGAAGCAATAGGTCAGTGCATGTGGACATACGATTCATGTTTCTTTTTGATTGGTAAAAAAATTAAATCTACTACAAAATGGCACAAAACTACAACTTGTTCTGCAAAAAACCAAGTCCTTATACAGCTCCATTTATGGAAAAGTAAAACTGTTATGGGTCTTTGAATGCAGCAACACAAAAATATTTTGAAGAAAAAACTTTTTTATTGGACAAACATACAAAGACATAATAAAAACTATATACATTGGGTATTGATGTAATTGTACTGAACCACAGAACAAAGTTATTATGTCACTTATCCAACATGGTGAACAGGATAAAAACAATTAAACAAATTTGTCCCTCAAAAAAATGGGGCACCAAGGGATCATCCTGCAGTGAGAGGGCACTTAGGGGCATCATGCTCCATGGGGAGCACTAAAAAGGGCTTCAAACTGTGTGAAGAGGCAATAAGGGGTATCATTATTGTCTGAATGGCATTAAGGGGCATCTGTGAGTGACACTAAGGGGCATGGTTACTGTCTAGGGGAGCATTCTTAAATGTGTTGGGGCAATAAGGGAGTATCCTTACTGTGTGGGGTAATTGGGTGGGATTACAAGGAAGGCTTCACCTGACAGCAGACCCAGGTATGTGGACCCCTGTGCTATACTAATAAAGGGTTTGTCTGGCTATAAAAGGTGTCTACTTTTTCCAGAAGTTTCCACTAGTTTCAGAGGAGTGTGATCACTCTGTGTTGGAGGGTGAATTCTGTTCCTTTGATCGTACTACATGAATTCCCGTATCGAACTCTGCTTTTTTGACCAGAACACACAGAATTTTAATGATATATAGTGCTGTGTGTCTCTGCCTCACCTCAACTGTAATGATTTGTATTCACATAATGCCATCAGTACTAATCATTACAGTTGAGGTCGAGCAGAGACACACAGCATTATAGATCATTGTAATGCTGTGCGGTCCAGTAAAAAAAAAAAAAAAAAAAAAAATTTCAGTATGGGAATGCATGCTCTTACACACAGCACGTTTCGCACAGTAAACACGCTCCTCTGAAACAGTCCATGTGAGCAAAGCTTTGGCCATTTGTCAGTCAATATTTAGTAGCACCCTCCTTGGAAAAACTACCACCTGCAATCAGTACACATTGCTTTAGAATATTTTTTCTACTAAGACTTGCAAAATGCTTCCAGTTTTGAAATACTATTAGTCATTTTTCATGCACAGTGAGTTTGACGCCTGGAAGTGTGAAGGAGACATGTTGGTGAAGGCCATTCCAACAGCTTACCAGATGCAGCAGAACACCAGTAACATCCAGAATGCTAAAAGCTTCTGGAGTGCTTCCAATATTCTGTCAGCCTCAGATTTGGCAGAAAGACATTAGAAATTAGACTTTTACTATCAAAATAGGTGGAGGATTTTGTTGGATACATTTCAAGTTGGTCTAAGAGCTCATGTATGTGGTTTGTACGGAGCAGTAACAGGGCTTCTGTGGAGGGACTGTACATGAGGCTTCTGCTGTACCTCCATATGCCTCTGATAAATAGAAGAGGTAAATCCAGTACTTGGAGAATAAAAATAAGACAAATTAAAAAAGAGTTCATATGCACCACAGGCATACATCCCCATGGACAACATCTACACGTTTCAGACTGTACCTAGTCCTTATTCATGGCATGACATGGTACTGTAGACCTCTGCTTCCATACAAATGGCATGTTCCTACACATGGAGTCAGATGGAGCTTGTACAGTGGTGCATGTGGCTCACCATGTGGTTCTGTACTAAGGTGCCATATGACCTCCATACCCTGCCATAAGACTGTTACCTGGGTACAACCTGCCATTATTCAGAGATATGCAGTATACTCCTCAAGAGGAATGTACAGTGCTCCCTCAAGTTACAATATTAATTGGTTCCAGGACGACCATTGTATGTTGAAACCATTGTAAGTTGAGTAATTGGTTCCAAAGCCCAAAAATGTCATCCAAGATAAGAGAAAATGAAGATTTAAGAAAAATAGGTAGATAACTAAGACAGATTAAACATGTCCTTACATATAATAGGAATAGCTGCTAACTAGCAACTAATTCAGATATTTTACCAGAAAAGTGGGATTGATTGGATGGATCCAAGTCTGGGGCATTATATGTTGAGTCTGGTTTCAACTTACGATGGGTCAGAGAAGACCACTGTATGTTGAAAAGTTTGTATCCTGAGGTTATTGTATCTTGAGGGATCACTGTACTGTATTGCGGAATAGATGCCCCCATAAGAAACATATAAACCCATACTACACAGCACACACTACTCTAGCACTGCATACTGTACAGTGGAATACTGGTATTAGTATATCTGACCAACCTTCTCATGGTCCCTTTTTCCCACACAGCACTGTTATACTTCCCTTACCTAATAGATGGGTTTAGCACCAGCCATATTTTCCTTTTTACAGTGGCACAAGCTACCAGTGTACACGCTGAATAACCTAGTCTCTGTAAAAGTAAGGAGATCAGATAAGAAGGACTCTCTGAAGGTGCTCTTTAATACATGATTATACATGAAGGATCGATTCTCTGTCTTCCTTAAAACAAAACATATTGTCCTGAAGAGGTTTTCTTTTAACCAATAAAGGCATTTGAGGAAGTAAGGTATGAAGACAGGTCATATGCGAGCAGACAACTAACTCCTCATAGTGTTGTCTGATGTCCTGCTGCTATCTTTATAGTCTAAGCCATCTTGTGATGTAATGCATGCAGTGCAAGTGTGTATTGTAGCATGGCCGAAATTCAAAATTATCCAATAAAGATAATAGCAAGCCTTGAGTGGTGTTGGCAGAGCTGCTTGGAACAGATCCACAGTTACAATAAATGCTATTTTTATTCCGACTTTGTCATAGTCATCAGTACTGATGTAGAAAATAGGAAAATGAATCAAATACAGCATATTATATTAGGGCAAAATGAAAAACCTCAGGATATATTGGTTGGCTATGCATAGTTCTTACCTTATGGTGAATATATATTGTCAACTAGTAAGAGATAGCCTTCTAACGTGGTATAGAAATAATAAGGGAATGACACAACATAGAACTATAAGAATAGATGTTCCAGAATTGTTATTACATGGGGAATGCATGAATCTATTAAAACTGGAATGTCAGGAGTGGTGAAAGGTCCTCTTTAACCACTTCAAGACCAGGCCTAATTTTGCAAATCTGACATGTGTCACTTCATGTGGTAATAACTTTGGAAGGCTTTTACTTATCCAAGCCATTCAGAGAATGTTTTCTCATGACACATTGTACTTTATGTTAATGGTAAATTTGAGTCAATATGTTTTACCTTTATTTATAAAAAAAATCTAAATTTACTGAAAATTTTGAAAAAAAAAAAATCACAATTTTTTAAATATGAATTTCTCTGCTTTTAAGTTGCATAGGGATATCTAATAAAATTGTTATTAATGAACATTCACCATATGTCCACTTTATGTTGGCATAATTTTGGAAATGTAATTTCATTTGTAATTTTTTTAGGACGTTAGAAGGCTTCAAATTTTAGATGTAATTTTTAAGATTTTCATGAAAATTTCCAATAGTTAATTTTAAAGGACCTTTGTAGTTCTAAAGTGACTTTGAGGGGCTTAAATAATAGAAACCTCCCATAAATGAACATATTTTAGAAACTACAGCCCCCAATGTAATCAAAACTGATTTTACAAAGTTTGTTAACCCTTTAGATTTCCCACAAGAATTAAAACAGAAGGAAGGTGAAATTTAAAATATATATTTTTTTTTTTGCAGATTTTCAATTTTTAATTAATTTTTCCCATAAGATAGCAAGGGTAAACCGCAAACCAAACCTGAATATTTATTTTCCTGATTCTGAAGTTTGCAAAAACACCCAATATGTAGTTGTAAACTGCTCTGTGACCGGCAGTAATGAGAGTGAGATAGTACAAGCATTTGTGATCGCTTTGACAGCTTGTCAGAGTGATCAAAAGCCTGGAGACCAGGAAAAAAGGTCTCAGGTTAAAGCTCCATGTTCTTGGCTGTCAGGAGGCAGCTGAGTCATGGATTTCTATGTACAGGTGCTGCACACAGGGGGCAAAGCTCAAGGACATTTATAGTCAATGGGCAGACTTGAAGTGGTTCTGCAAAGAGGAATCCACTACCTGTCAGTGGGGTTTTGTAAAGGCCATTCACAGGTACTCTACAGTACTGACAATTTCTATATGGAATCCATTCCTAAATTTCGTAAGAAATCCACAACATTTGAATGTGGCCTAATTATTCATTCATATTAAAGTGGTACTGCAGGCAGAAGAAAAACCCTTCACTGTTCAATGGAAGGAGGAAGGAAGGGAGGAAGTGCTGTAGTCTCAGCCTCAGTGCAGTAGTGAGAGTAGACAATACGTCATACTAACCTTACCCCCCCCCCCTTTCCAGGAGATATTACAGGTCGTTCATTCAGGGTGGATGAATGCAAATGTCGCATAGAGGAGGTAGGCTGGTGGGAGTTTAACATATCATCTGCTCTCACTGCACTAAGGCTGCCTGGAGAAAATAGAGATACAATTGTAGTACCCCACAGCAGGCACTACCATTCCTACACCCTGTGACTGTCTCTAATGGCTAACAAATAATGTAATCTGTGTATTTATTTCCAGGTCCTCTTCTACTATGCCTAACAGCATTGCTATAAAACTGTTATTACATGTAATGTGCCTGGTTCACCAGCAGGTGGCAATGTGTCTGGCAGACAGAGATCTTTAGATAGAATGGAACTTTCTATTCCATTCTCCCTCCTGTTGGGCAGAAGTGGGCTAGTCCTGTTTCCTACCAAGGGAGGGGTTGTATGAAATTAGAGTTAGTCTAGAGTTGGGTAATGCTGGAAAGAGAAGAAACATGTTACAGTGAGCTTGCAAAGCACCTTGACTCCTTGCAGTTCATAGACAGAGTATTACAAGGGGGTCATCAGCTAAAGGCACACCACTCAAAGATACCAGAACTGTCATAGAGTCCAGTTACCAGACTGAAGCCGGAGTCTAGCACAACAGAGAAAGAGAAAGCAAGGTATCCAAGATTGCCTGCCAGTTTACCCCAAAACCTGACCAAATATTGTCTGTATACAAGTTTATTTAAGTAAAGCTGTTGAACTTTTACTAACTATCACTCTACCCTTTATTGCTATGGAGCCTAACCCTGGGGAGTGACAGTATCCAGGTAGGAGCACCATGGCACACACAAAACTAATAAGGCCGCATCACCACTTGGCATTCCTAAAAACCTGGGACACGATCGGCCCTGGGGACGTCACGTTGCAAAAACAGAAAGAAGAGCTCAGTTCCTAAAAAGACAGTACATTAGTAAGTGCTTTACGTATATTACAAGTGCATCCCAATAAATTAGAATATCATTGAAAAGTTAATTTATTTCAGTAATTCAATTCAAAAGTGAAACTCATATTATGTAGATTCATTACACACAGTGATTTAATTCAAGCGTTTATTTTAATGTTGATAATTATGGCCTACAGCTAATGAAAACCCAGCGAGTATCTCAGAAAATTAGATTACATACGAGCAATTTAAAAAACTCTATTTTTAATACAGACATGTTGGCCTACTGAAAAGTATTTACAGTATATGCACTAAATACTTGCTTGGTGCTCTTTTTGCATAAATTCCTACATCAATGCAGCAGAGTGGCATGGAGGCAATCATGGTGTGGCCTGTGAGGTGTTATGGAAACCCAGGATGCTTTGATAGTGGCCTTCAGGATTATTGGGTCTAGTGTCATCTTCCTCTTGACAATACTCCATAGATTCTCTATGGGTTGAGTTTAGGCGAGTTTCCTAGCCAATAAAGCACAGTGATTCTGTGGTTATTAAACCAGGTATTGGTACTTTTGGCAGTGTGGAGAGGTGCCAAGTACTGCTGGAAAATGAAATAAGCATCTCCATAAAGCTTGTCAGCAGAAGAAAGCATGAAGCGCTCTAAAATTTCCTGGTAGATGGCTGCACTGACTTTGGACTTGATATAACACAGTGAACCAACGCCAGCAGATGACATGGCTCCCCAAACCATCACTGACTGTGGAAACTTCACACTGGACCTAAAGAAACTTGGATTGTGTGTCTCTCCACTCTTCGTCCAGAATCTGGAACGTTGATTTCCAAATTAACTGAAAACAGGACTTTGGACCACTGAGCAGCATTCCATGCTCCTTAGCAGATGTAGCCCATGTCCTTGATAGGTCTGTGTGTGGTGGCGCTCGAAGCACTGACTCCAGCCACAGTCCACTCCTTTCTTGACAATCCTTTCAAGGCTGTGGTTATCCCTGTTGCTTGTTCAACTTCTTATACCACACCTTTCCTTCCACTCAACTTTCCATAAAAATGCTTGGTTACAGCAATCTGTGAACATCCAGCTTCTTTAGTAATGACCTTTTGTGGCATACCCTCCTTATAGAAAGTGTCAGTGACTGTCTTCTGGACAACTGTCAAGTCAGCTGTTTTTCCCATGATTATGTAGTGTTCTGAACCAGACTGAGGGACCATTTAAAGGCTAAGGATACCTTTGCAGGTGATTTGTGTTGATTAGCTGATTACAGTCTCACACCATGAGTCTACAATATTGAACTTTTTCACAACATTCTAATTTTCTGAGATACTGACTTTTGGGTTTTCATTAGCTTTAAGCCATAATCATCACCATTAAAAGAAATAAACACTTGAAATGGATTACATTGTGTGTAATAAAATCGATATAATACACGAGTTTCACTTTTTAAATTGAATTACTGATATAAATTAAAGGGGTTGTCCGGGTTCAGAGCTAAACCCGGACATACCCATAATTTCATATTCCGATGCTTTCCCTTGTCCTGCGCTGCATTGCACAGGGCAAGGGCTTTTTTTTAGATTATAATAATACACTGCTGGGCAGAGGCTTCCACCCCGCAGTGTTCTCGGTGACGTCACTGGGTGGGCTTTAGCACTGCCTCAGCCGCTTTACAGGCTAGGGCACCGCTAAAGCCAGGCCATCAGAGCCATAAACATCATCGGGCTCACTGCTGGATGTAGCCTCCGCCTTGCCCAGTACATCACCGGAACTCTATAAAATGACACAGTCTAGACCACCAGCCAGCTAGGAAATAGAAGAGCGCTCCGGCGCTCGCTGTTTCAGTAGCTCCCATTGCGGTGCATGAGAGCTACGGAAACATCGTAGCACAGCAAGCTATGGTGTATGAGCTTGCTGTGCTATGTCGTTTCTGCAGTTCTCATGCACCGCAATGGGAGCTACTGAAACAGAGAGCGCTGGAGTGCTCTGCTGTTTCCCGGCCGGCTGGTGATTGAAACTGTGTCTCATCTCGTCTTAGTAACAGTGAAATGAGACAACCCCTTTAACTATAAAGCTTCTATGGTTTTTCTACCACTTTGGGTTACATGTGATTCAAACAGGTTCTGGAGTTGAAAAGCAAAGACCAGATGACAAGATGTGGATTTTATCTGGATTTTTATCTCATAAAATCAGAGAACAAGAACTACATTCAGTATGTGCTGAAACAGAGTGGTTACCAGTAGAAAAAAAACAATTTATTCATTCAACACATATGGTTTGCAGAACGCTGCAAGCATTTTCCAGTTGTCTATGTGAATTTAGAGGAAGACTGTAAACCTCTAATATAATGAAATAAGGACACAATCTTCTATTCTGCTGGTTGAATTGTTCCAGAACATTCCCCGAATCCAACTCGATAACCTTCTCCTTGACAGTAACCTGTAGTAGGGAAGCAGATGATGGCCATGAGAAGATCAATTTTGAGCAGCAGAAAAGTATTACTATAGTTCAACAAAAGTGAACTTTAGATAAGTAGAATCTGCGACCAGAATTGTGACAATCCACGAAAATTATAATCTACGGGGATGCGGCATTATCAGACATTTTCAACCACTGGACACCTCTGCACTTTATATGATTGAAGTATATCTCTAGTCTTAACTAAAATGCCAGTGTAACACACACACACGTATAATATCTGGCAGCACCTCTTATGATTGCTGTGTCTCCATCTCTCAAGAACGTTCGAGTGTGACCATTTCCAAGATCAATCAGCTTAGACCCTCTCCAGGAAAGTTCTAACATGGAGCCAAAACTTTCAGGATCCTGATAAAAAACAAAAAAAAAAAAAAATATATTGTTATGAGGACATATGTGATCATGAATTCAGCTGATTCTTGTCAATTGTTTACAATCCCTTTTTTGCTAGAAAGGCCACCGACAATAAGCTTATCATATGGTACCCTGCTGTCGAAACCCCAGTGATCCATCTGTGTCACTACCTGGCAGCAAGAGTATAATTCACCTGCAGCACCACCACAGAGAGAATGAAGTTTTACGCCGTTTCTACTGAAATCGACTGCCTGTATAATACAGGCTGGGCCCTCCAGAGCGGGAGGTTTGTCCATAGACCTTACAGAGAAATTTCCCGGTGAGTCAACGCCCAGGGGGCCGCCTGGGCCCTCCTCACGGCCCGCCAGCGGAAGTTTTTGGGGATGTATTTTGTGCTGCTGGCAGTATTTTGTGATGGGCTGTGGTATTTGGCTCTGTTGGGGTGGTATAATGTGCTGCAATATGGTATTACTGGCCCTGCCTTCCATCAGTTTGGAAAATGGGGTCACTTATTATTTTTCCAGGGCCACTTTAAGTTCCCAGTCTGCCCCTGCACTGACTGATAGATGAGGATCTAAACAGGGGAGCCCACCATACTAACATCCGTTATCAGTGTATTTAGAAAAGAGTTTTGTAGAACAGATGACCCCTTTAAACAAACTTTGTATTGTATTTTTAATTTTAAAAAAAGGCATCTCATTTTCTATATTTAATAGATGAGATATTTTCAAACGGTCTAGTAGTATGATTAATGTTCAGCAGTGCAGGAGTAATTACGACAAAGCTCTATGTCTGAGCAACTTTTGCTCATGTTTTATAGCCTGGGGCGTATCTACCATGAAGACAGTGTAGGCAACGACAATGGGGCCCATGGAGGAAAGGGGGCCTGTTATGTATCATAGTGTTTTATGTGGTCAGTTTATATCTGATCACAGATCTCTTGTGCCAAACTCCTGTTGGTAAATGAAGACCATACCAGCATGAAGAAGCCAGAAGAGTCCCCTGCCGATCTCTGGGTTGATGATTGGTTGGTGCAGCTTCATGTTATGGAGAGAAGACACCGCGTTGGGTGCTCTGTGTGTGGTGGGAGAGGATCATGGTTTTGTGCCATGGTAGTGGGGAAGGAATGAGAGGATCTGCTGGGGGACTATCCAGGCTTTGTGTAACCTGGTGAAGTTGGGTTTATCTGTGAGTGAGGTATATAGGCTCTGTGTACTGTGGGAGGGGGATTCTAGACCATTTCTGTGATGGAGGTGGTGTCTGTGGGATTTGAGCAGGAGGTTGATGTGTCATGGGGTAATCATAATTCCCACACACTAGACATTTTTAAGCTCTGCCCAATCTGTACATAATCATAAAGATGGTGTAAGCTTAGACAGGCTGTCTAGACCTGCATCAGATTTATCACAGGGGCTCAGGTTGGATATTAAATGTGGTCCCTGCTGTTCCCACATCCATTTTTCAACAGGAATTGGGGAGATTGGTGGCAGAGGGTTTACATAACGGTGTAGCAATCTGAATATTCCCAGCCATCCGGTCTCCCCAATTTTCTATTCTCTTCCCAAGATTGTTTTTCCTCTCCCCTGCGCCCTATAGTCTCTGGCATAGCCTCACTTAATGAGAGGCTGTCTGAGTGGGCTGAGAGACGGTCAGTTCTATGCCTGGCTATATACAGGATACAAAAAATATCTTACAGGTTATGCGCAGACTCAGGTCGGAGGATGATTATGCATAGGTGACTGGAGATGTCACATCACTGTACACGTCCACCCCACAACATCAGGCCACAATTGCATTACAGTGGTTCCTTTCAATTTATAGCAGGGATGGGCAATATGCAGCACTCCAGCTGTTGTGAAACTACAACTCCCAGCATGCAAACTTGCTTTGCTCTTCTCAGAACTCTCATAGAAATAAATGGAGCATTCTGGGAATTGTAGTTTCACATCTACCGGAGTGCCGCAGGTTGCAAACCCCTGATCTATAGTGATTATACGGAGGTTTTACGTGACCCACCTATGCCTTGGTTGAACTTGATGGACTTATGTCTTTATTTCAACCGTATTAACTATGTAACTTTCTTTGTACCCGTTTACACATAATTATTTTATGTTCTCCAATTCATATTATTTACAGATATCAGGTACTTCAATGGGAGCTAAAGTGTCACCATCATTGGCTAATATTTTTAACTGTTTTGGGAGCATGAATATTTATTTTTCTGACATTAATCCCTTTTTTGGCTCACTACACTGATACAGTCGCTACATTGACAACCTGAGAGTATTTGAATTCTTGTAATTTGCTCTTTACCTCCTATTCACATCGCGCCAAAATTTATTTTTTGGATTTGAAATTAACTTCGCTTCTCCATTAACAGGGATTATTTCCACTTGCACATACAGAATGATTTCGGCAGGGAACGCAATATTGTATGTATATACTTCTGTCACCCTCTACATACTATCAAGAGTGTCCCTGTTCAGAGGAGGCAGAGTGTAGAAAGGAATCTGTTAACATTATGCAAAGGTTGAAAATATCCCGATTGTTGTGTGAACAGGGCTCTAGAGGTAGTTAAACATGGAGACAGAACTAGTCTGCTGGATGATAAAAACACCACAAAAACAATATAGTGTTTTTGTCAACCCCATACAGTTTACAATACCCTGAAATATGTCAGATTATCAGGAAGCACCTGCCGATACTTCATCTTGATTCAGGTTTTGCAGAGGTAATTGGAAAAGGCGTTCGTTGTGTCACTAGACATGTGAGAAGGCTTGGCAATATTTTGTCACCCAGTTTGTTCAGGGACAGGAGCATCATGACTACTAAAACTTGGCTACAATATGAGGGCACCTACAGATGTGGTCACAATAAATGTATATACAGTTCTGTTATTTATGTGTCCAAAAACTTAGTTTCCTGCTCAAACAATTGGAGGTTAACAAATAAGAATACGTGAATTGTGACACACAATGTGGCGTTTATTTACCTGTAGAACGTGCCAGCCAGGGGCGTAGCTAGAACTGACTGGGCCGCACAGCAAAATTTTGTATGGGGCCCCCCCTCCATCTTGGCATCCTATATGTACATATCAGTGGCGTAACTACAACTAACTGGGCCCCACAGCAAATTTTTGAATGGGGCCCCCCCAGAAACTTCCTCGCAACCCCGAACTCACATGCAACCCTCACTCTTGTGGCTAGTCAAGATTGAGCTCTCCCAGACAAGGCCTGACAGCCGCTCCATCCGCTTTCTATAGTGTCACTGTATATAATGTCATTGTATAATACTGTTGAGGGGGGCCTGACAATAAAATCTTTCAGTCTCCCTCCTGAGGGGGGCCCCTTGTGGGTCTGGGCCCCAAAGCAGCTGCTTCCCCTGCTTCCCCTATTGCTACGCCCCTGGTACATATGTAAGGGAGAGTTTACAGGGCAGGGGGCAAAATACAGCATAGGGGGTACAGTACAGGGCAGAGGCACACACAGTATAGGGCGGGGGGATGCACAATGCAGCATAAAGAGGCACAATGCAGCATAGGGGGCACAGTACAGCCTAGCGGGCACAGTACAGGGCAGGAGGCAAAATATAGCATAGGGGATACAGTACAGGGCAGGGGGCACAGTACAGGGCAGGGGGCACAGTACAGCATAGGGGGCACATGGTGCTTCTGGGAGCCGGCCCTGTTTGTGACTGAAGTATTATTTGAAATGATTGGTGGAGCAGCAGCTTCCGCTTACTGCTGCTCTACCAATCATATAACACAGTGCAGCAGCGCAGAGGAGAGGAAGGAGAATCGCTCTCTCCCCTCTCCTCTTGTTTCAAAGCGCAGCGTTACGATCGCCCTGCACTCCCCCCCCCCCCCCCCCCCAAGACTGGGAGAGACACCAAATGGAAAATAAAATAAATGAAAACAAATTAAATTAGAAATATTGCCCGCTGATTGGCCACATCCCTGCTACTGCTCCCGGGCCCCTACTGAGCTCGAGCCCCGAAGCAGTCGCTTCCCCTGCTTCCCCTATCGCTACGCCACTGGTGCCAGCTCCAGTACGTTGGCTGCACTGCTGGCCCATTAAACACTAGGGTCATGAGACACTTGTCTGACGCCAATAGAGATGAAAATAAAAATACCCTGTGTCATATTTCAGCAGTCTCTCATCATATCCTGCACCAGCACAATGGTGATGTTACCCATGTAATGGTGCAGGGTATAGAAAAAGTGACAGTCAGAAAGAGGAGGGGACCTGCAAAGGAAATTATCTGGATGTTTAAACTCAATACCTGTGTCCATCATGGTCTGAACAGGAAGCAAGATCTGATTTTGCATTATGGACTGTGTTACTGACTGCAACACTGCATAGCCTTGTTTCAATTATGTATTTGTATAGATGTCAAGGTATTTACTTGCATTTGCTATACTGCATGGCAGCAGAGGGGTTAGGTGGGAATTCATTCTCATCGGTATGGACACATGTGGTTCAGCTACTCCTCTCCTACTATTTATTTTGGCTGTTGTTTGGTGAAAAGAGGACGCACCCGAAATGCGCCACAGAGATGGACACTGTCCTGTCTGTATCCATCTGTATGTGGCTGATTTTAAAGATGACGGAATAAATATTGGATATTTTTTACTATTACCGGAGGCTGGACCTTTTCACTTATTTGCAACACTGGCGCAGTCCTGCACTCTCCGTGTCCCGGAGTCCACGTGTGAAGCTGGCTACTGGAACTGCTATTATTTATACATTATTATTATTATTTTGTCAGTATCATTTAGCAGTGTGCCAGGGGGCCCTTTCTGATTTTTACTATGGGGCCCTGTGATTCCTACTATCATATGTACAACTCCTGTATGCTGTATGTGATTTATTAGAATTTACCAACTAAAACCCTGCGCTAGTTAACCATCTATGGCTGTATATGAGGGTTCACTCACCGGTCCACTTATAGTTCCAGAAGCTAAAAGATCTCCAGGGCGAACATTGCAGCCTGTCACAGTGTGATGAGCCAGCTGCTGCTTCATAGTCCAATACATGTACTGAAAAACAGAGAGTCCACCATGAGAAGATACAGGAGGATGCAACAGCCTATAGTCTGCTTGTGGGCCATCAGGTATCAGCATTACCCTAGCTAGCTAATTTTCTTCTAGGAAAACCCCTACGGCTAATGGGAGCTAGAATATATTATGTAGATATTATCGTATACTATAACACTATAATATGAAATTGCTACTCAAATACATGTAAATTGCTAATACTTTCATGCAGGATATATATATATATATATATGTGTGTATATATATATATATATATATATATATATATATATATATATATATATATATATATATATATATATATATACTGTATATACAGACCAAAAGTTTGGACACACCTTCTCATTCAAAGAGTTTTCTGTATTTTCATGACTATGAAAATTGTAGATTCACACTGAAGGCATCAAAACTATGAATTAACACATGTGGAATTATATACTTAACAAAAAAAGTGTGAAACAACTGAAAATATGTCTTATATTCTAGGTTCTTCAAAGTAACCACCTTTTGCTTTGATTACTGCTTTGCACACTCTTGGCATTCTCTTGATGAGCTTCAAGAGGTAGTCACCTGAAATGGTTTTCACTTCACAGGTGTGCCCTGTCAGATTTAATAAGTGGGATTTCTTGCCTTATAAATGGGGTTGGAACAATGAGTTGTGTTGGGCAGAAGTCAGGTGGATACACAGCTGATAGTCCTACTGAATAGACTGTTAGAATTTGTATTATGGCAAGAAAAAAGCAGCTAAGTAAAGAAAAAAGAGTGGCCATCATTACTTTAAGAAATGAAGGTCAGTCAGTCTGAAAAATTGGGAAAACTTTGAAAGTGTCCCCAAGTACAGTCGCAAAAACCATCAAGCGCTACAAAGAAACTGGCTCACATGAGGACCGCCCCAGGAAAGGAAGACCAAGAGTCACCTCTGCTGCGGAGGATAAGTTCATCCGAGTCACCAGCCTCAGAAATCGCAGGTTAACAGCAGCTCAGATTAGAGACCAGGTCAATGCCACACAGAGTTCTAGCAGCAGACACATCTCTGCAACAACTGTTAAGAGGAGACTGTGTGCAGCAGGCCTTCATGGTAAAATAGCTGCTAGGAAACCACTGCTAAGGACAGGCAACAAGCAGAAGAGACTTATTTGGGCTAAAGAACACAAGGAATGGACATTAGACCAGTGGAAATCTGTGCTTCGGTCTGATGAGTCCAAATTTGAGATCTTTGGTTCCAACCACCGTGTCTTTGTGCGACGCAGAAAAGGTGAACGGATGGACTCTACATGCCTGGTTCCCACCGTGAAGCATGGAGGAGGAGGTGTGATGGTGTGGGGGTGCTTTGCTGGTGACACTGTTGGGGATTTATTAAAAATTGAAGGCATACTGAACCAGCATGGCTACCACAGCATCTTTTAGCGGCATGCTATTCCATCCGGTTTGCGTTTAGTTGGACCATCATTTATTTATCAACAGGACAATGACCCCTAACACACCTCCAGGCTGTGTAAGGTCTATTTGACCAAGAAGGAGAGTGATGGGGTGCTACGCCAGATGACCTGGCCTCCACAGTCACCATACCTGAACCCAATCGAGATGGTTTGGGGTAAGCTGGACTGCAGAGTGAAGGCAAAAGGGCCAACAAGTGCTAAGCATCTCTGGGAACTCCTTCAAGACTGTTGGAATACCAATTCAGGTGACTACCTCTTGAAGATCATCAAGAGAATGCCAAGAGTGTGCAAAACAATAATCAAAGCAAAAGGTGGTTACTTTGAAGAACCTAGAATATACGACATATTTTCAGTTGTTTCACACTTTTTTGTTAAGTATATAATTCCACATGTTATAATTCATAGTTTTGATGCCTTCAGTGTGAATCTACAATTTTCATAGTCATGAAAATACAGAAAACTCTTTGAATGAGAAGGTGTGTCCAAACTTTTGGTCTGTACTGTATATAACAAAGAAACAAAGAAGCAAATAGCAGCACAAAAAATTACAAAAAAACAGGTGCTAAAGCCTAAAAATCTCCGGACCAAGGATAAAAATGTACAAAGATAGATGAAAAGTCAGCACTCTGGAATATGTGAAATATGGATCTCTTTTATTTCACCAACCGCTGTTGGTAAAATAAAAGGGATCCATATTTCACATATTCCGGAGTGCTGCCTTTTCATCTAATTTTATTTATTTTATTTTTTTTGCCTGCTTTCCTTGACATTCTTGCTTGTGGACCTACAGGTTCAGAGGTCAGTCTGGCTTCCCTGTAACCTGTGTGCCTGTGTCCTCTACCTCCCTCTCTCATTCTGACATGGCTGTTCAAGCTGTGATCTCTGGAGACAATGTAGCTCAGAAGTCACATCAGGCATATACTGCATTCTGTGTGTGTATAGCATGAATGTGCTCTGAAGACTTTTCAGTGTTGAGGACTAGTCGAATAACAAGAAGCAGGAGGCAGGGAAAAGGGAGTAATGTATGACTGTAGGGTCAGACTACACATAGGGTTTGTCTATTGCCAGCAACCATGGGTCAAAGGCTGAATTAAGCTGGAGAACTTAGGTCTACATAGGAGATTTATAGATCAAATGGCAATATACAGTTTTTCAATATTATTACTACTTATTATTAGTATTTGTAAAGTGGCTTAAAATTTTCATTTTAGATTTGACCTGGCGACGCCTGCACACACGTTTGCTTCCCTTCTTCTCCAAGTTTTTTGCAAAACGTGGTTGTAAGGAAGCAGAATTTTGGCTCATGTTCATTTTGTAGAGATGGTGTAACTAGGCAAATACTCCCGAGGTACATTTGGCTTTGTTCTGCATTTACATTTGTAATTCTGCAGATTTTCTGTTAACAAGGCGAGTGCATTAGTGCATTGTAGATGCTGAGATGGCAGTGAAGTAGTTTAGAATAAACTGTAACATCATATGTCTGTCAGTAGATTGTAGAGTAGCTAAATATATGAACCATGAAATAACGTAAAGAATACCTGTCTTTTCAGGGGATGTTTCAGAATAGGCAGTTTTCTATGTCAACGCAAGGTATATCACTATGAGGAAGATTTATCAAAACTGGTGCAAACTAAAACATAGTCCATAGCAACCAATCAGATCCCACCCTTCATTTATTTTTAAGAGCATCTTTGTAAAAGGATCAATCTGATTGGTTGCTATGGACAAATTAGCCAGTTTTCCATTGCACCACTTTTGATAAATCTCCCCTATATCTGGCCATTATATGGCCTGTGTTGTGCATTTATCGCTGTTCTCCACTCTGAAGACTCAGTCTGTTAGTTGTTCCTGAGATCAGCTCCACAGTGGGTGCAGACAAGTAGCTATGATGTCTCCCGTACACAACACACAGAGTTAAGAAGAGATCCTGCTCTTCTTTCATTATGCCTCACATACACAGGAGCAGCAGCATTATATAGCAGCAATATTGTATAGCTGTGAATCCAGCACTGGGGTGAAACAGTAAAGTAATTACAGCAGCAATGTCTGTGTGTTTCTTTCTCCATCCTTCTAATCCCTTTCCCCTCTTCCTAGAGTTCTATGGGCAGCAACTGTAACCTGATCTATCAGAGAAGCTGGTAATTCATCTCTTCTTTGCCTCTAGCAATGGATTTTAGCAGTAGATTGAGAGAAAAAGCAGTGGATAGAGCATTATTTTCTGTAGAATATTACAAAATTTGGCTTGTACTACTGATCAATAGTATGCTTATTGAAATGACAATGACTCTTTAAAATCAGCACAGCAAAATATTGTGACTCACCATTTATGGATTCCAAGTGAAATATTGTTATATATAAATGAAGAATTACACTCCTCGCTCACTTTAAATTTAGTTGGTGGAGATTTTAAATTTGTTGGCTACTTTTTGATGGGGTTTTGACAATGGCATAAGCGATTGCTCCTCCCTATACTGTGGAGGAGATCTTTGCATGTAATAGTAGTGGTCTCCCCCGCTAAACAGCAGGCAATTGCCAGAAAGGAACGCTTCCCTCCATGCTAATCTGCAGGTCTAATACACCCTATAATCTCCAATCTTCACAAGACCCCCTCTTCTACTCTCTTCTGCTCCTCCCGCAATCACCGCCAAGATTTCTCCCGTGCATCCCTCATACTCTGGAACTCTGTACTCCAACATATCAGACATTTAACTACTGTGGAAATCTTCTTCAGACAAGCCTACAACCTACAGCTGCTACTATACTGCCTAATGCAGGGGCGTAGCTAAAGGCTCATGGGCCCTGGTGCAAGAGTTCAGCTTGGGCCCCCCTTCCGTCAGTACTTTGTGTGTCTTCTTATGAGGCACAAGGGTCTTTGGGCCCCCTCAGGCTCCTGGGCCCGGTAGCGACTGCTACCTCTGCACCCCCTATAGCTACGCCCCTGGCCTAATGACCAGCTTTACCCTCACCTACTGTATCCTACTCCCATCCCTTGTAGACTGTAAGCCCTCACGGGTACGGTCCTCTCTCCTTCTGTTCCAGTTCGTAACTCGCCTTGTTTATGCCTTTTGCAATTGTTTTATGTTATGTGTACACCACTTTTCATTTGTACAGTGCCAAGGATTGAATGGTGCGTTAATGATAAATAATAACAATATAACCGAAGACAAAGATTGGGCACATGGAGTTTCATAGCTGATTGAGTGGTGTATGAGCACCTGTAGACAGAGAAGGCAGTACAAGGAGTTGTCCCACAAAATATATTCCACAGTTTTGAAACCAGCACTTGTATCTGAATACTTTTATAATTACATGTAATTAAAAAATTAGCATAGCCACTGAGTTATTCAATAAAATGTATCTGTATAGCGCCCCCTGCTGTTTGTTTTTTCTTATTTCTTTGACCTGCTCACTGAGAAGGCCGCACATGCTCAGTTTCATCCTTCTACTGCCTCCTGAGCTGTGATAGGGAGAGCTGAGACACGTCTCCTGAGCTGTGATAGGGAGAGCTGAGACATGCCTCCTGAGCTACAGCAGAAAAGACCCTTGAGCTGCCGGCTTGATATAAATCTAGCAGAGAAATGAATGGGGAGATATGTGGAGACATGTGAGGTACAGGGCGGGTTCTAGCTTTGTTAGAAAGAGATTGTCATGCAGTATATGGTGTCTAATCTTCATTATTTGCATTAATCATGGGATAACTCCTATAAGGTCTGATAATGTAAACCCAAAATAAAAGAATTGCTTACTTTGAAGTTAGATCTGCATATAGTTGCTGGCTCCTTCATCCCATTCCCTGCACAAAGAAAGTATACTCTTGTTGCAGATAATTTGTTGATAAACAATTTAAAAAAAAAAAAAAAAGAGGTTGTCTGAAATAATAAAAAAATCCCTTTTGTCCCTGGGCTATGTCTGACACCGCAACAGCTAGCTCTGTTTCTGGAAATTCTTTCAGCTCAGATTCACATGGTGCAGTTTTTTTTTGCATATTTTAATTATTTATTTTACAAACATTACTGCCAGTGGCACTCACAATCTAAGTTCCCCATCGATATGCCTTTGGAGCGTGGGAGGAAACTCACGCAAACATGGGGAGAACATACAAACACCAATGCTAACCACTGAGCCACCATGCTGCCCACAAATGGAAATGAGAAGTCTTGCCATTAGGGTTCATGCACACGCCCGTTTGATGTTTTGCATTCCGCAAATTGCGGATTGCCAAAAAAACGGATACTGGCCGTGTGCATTCTGAATTTTGTGGAACGGAAGGGCTGGCCCCTAATAGAACAGTCCTATCCTTGTCCGTAATGCGGACAATAATAGGACATATTCTATTTTTTTGCGGAACGGCCATGCTGACATACAGACATAGAATACACATTGATTAATTTACTTTTCCATTGAAATGAATGGTTCTGCATACGGGCCACAAAAAAAAATAAAAAAAAAAATAGAACGGACATGGAAGGAACAAACGTTCATGTGCATGAGCCCTTTTCCACTTATGACATTGGCTAATAAGAAACTCTAATCTTTTTTCTTGAAAGGAACCCTAGAATTTCACATTCTATATAGCTGGTGAGCAGAATTCAGACTTATTACACCCACTCTCTGCAGCATACACACACTGTCAGGAAACAAGCTACCCAAAAGCGTACATGCACAAGTAACAGTTATGATGTACCGTTACTGCTAGGTATGATGAGGTTTCTGAAAAACGCAGCATGACCTATTTGTAGCAAACTAAGCTTGGTTTCATACCCAGAATTTTATTTTTATTTTTTAGAATGGCAAGTATGAGGTCTTTTTTTTTAGCCAAGGATCCAGCAAAAAGGAGAAATATAAGGGTAAATGCACACATTCAGAATTAACGTGACAATCTGCACTGAAATCGGCAGGGAAATCCATCAATTGGTGTGGATTTTACTCTCCCGATTGAAGTGAATGGAGAAAATCCAGTCAGGAAAAATAAATTGACATGCTGCGGACTTTAAAATCCACACCGTAGGTCAAAGTCCACATGGAAAAAATGTGCACAAGAATTTCTAATTCTCATAGAATATAATGTACATGACCTATGGTGCGGATTTTCCGCACACAAATCTGCGCTGAAAATCCGCAAGCAATCCTGAATGTGTGCATTTACACTAAATCCTTCTTCTATATTTCACATTCCTTTTGTATCCACATCTGGCTTTGGTTCAAAAAACTGTATAAAAGACTGACACAAAAACGGCATCATATTTCTAAAAACTGCTACCATTTTGATGTATTTTTAATGTTGTTTTTGTGGAGAATTATATATGAAAGATGCTACTTTTTACTTATCTTTTTTTTAACCTACTTCAAGTTTTGGCTTTATAAGTTGAATAAAAATTCCAAGTGTAAACCTACCCGTGATTTGGTCCTTGCTTCAGACGGTATTCCTAATATTTTAATATAGTTAGCAATATTTTTATGTCTATGGGTACACAAATGATAGATCAACCATATGGTAATCTGCTCCATTAATGAGAACACTTATAATTCATGCTTAGAACTCTATTAGTGGTAAACACTTCAGTCGCAGTGTTTAATATGGTCTGAAAAATTACAAGACATGTGGGACAATGCAAGGTTAAGGGATTTCCCATAAATCAAACTAAAAACAAACATAAAGAAATGTCCCATATTGTGGGAAATATTCATTTTTGTATGTTCTTTCCCATACTAAATCTACTTCCTCAGCGTTGTCCAGGGTCTCTTAGCAGTATACAGGCTATCCAGGACAGTAAAGGAGCCCCCCTGCTCTATAATGAGATACTAGCACAAGAACAGGGTGTTATCCTGATATTAGACGTCTGTAAATACCAAGTGTAAGTTCACATTTGTTTGGCTTGAAATGTATAGGCAGTCATAGTACTTGTCTCCTCAGATAATCAGATAATTAGAAGGAAGGAAATGTATTAATACAAATGTAAACAGCTCAGTATAAACCTGCTAAATCCTTCTTTCAACACCCACATGGATCAATAACACAGAATCATTAGTAAAATGCAATTTACCTTGAAGGCAGACAGACAAGTTAATATTGAATGTGTAATTACTCTTGTCCTGAAGATATGGCAGTGGCGCTGGATCCTGCAAACAGAAAACACAAGAAAAATCAATGGACGTTGAGCAATGGGAAGAGTAGGAGGTCCTGATTTATGGACCTCATACTTTTGTAGCCCATAGTAGAAATTGTGTTGGTTCTAGAGATGAGCGATTGATGGAAAATTTTATTCGCCAAACATTCGTCGAACTTTTCATAAGATTTGTATATTCAACAAATAGATTCGTTGAATTTGCATACAAAATATACATAATTATATGGCTTTTAGCGAACATTCGTGCACTAATAACGAACGTTCAGGTAAAAAAGGTACGCAACCTCTTTGAACACGTACGCATGAGCGTACAAATTGCGTACGAAAATGAAGGGCTTTGCTGGAGAGGAATGGTGGAGCAGGAGGAATGCTCTGAGTCTGACCCCTGGCTACATATGGATACTGTATCAGCAGATGACAGCAGATCATCCGGCTGAGACTGAGATGAGCGTGCCATCCACTCCACTATCTCATCCACTTTCTCCTCCACTACAATTTTGCGCTTTGGTGGGTTAGCCTGGTGGAACAATGGCCAAGTGTTGCGAATACTACAAGTAGAAGCTCCGGCTACAGGTCCTTTGGCACTGCTGCCCTGTGCCACCTTCTCCTTTTTTAGAGCTCGAGGTCTGGCTGGAACTGCACCCCTTTTGCTTATCCATTCCAGACATTTTTCAATTCACTCTGTGGCCCTGCAGCTGGTATTTGTCCCTGTATCTCCCTATCTCTCCCTGGTTCTCTCTCCCTGCCTGATTAATTACTAGCCCTGCACTTGCCCTGCACTTGCCCTGCAGTATCCCTGATATGTGTAATATGGATTCCCAGAGCAATTACACCCCAATTTTCACAAAACAGGTCTCAGAGTCTCAGAACCTCACACACAGTGCTTCTGCTCGTCTCAGCAGTCACAGCAGAAGTGATGCATCACTGGCTTACCGAGCCTGAGCCAATCAGAGCAAGCCCTGCCCACTAGGTGACCGCTTTCTTCCCGGGCTTTTGCGCACGATAAACAAACTAACAGTAAAAGTTTACTAATGAATTTGTACACAACAGCATATAGAGTAACTTATACATAGCAATAGCGTATAATTATAGGACAACCACGGAGCGAATGCGTACAAAGCTGAAGTGAATCACCTAATATTCGGATTCGCTTTGCAGCTGAAAATTTCCAAGATTCGATACAAATCAACGAATCACTTCGCTCATCTCTAGTTGGTTCAGAAAAATTGGGAGAGTGTAGTTTACTATATTATCATTATAATTAGCATGGTGGCTCAGTGGTTAGCACTGGTGTTTTGCAGCGTTGGGGTCCTGTGGGGTTATACAAATCAAGAAGTAGCAGGTGTCACTAAGATCTGCAGATGATCAAATTTTCAAGCACCTAGCTCGAATCTGTGGCAATTATGTTGTTTCATGAAAATGGAAGATTGTTTTTATTATAATTATTATTATTATTATTATGCCAGGTTGAAGGCAATGTTTCTTAGTCACATGAAACCTCAAAAATGGGACCAAGTCATGTGGGATGTTTGTGTGATGCCTCCTGTTCATCAATGTGTCACTTATTTTCCCCTGTCGCTAACTGAGAGGGACAGAAACCTTGAACTGAGAGACACTGGTTCATCACTCCAGCAGATTACTACAAGCCTAGACTGAGATGTCAATACTGTTCAACGTTGCATGTCCCGGTGCTTGGGAGAACAATGATGACTGGAAATGACAGACAGATGTGCACAGAGGTGAACAGATCATCTAATTACAAAAATGGTGCGTAGTCATCCATTCTGTATTGCAAGTGAAACTGGACATTACATCCTAAGCCTAGGATGACAAACAATGTCTACACAAACATGCCATTTGCAGGACATTAGGCAAGGAGCCAGACACCCAGCTACAGGTGTTCCATTACCCTCATGCCACCGATCTCAAAGGTTATCATGAGTCCTGCTCCAGTGATAGCTGGAGATTGGTCTGGAGACCATATGGGCAATGTCATGAAGAGGCCTTCACAAGGGAACATCACACCAGCCCTACTCAGACAGAATTATGGTGTGGGGTGGCATAATGTACAGTAGATGGACCCCTCTAATCTTGATTTTAGGTACATTAACAGCTTAATGTTACATTGATTTGGTCGTGAAACCAGTGGTATTGCTATTTCTCTAAAGTGTCCCAGAAGCTGTTTTTAACAGGACAATGCCAGGTCATATGTTGCTGGCGCTACTGTGCACAGTCTGTATGACATAAACATGCTACCATGGCCTACAAGGTCTCCGGACTTGTCTCCTTTCGAGCACATCTGAAATGTCTTTGGTTAGCAATTGCAAATGGAGATGCCAGTAGCTGTTCCATTGATTTGTGCGGCCAAGTGCATTCAGCATGGCAGAACATTCCTCAGACAAACATTAATAACCTGATCAGTTGCATGCTAAAGGGTGTAAGTGCATGTATTTCTGTGTGTGGTGCTCATACTCAATACTGAATAAAGATGTTTTCAATATATTGTTTCTTTATCATTTGCATATAATTAAGGGTACAGCTACACTGCGACACTGGTCACATGACATGTGTTGTCGCCAGGATAACAGAGTAGTAGTGATCCCATAGAAATGAATGGCATCACTGCATAAGTCTCAAAGTCCAGCACTGCTAGTTTTTTTGCGACTCGCACGACAGATGTTGTGTGACCAACGACGCCACGTAGCCGTCTCCTTACATGTCTATCAATCCTGTGATTCCCATAATTCTATGGCTTTTCCTTTTTGGTGTTACAATTTCAATGTTGAGGAGTGTATGTTGTACTCACCTGCACTGGATTTGGTAGCACAAAAGGCATAAGGGCCTCCATAGGTACAACCCATGGTGATATAGTAGTTGAAAAATTTTTGCTCAAGAAAGGACCAAGAGGAACATATTCCCATTTTTGGATATCTCTGGCTAATGATATGGGGGAGACAAGAAGCAAATGTTATTTAGTGTAATAACTTTAAGACTTAGATACTTATTATAAAGCAGGGATGCTGAACCTGTGGCTCTCCAGCTGTTGCAAAACTACAACTCCCAGCATGCCTGGACAGCCTACAGCTATTAGGGCATGCTGGGAGTTGTAGCTTGCATCAGCTGGAGGGCTGCAGGTTGAGGGTTGTCTCAGTACAAACATATCACTAGTATATGCCATCAGTGTAAGATCACTGAGTCAGACTGCTGTCACCCCCACGCAGCGGGGCTAGGAAAGCACTGCGCACAATGTCTCCTGACCTTTTCATTAGGCTTTTTCCACAAGCCACTTGATCAGTCAATGGCCGACCATGTAACCTTTGAAAAAGCTAAGTGGAGCAAACATAAGATGAAAAGTCACAGCCACTGCCCTAAAAATCTCCTTAAAGGGATTGTTCCATTTCAGCAAGAAACATTTTCACACAGATACTAGTAACTGTCCACAGTATCATGTGTTGTCGATGTGACATCACCACTGCAGGCAGGAAAACTGGAGTGCCAGCACTAGATCTACTGGGTAACTACGTCTGGCTTTTTTATTGTGGCCATTTGCCAGGGTTATCCAATTTCTTGCCTTTTAAAGAGGACCTGTCTCCTCTCCTGACATGTGTGTCTTTGTAACTATTTGCATCCCCATGTAATACCATTTTTGGGGCATCTACTCTTTTGACTCTATGCTGTCCCATTCCTTTATTATTCCTGCTAGAAGTTTAGAAATAAACTGCCAGTAGTCTGCAGTAAAGGTACCCCTGGGTGTTACCAGTAGCGGATATGTCTTACTCTGTCCAATCATTGCTGTTGGAGTCAGACACACCCCCAACTGGTAACAGCCATCTGTACCTATACGGCGAGATGCTGACAATTCATTCAGAACTTCTAATAGAAATAATAAAGGAATGGCACATCATAAGAATAATTGCTCCAAAAATGTTATTACATGGGGAATGCAAGTTGTTATTACAATAGACATGTCAGGAGAGGTGACAGGTCCTCTTTAAGGTGTATTATGCTCATATCTGAAATACCCTTAAGAAACTCTTTCTGCTATAACTATTGCTTGCAGATATTCTGTGAACAGTAATGTACTGGTGATCTGTTCATAATACAATTTTCTAATATTATAATAAAATGTAGCCGAAAAGTTTAGCATTCGAGATCAATGACTAAAATGTTACTGACGTTCTGAAGCAGCTCTTCCCATCGGTATATGTTTTGCTGTATATAGAGGTGTTATAGCACCACCTATTGGTAGTATTAAGGTAAGACCACTGATCAGAGAATTCACATTGCACACATAATGTTGTCAGTGTTATCCAATACATTCCAGAACTATAAGGGTTACATAGCATCATAAATGAGTATAATGCTATGTGACCTGTCAGTGCTGGGAGGTCAGGACGAGTTGTCTTGCTGACACACACTGCGTGGAACTAGCTCGCGTGAAATGGGCCTAATGGAAACTCAACGGACCTCATTATAGTATAAATGGGGTCCATCTAGTTATGTGCTGGATCCAGCACTTCCATTATTTTTATTTCCCTGCTCCTATAACTAAACAGAACAATATAAATGATTAGCACTGATGTCAACTCAGTCCAAGCAGGGATGCATTATGTGCTCTGACATCTTTCTATTATAGCCAGCAGTAACTTTTCCAGCAACTTGTGCTACAGTAGCTCTTCAGTGGGATCGGACCACGTGGCATAGCCTTAAAGGGGTTGTTTCATCACAGACAATGAGGGCATATCGCTAGGATATGCCCCCATTGTCTTATAAGGTGCGGGTCCCACACCTATATTGAGAATGGAGAATGCGCAGCCGCCCTCCATTCATTTTCTATGGGGCCACCGAAAATAGCTGAGTGCTGGCTCAGCTATTTCCGTCGGGCCCACAGAAGTGAATGGGAGCGGTGGTCAGTCATGTGCGGTGCACTCCCATTCACTTCTGTGGGGACCGTGCTTGGTGGTGGACGGACCGGAGTCCGTCGATATAGGTGTGGGTTCCAGACTCCAGCGGTGGGAGCCGCACCTATAAGACAATGGGGGCATATCCTAACGATATGCCCCATTGTCTGTGATGAGACAACCCCTTTTAAGGGGTTGTCCGAGTTATCTTTTTTGTTCTTTGTATGTTACTAATTTGTCAAGTATAACAACTTTCCCACACACTTTGTGCTTCTAAAGCTGCTGGTTTCTCAGAGTTCACTAAGGGTCACATGACCTGTGATGTCAGCTTATCTCTCTGCTCTGTGATGTTTCGTGCACAAGCCTCAGAGATCAGATAACAGTCTGTACACGAGACGTCACTTGCTATGCCCCCCTGCACTGCCGGGCTGCTATCTGCTCTCTCCCTGGATTCCTTCAGATAAAACATTAACCCCTTCAGCCAGAACACACTGAGGACTCAAGGCTTTACAACAGGCTTTAGACTGCAGACAGTGAGAGGAGACAAATGCTGGGCACAGGAGCTGTAGAGGAATTGTATTGCACAAGAACAGGTAGAGGGAAGTTCCTGTGTATATCAGCAGTGTCATTGTACAGCTGGGACTTGTAGTCCTACACATACAACATGCTGCTGAGTATTCCAGCAGACAGACATGTCACTCAGGGCAGCTCTTGTATTCACTCCCTTTGCAGAGCAGGAAGGGGGAGGGGCTGAGATTGTTATTACTGCAGGTAAACAAAGGCCAGAAGAGAACCAGGGAAATGAGGAATCTAGATTTTTTTTTGCCTGAAACTTGCTTAAAGGGTTATTCTCATTTTAGACAATGGGGGCATATCGCTAGGATATGCCCCCATTGTCTATAGGTGCGGGTCCCACCGCTGGACCCGCACCTATTTCCAGAACGGAGCCCCCGAAGTGAATGAGGGCGCACTGCGCATGCGCAGCCGCCCTCCATTCATTTCTATGGGGCCGCCGAAAATAGCCGAGCACTGGCTCGGCTACTTCCGTCGGCTCCATAGAAATGAATGGGAGCGCACCGCGCATGCACGGCCCGGCTCCCATTCATTTCTACGAGCGGCGCGGGGAGCTGCACCTGGTGGTGGCCGGAAACCTGGGGTCCTCCAGGCGCAGCGCTCCCCGCTCCGTTCTGGATATAGGTGCGGGTCCCAGCGGTGGGACCCGCACCTATAAGACAATGGGGGCATATCCTAGCGATATGCCCCCATTGTCTAAGATGAGAATACCCCTTTAACTTAGTTATATATTACTGCCCATTTTTTCATAACTCAGACAACCACTTTAACTCCCCAATAAGCCTTGGTCACCCATGATCCTGTTATCAGTTCACTAGTTTTACTCCTCTGACTCAATTTTAGTGGTTTGGAAATGCTCTGACCCAGTCATCAACCCTCACAATTTCATTACAAGTTCTTTCCTTCTTCCAATACATAATTCTCCAAAAAAAAAAAAAAAGGCTATTCCCTTGCTGCCTAATATATCCTATCCCGGAACAAATGGCATTGCCACCAAATAATCAGTTATTCACTTCACCTGTATGGAAACCTGAAGCAATGGCACTGAGCATAGCTTTAATGGCATCAGCAACAGCATGGGCTGTGTGCGCAAATAAAGGGGTCACCTAAGGGTAAGGCCACTGTGGCTGGAGCAAATAGCGCAGATTTTGTTGCAAAAACGATCTGGAATATGCTGTGGCTTTGCATCAGAATTCGTCCTCTGCATTTCAAAGAGTGAAATATCAGGCATATATCTGCAACACAAATTAACAAGCCACACTGTATGTGAGGTTATGTGCGGATATTGCTACAGAATACTTCCTTAGTGTGTGGTTGAGATGTGTTAAAAAGCTATTCATCGTTCAGCTGACAGCTATTGAATATGGACGGCGGCCCGAAGTGTCTCTGTAATAAACATGGCTCCTGAGAGTCTTACCACTCCAGTCATTCATTAGCACCATGCCAAAGATGTGCTCATCAGCTTCCTGAATGGGAATAGGTTTTCCCAAATCATTTCCAGGGCCCACAAAGAAAGCCTGTGAAAAAGAAGATGAAAATAGCTCCCGATTAATTTCTGGAGCCCAGAGCATTCTGTGATTTGCTGATTGAGGTTTTCTTGTGAAATGGAAAGGGGACGATTGGTTATGATATCTGCTCTAAAGTGTACTCTTTAGGCCTCATGCACACAACCGTATGTATTTTGCGGTCCACAAAATTTAGATCCTCAAAATACAGATGACGTTCATGTTGCATCCTTTTTTGTGGACCCATTGACTTCAATGGGTCTGTGGTCCACATTCAACCTGACAAGAAAGATTGTACTATGAGCACCCCGGACAGCCATTTTAATGGCTGTTGTATAAGGCTTTATTTATTATCCAGCTTTGCCCTGTAAGTAGTGTGGGAGCAGTGGGACCCCCTACAAGTAGGGTTGTATCTGGGAACCCGTCAAACAAAACTGGACAACCAGTGTTAAACGGGAGACTGGCAGTGTGGCAGACATACTTCTCTTTCAGACACCAGGGCCAGATGTGCCAGTGGTGCAATCAAATGACTCCATCAGCTAAACAGATAACTTCCAGCAATTATTATAGTGTATAAGGGTGCCCATTAAAGAGGCACATATTATACTCAATATCCCACATCCCAGTGGACAGCAGTTAGATACAACATTTGTGGCCACAATCACCTGAATTTGTTTGTCTTGTTAACTTATTCCATATCATTTGCTCCCTTTGGGCTGCTATTTGCCAACCACTGCTGAATATACTAGTAAAATGTGTAAGACCTCAGGAACATGGCTGAACTGTGGCACCATACAACTTATGAGTTGTATTGAGCTATAGTAAGATACCCATCATCTTCTATAAGGACATACACATGACTACTACTGAGGCATAGAAATGTAGTATTGTTGCAATTATGTCTTAGGCCAGCGGTGGGAAACCTATGGCACAGGTGCAGATGTGGCACTCAGAGCCCTCTATGTGGGCACCCATGCACACTGAATGTAGGCAAGATATTATAGCTAAATTATAAAGTACACGGAAGAGATAAATAAGTGGGTTTTGGGTTGTAGTTTGGGCACTCGGTCTCTAAAAGATTTGCCATCACTGTCTTAGGCACATATGTAAATGATTAAAGGTGTGGTCTTTTTAGACACTGGGTTTTGCCATAATATCATGTAAAAGTGCTTCCGCTGCCATATACAAAGGCTCTCAGAGGCTACTTTTGGGTAGTGTACCATTTTGTGAGATATCGCTGACTTCTAGACATGCCTCTGCAAAGACATTTCGCCAGGACACCAACAGCTCAGCGATATGTGCAGGACATTCTGTGGCCACATGTGTTGCCTTTCATGGGGGGGGGGGGATTTTTCATCAAGATAATGCTAGCTCACACACAGCAAGGGTTTCCTAGGAATATCTCCAGATTGAAACACTTCCTTGGCCTGTCCAGTGACCAGATTTATCACCAATCAAGCATTTATTGGACCAGCTTAGACACCAGCTTCAGGAACCTATGACTGTGCAGGATCTACAGGCCCAGCTGCAACATCTGTGGGAAAATATGCCACAGGATAAGATACAGAACCTGTATGCCTCCATGCCCAACCATATCTCATCTTGTCATCTTGTATCCAGGCTAGAGGCTGTATCTCATCTTGTGTCCAGGCCCAACCGGGTCCCAGAGCCTACATTCAATTGTACAGTTTTTCCCAATAAATTTATCCTTTCATTCTAACATTGTAATCACATATATCATCATTACATTCACACACAGAAAATTTCATTCGATTCCAACAACTCCTTCATCTTGCATTATTTTTTGTCAATGTGTGTGTATATATACTGTACATATCATACAGTGTGTATATATATATATATATATATATATATATATATATATATATATATACTACATAGCAGTTATGCTTTTTTACTTCTTTACTTGTTTATTTCATGTTCATCTTATGTCTCATGGCTTATCTAGTGCTGCTGCCATTTTCTGTTTAGTATTCAATTAGCCAGCAGGTAGCTTGCACCTGACTCTCCCCTGTAGGAGGTGCTGTCCGTTTTTTGCAATTATGTATATATAGAAGAGGACTGGCTTCCTCTGGGAATTTAGCACTCCTGTTCACACTGGTGCAGCTTCTGACAAGGTATGGTGTTCTCCTGATATGGGCCTGCCGGTTTGTGTAGGATGCAGGTCAGTGTCAGTGTTAGTGTAGGACTCATCCGATTGGAAGCCACCTTGATCGTTGGTGGATGAGCCCGACATATTTATGATCATTTATATGCGCTAAGAGCTTCCACTTTATATACTTCATATACTACATAGCAGTTATGCTTTTTTACTTCTTTACTTGTTTATTTCATGTTCATCTTATGTTTCATGGCTTATCTAGTGCTGCTGCCATTTTCTGTTTAGTATTCAATTAGCCAGCAGGTAGCTTGCACCTGACTCTCACCTGTAGGAGGTGCTGTCCGTTTTTTGCAATTATGTATATATATATATATATATATATATATATATATATAATAAAAATTGTGGCATGTCCCATTAATATCTCTGAAATATATTACTGCACAATTAGGGGCATTAAGACTTGAGTTCCCATACACTAGTCTTGATCCCTGTGTGCTGGAGTGAGATGCAGTCCATGCACCAGAAACTGAAGTCTACACCAGTTTGGGGCTGGCATGGAGTTCAGATATAGCATACATCAGTTTCTGGCAAAAGTTAGTAAATTTGGTGGGCTGTGTGGAGCCCTGACCCTCTCGCTAAACTCCACTTTTCTATTGCCACTTTGGAAAAGTGGCGAAAAGCTCAAAAAGACACAAATATGTCATGTGCCATAATTCGCAACTTTTTTATTCCACAATAGAGGCGTAAACACCTTAGTAAATGTCCCTCCAAGAGTGCTACAAAGACTGAAGCAGTAACGTACATATATCAATAAAATAAAGAAAACTCCTTACCATTTCTAGCTCAATATCCAAGAGTTTGCTAGCATCAAAAATTGGTGGTTTATCTACAACAAGAAAGAAAGGAAACGATCAGCTGGAAAATTACTGAAACATCAGATGCAAAATTTAAGGGCCCTATGGGTGCTATTACACATATCAGCCGTCACATGTCCGGACGGCAGCCATGATGCCGCCAGAGGCAATGAGGCCAAGCAGATTGTGAAGAAAAGAAGTGCTAACTCCTGGCAGTATCACATCTGCCAATGGGCCACATGACGACTGGTACGTGTGACTGTTCCCTATATCAATATCAGGAGGACCCCATCTATAATGTGTGGGGAAACACTGCAGCAAATGAAGGAACAACATAGAGCTCATTGAAATCAATGGGGGGCCATGCAATGCGTGAGCTTGACAGGCCTTCTAGTGCAAAGGATGGTCTTTGTAGCCATTTTCTGTCTCATCGATGATGGTCCTGACTAGGAGACCTCTTCCGCTCTAGTAATACAGAATTCCTTAACAGGATATTTGGAATGACTGGCCTCAGATGTGATGTGTCCCCAAGCGGCAGATCATGGCTTTGTCACGGGCATCATGGCTTCTGGGGCAAGTGACAAAGCCTGGGGCGTGTGAACCATCTGTACCCCGGCCAGAAGTAAACAAGTCAGTGCCTGAAAAATCGCTGAATGAAGCAGGCGAGGTATCCTTAGGTATCACACATTAGGGACCTAATCTTGGAATACCCCTTTAATAGGGTTCTCCGGCCTAGGTGCGGACCTCAATGGTCAGAACCTAAGCCCAAATATTAAAAAACAAAACATCACTTGTCCATAGTCCTGGTATTCCCACGCAAGCACCCCATTCCTGGCCACTTTCAGTCTCTGCCACCAGTCCAGATGCAGCCAATCATTGTCCTTAGTAGGCACATGCTTGAATAGCAGATCTCTGTGCCGTTCTAGCACATATGACTACTGAGGTCAATAACTGACTGCAGCAGTAACAGGACCAAGCTACTTACCAGTCCAGCAGGGACTGGAAGCACCTAGGTATGGGGCAGTAATGTGGGAACAGCTGGACTGCGGGCAGCTGAGAGAATTCTTTTTTTTTTTTTCAATTGGGAACAGGTTCCATTAAGATTGTTAGATCCTAAACCAGACAACCTCTTTAAGTGTTCAATTTTTTGTGCAGCGCCACCACAGGGGAAATTAAGAATTACACAGTATCCATTCAAATCAATGGGTTGGCTGTATAAGCAAGACAGGCCCTCCACAGAAATCAATGCTCTCTACAACTGGTAACCTCTGCCTTTTCTGGGGTATTTTTCCTGGAGGGAATGATCTCACAGGACACACACATGGCCTTCACTTATATTTTAGCAGACAAGTTCTTCCTACATTAGCAAATTTGGGGAACAAAGAAACAAAGGGGCAAACAGAACATCTACCCTGCTTGGAAGCCTAATAGCAATAGGTTGGCTGCCGCTAGGGTGTATTCACCACCATGAATAACGTACCATCACTTGGCCTTATTTGTCCCTTTGGTCTTTTAATCGGAGTACCGGAAACCACGACAGATGATGCCCGTCCATGATAACCAACCGGTAGATGTAACCTATGGAAACAGAATTAAATATTGGTGGAAAACTACATATGCTGATCTGGTAACCACCAGTCAGGTAAGGAGAACACTGCTTGCCATTTAGTATAGGAAGACCGAAGACAATGTGATGATCAAAATGTTTTAATGGACAACCCCCTCTGCATCATCAATATACCCTTCTCTGCTTCAGAGGTATCTCCTTTTCATCTGGTTATGATTGCCAAGTCCTATGCAATAGTATTTGCTCAGCCTTGATCTTAAAGAGAACCTGACCCCCCTCCTGACATGTCAGTTTTGACAACTACTGCCATTCCCTGCGTAATAACAATTCTGGAGAATCTGTTCTCATGACTGGGTGTGTCATTCCTTTTTCCTTCAAGAAGTTAGATGAATTGCCTGCAGTTTTCGGGGGTGGGGGGTGTCCCTGCACAGTCTGACATCCAATCAGTGCTGCCAGTGTCATAACTTCTAGCAGGAATAATAAAGGAATGGCACACAAAGTCATAAGAATAGATGCTCCAGAATTGTTATCATAAGGGTAGTGCAAGAAGTTACTACAACAGACATGTCAGGAGAGGTGAAAGGTCCTCTTTAAAGTGGATTTGTTGCCCAATTACACTATGTAATGGTAGCATGGTATAGTAATGGTCTGCTTACTTATTAGCCAGACTGGCACCCCAAATATTAAGTCATTTGGCTAATAGGGGCATCAAAGAATACATCTGACACATAGCTTATCAGTACAATGCACTGGTTAAGGTAGCACCACCGCTTCCCTTGCTCCTCTTAGCAGTAACTGATAGCAGGCTGCCAATCAATTACTGTGAGGGGGGCGAGCAAGTACCCTGCAAATAAATACACTGGACCAGAGATGTAACTAGAAATTACTGGGCCCCACAGCAAATTATTGAACGCCACTTCCAGCAACCTCTTCACAATCTCTTCCTCCCATGCAACCCTCACTCCTGTGGCTAGTCAAGATTGCTTTCTCAGACCAGGCCAGGCAGTCGCTCGTCCGTTTCCTGCACGTATATACTGTATGTCAGGGCACTGTATATACTGTCACTGTATAATACTGTTGAGGGGGCCCTGACAGTCAAATCTTCTCCTCCTGCGTGGGCCCCTTCTGAGTTCAGGCTTCGCAGTAGCCATTTCCCCTACTTCTACTATAGATACACCCCTGCACAGGACTCTGGGGTAATTTATCAAAAGGAAAACTGGCTTAGTTTCCTGTAGCAACCAATCAGATTCCACCTATGATTTTTCAGAGCCCCTTTGGAAAATAAAAAATGGAATCTGATTGGTTGCTATGGGCAACTATGACATGTTTCCTTTACACCATTTCTGATAAATCTCCTCCATTCAGTATAAAGCTCAGCAGAGTCCCTTGCCGGACTCAGCTCCTTCTTTCTGATGCCTTGTCACAAAATTCCTTAAAATGTGTCAGCACATACATTTTGATCTGCCATTATTGCTGTACCACAGAGGCAGCATTAACAGGGGACAGTAATGTTGCTCGATGCAAGATTAGAAATTCACAAAAATAAGTTATTGCAAACTTTTTATTTTAATTTGGTGCTTTAGCCATACCACAAGTTAAAGGAAATCTCACCTTGGAAATACTGTGCGAGCAATGGGGAGTGTGTTATAGAGCAGGAGGAGCTGAGCAGATTGATGTATAGTTTTGTGGGAAAGGATTGAGTAAAACTTGTCATTTTTCTAAATCTCTTTTCTTTCTTAGGAGTCCAGTGGGTGGTGCCACACAGCTATGATTGTGCATAGAGTGATAGCTTTCAATCGTTGATTAGAACCTCCTACTGGACTCCTAAGGGTACAGTCACAGGACCGTAAGGCCCCTTTCACACGAGCAAGTTTTCTGCGCGGGTGCAATGCGTGAAGTGAACGCATAGCACCCACACTGAATCCTGACCCATTCATTTCAATTTTTTTCACGCATCAGTTCTGTAATGCGTAAGAATCGTAGCATGTTCTATATTTCACGTTTTTCACGCAGCCCTGACCCCTTAGAAGAGAATGAGGGGTCCGTGAAAAATGCACTGCATCTGGAAGTAATCCGGATGCAGTCTGGGTGCAATGCGTTTTTGACTGATGGTTGTTAGGAGATGTTGTTTGTAAACCTTCAGTTTTTTTTTCACACGTGTGAAAAACGCATCAAAACTGATAGCACCCACGCGGACAAAACTGAAAAACTGAACGTAATCGCAGACAAAATGACTGAACTTGCTTGCAAAATGGTGCAAGTTTCACTAAATGCATCCTGAGCCAATCCGTATTGTTCATGTGAAAGGTGCCTTAGTAATTTGCATTCCTCAAATTACAGATCTGAAAAACATGGGTACCAGCCGCACACGTCCAGCTCTATGATAGAAATGCCTATTCTTGTCCGCGATCTTTTTGCGGGGCCACGGAACAGAACTACAGATGTGGGCAGCACACAGGGGGAGATTTATCAAACTGGTGGAAAGTAGAACTGGCTTAGTTGCCCATAGCAACCAGATTCCACCTTTCATTTTTTAAAGGAGCTGTGAAAAATGAAAGGTGGAATCTGATTGGTTGCTATGGGCAACTAAGCCAGTTTTACTTTATACCAGTGTGATAAATCTCCCCCACTGTGTGCTGTCTGCATCTTTTGTGGATCCATTGAAATGAATGCGGACCCAGAAATACGGTCTTGTGAATTTACCCTTAGAAAGAACCAACGTTTAGGTCAATAAATGACAATGACAAACAATGAACCAGACACAAATAGTTAACTTCAGCTCACCAGTTCGGCATCAGCGCGTTCTCCTTCCCTCTGAACATAATCCCCACATTTGTAGCGTGGTCCCTAGAGGAATAGAAATCGGTGTAATCCCCTGCAAGGCAAACATCAAACCCGTGTTAACGCTGCACATTGCGCTGAAACAGCTGAGGAGACGAGTCGGCCATTTCTGTGACTTTGAGATAGGGCTCTGAAGAAAAAAAAGTGCAGAGAAAACGTTTCCCTGAAAGCTGTGAGGTGATTCATCTAACCAAGCGGACGCTGCCCGATAAACATGGCCATTAGGCAAGACTGCAGACAACAAGAAGTATTTCCCATTCTAGATTGCTGATTCTATATTATACCCAGAGCTCTGCGGTACAGGAATAAAATGACGGCAATGAGCCAAATGGTAATGGCGGTAATAATGAGGTTGTTGAGCCATATCACTATGCAAATGGATTCCGTTTATAGGCCAGGCTCACACAACATGGAGCAGTTTAAAGGTGCTGCCTATATATTATACAGATCTCCGCTTACATCTCTGCGTAGTCAGGAAAAATAACTGTTAGTGTTTGCGTTTAGTTGGGAAATGAATTTGGCATATCTGTCATGACTGCACTATAAACAGAATCCATGATGCTAGTGTGAACTGTGCCTAAAGAACCCTTTGCGGGTCTGCAAAAACACGGATGCCAGCCAATGTGTGTTCCGCAATTTGCGATAATCTGCCCAAACATCAGCCAGTGTAAAGGGGCCTTAAGGGGTTGTCTGAGTTATTTTATTGTTCTTTGTATGTGTCTAACTAATCAAATGTAAAGGATTTTCAATTCACTTCATTTATCTGTAGTGACTCCTTTCTCAGATTTCACTGAGGGTCACATGACGTGTGATGTCAGCTTCTCTCCCTGCTCTGCTGATGTTTGGTGCACAAGCCTGAGAGATCAGATAAGAGTCTGTACATCAGATGTCACTGTGCTGGCCATGCCCCCCTGCACTGCAGGCTGCACTGTCTCTCCTTCTTCCTGATTTTTCAGCAAACTTTAACCCCTTCTGTAGCAAACATTCAGGGCTCAAGGCTTTGTTCAGCAGCTGCAGTCAATGAAGAGACACAGGATCTGCCTTCTTCAACCTGCAGACACAGATCTGACACTGGAGGAGTTCTTCAGAGCATTGCACAAGAACAGGTAGGGGGAAGTTACTGTGTGCATCAGCAGTGTCATAGTACAGCTGGGACTTGTAGTCCTACACATACAACATGCTGCTGAGTATCCTAGCAGGCAGACATGTCAGTCAGGGCAGACTTATTCACTCCCTCTGCAGAAGGAGGCTGAAGTTGGTTTCTTATTCGTCAGTTTTTTATTCACATCATTTGTATTTTTTTTTGTAAGAATTTTGAGGAAACCTTATCAACAGTAACAGAAAAAAGTTGCAGTGAGCCATACTTAATGTAAATCAGTTGAAAGCGGCATTAAAATACAAAAGATGGGCACAAAATGGGCATCAAAGTGGGCACAAAAAAGTATGATTTAAGGAATTAAAGGGGTATTCCCATGTCATAAATGTAGTTTGTATAGTTAGATATAGCCATACCAATATTATTACTAATAGAATGTATTTACGGTATATAAAATGTACCGTTTAGAAGATTTGCCTATTTGTATATCCATTGACCCACACACATCAGTCACACCGTTGCCCCTGGTTACAGCCACCGCGGCAATGTAGTAGTGGTGTTCGGCTTGCTCCTGTTCAAAACCGCTCTGAGGTAACTGCTGTATTGTGAATGCACATTGCATGAACATGTGGAGACACATCTTGGGGTACTTTCACATCTGCATTTTGGACACTACCAGTCCACAACGCAATGGTCAGGATCCGTCCAAAACGCAGACTTTATAAACGGATCCTGCTCCATAGAGATGAATTGATCTTGGAACAGGATCCGTTTCTCTGCGTTTTGAAAGCGCAGACAACAATGCTACAACCCTAAGATGTAACATAGTAACATAGTTTGTAAGGCCGAAAAAAGACATCTGTCCATCCAGTTCAGCCTGTTTTCCTACAAGTTGATCCAGAGGAAGGCAAAAAAAACCCTGTGAGGTAGAAGCCAATTTTCCTCACAAAAATTCCTTCCCGACTCCAATCAGGCAATCAGAATAACTCCCTGGATCAACGACCCCTCTCTAGTAACTATAACCTGTAATATTATTACCCTCCAGAAATACATCCAGGCCCTCCTTGAACTCTTTTAGTGAACTTACCATCACCACCTCCACAGGCAGAGAGTTCCATCGTCTCACTGCTCTTACCGTAAAGAATCCTCTTATATGTTTATGTACAAACCTTCTTTCCTCCAGACGCAGAGGATGTCCCCTCGTCAAAGTCACAGTCCTGGGGATAAATAGATGATGGGAGAGATCTCTGTACTGACCCCTGATATATTTATACATAGTTATTAGATCTCCCCTCAGTCGTCTTTTTTCTAAAGTGAATAACCCTAATTTTGATCATCTTTCTGGGTACTGTAGTCCACCCATTCCAGTTATTACTTTAGTTGCCCTCCTCTGAACCCTCTCCAGCTCTGCTATGTCTGCCTTGTTCACAGGAGCCCAGAACTGTACACAGTACTCCATGTGTGGTCTGACTAGTGATTTGTAAAGTGGCAGGACTATGTTCTCATCACGGGCATCTATGCCCCTTTTGATGCAACCCATTATCTTATTGGCCTTGGCAGCAGCTGTCTGACACTGGTTTCTACAGCTTAGTTTGCTGTTCACTAAAATTCCTAGGTCCTTTTCCATGTCAGAGTTACCCAATGCTTTACCATTTAGTATGTACTGGTGATTTGCATTATTCCTTCCCATATGCATAACCTTACGTTTGTCAGTGTTAAACCTCATCTGTCACTTTTCTGACCAAGCCTCCAGTCTATCCAGATCCTGCTGTAGCAGTGTACTGTCCTCCTCTGTGTTAATTACTTTACACAGTTTAGTGTCATCTGCAAAAATTGATATTTTACTGTGCAAACCTTCTACAATATCATTAATAAATATATTGAAGAGAATAGGACACAATACACAATACAGCAGTTACCTCAGAGCGGGTTTGATCAGGAGCAAGCTGACCACCACTACTACACGGCCACGGTGGTCGTAACTAGGGGCAACGGCCTGACTGATGTGTGTGGGACAATGGATATACAAATAGGCAAATCTTCTTAACGGTACATTTTATATAAATACATTCTATTAGTAATAATATTGGTATGGCTCTATCTAACTATACAAACTACATTTGTGAGATGGGAATACCCCTTTAAATGAATTTGGGCCAGTTATCTCACACTGCCAACATACAGAGGGTGATGGCCCACATCAGATAGAGTGGAGTTCGGCCTGGCCCGAACAGATTCAGGGCGTGGAAGCACTTCGTAGATTTGGGTCCATGCCTCTGCACCGCAAAAAAATGGAACATACTCGGTTTTGTTTGGTGGTGTGGACCATCACTTGCAGATCGCGGACCTATTCAAGTGAATGGGTCCACGTGTGCACACAGCATGCGCACAGCCGTTGCCCGTGCATTGCAGCCCGCAACAGCACAGGTACGGGGCACACACGTTCATATGCATGAGCCCTTAGGAGAGATAATGTTTCAGCTATGAACTGGATCACAGATACCCAAGCTAAACTGAGGCTGCACTACTGAGGGATTCTAATGACAGCATGCCCTGTTCTGAATCCCATCACATATACCTGGATGGTGATTATTCTCATAAGGTCTCCAGCACTGCATCTGATGTCGGAAGGGACATGCTGCCAATCAGAATCTCTCAGTAGTGCAGGTTCATTTTTAACATGCAGTTTTAAAATAACATTTGCATGCTGCTTCTGTGTATATACTGTACTTCAGCGTCCGTGTTGGCAGTACATACCAATATCTGCTGGCAGATGGAGCTTCGCCGTTGACTGTGGAACAAATGCCCTGAAATAAAAAAAATAAAAATAAAAAAAACACAACAATTTGGTTTTATGAATCTTATTTGAATAATAATCACACTCATGATCTGGATGAAGCAGGGACAGGACTCTCATCATTGGAATGGAATAGCGGAGAACAGGTGTATGAGTTTTTTATTTTTTATCCTAAGCGCATGCCTTAATTGATTTTAGTTTGGGAGGGGGGGATTGGACAACCCCCAATGTGCATTAAGGTAAAGCTGGCAATACACATTAGACATATGCCAGTAACACTGATTTGGGCAGGATTGTTTGACCATCTAATGTGTATGGGAGTCTCCCAAATTTCTCTTCCCACCCAATCCTTTTGTTTCTAGGAGATAAGATGCCAACAGGGCTGTCTGCCAGTGGCGGTCTCCCTCTGTACCATGTACACTAGGCTGGTGGGTTCAGTCGACACGTGTTTCATGTGTGTGAGCAGCTTTACAAGCCTTGGAGCTATGTGGGAACAATGTGGCCCCAGAAATAAAAAAAAAATAAGCTCTACTCAGGGGTGCACCACCAATGAGGCCAGGTGAGGCGATCGCCTCAGGCAGCACCAGGTAGGGGCAAGAGGGGGCAGAAGAAGGGCCATGGGCAATGAGCACTTTCATTATGACAAAGGGATTAGGTTAAGAAATTGGCATTGGGGGTTGGGCACCTTTTCAGTTTTCGCCTCAGGCAGCAGAAAGGCTAAGTGCACCCCTGGCACTACTACATCTGTACAGCAATTGACAATGGCGGATAGAAAGCATGGCTGCTTGAAAAAGCCCATCATATCAATAGCAGTCTGGCTGTCACATATATAATTGAGGTGACTAACCCTAAACATTGGGTAAACAACTCTCCACTGTGATTGATAGGAGAGGCATAAAGGGATTACAATCACCAGAATCCACAGGGCACTCACCGGGCACGCAGCTCCTTGCTGTCTCTGAGGGTGGGCTCTGTTGCTGACAGCAGCTGTTGAAGGGTTTGCCGGGTCTCTCTCCATGCATTGCGCCCAAGGGCCATAAAACTGTTGAGGGTTGGCTATGATGAGACAGAACGGATTCAGAACTGCACAAACAATACTCACAAACCATAAGAAGCTATCCTCTATACTATTATGATCACTCCTGATGTGTCTGGAGTGTCAGTGGACACCAGCAGCTGCTGCATTTCAAGTCCTGTTCACCTCAGAGGTGCTGGTGAGAAGGAATGGGAACCCCATAAGTAGGGATTGGTAGGGGTCCCCATATATATTATAGGAAAACTCCTATAAATTGTACAATACAGAACCATATTACTAGATTCTGCTCAAAAACTACCAGAACGGTGCTGTGAGGGGGAATACAATGATTAAAAAAAGAACTATCAAATAAAAGTTCATGCACACGACCGTTGGTGTTTTTGCGGTCCGCAAATTGTGGATCCACAAAACATGCATACCTACATTCTGCATTTTTGCGGAATGGTACGTCCTGCCCTGAATAGAGCAGTCCTATCCTTGTCCACAAAAAGTACAAGAATACGACATGTTCTATTCTTTTGAGGGGCTGCAGAACGAACATACAGCACCATGTGCTGTCTGCATCTTTTGCGGCCCCAATGAAGTCAAAAAATGCGGTTTGGATGTGGACAAAAAACATGGTCATGTCTATGAACCCTAAGGCCCCATTCACACGACCCTATGGACATTTCCGCATTTTATCCGCATTTTTGCGGATAAGATGCGGAACCATACAGACCCATTCATTTTTCCATAGAAGAAAAAAAATGCGGAATGCACACCGTGTGCAAAATCACGTCCGTAGCCCCATTAAAGTCAACGGGTCCGCAAAAATGCGGAACACTACGGAAGACTTTCCGTATGTCTTCCATTCCGTTTTTATACAGATCACGGAATACATACGGTCGTGTGAATGGGGCCTTGGGCTGTATAAAACTGTCCATGCCACAGGGGTATTTGTTGACGGTGAGCAGGTAATCAGTGAAGAGAACACAGAGCTCACACAAGCGCTGCATTTTCTTCAAACAGCTGATCGGCGGGGGTGCCGGGAGTCGGTCCACCACCCATCTGCTATTGATAACCTATCCGGAGTAGAGGTCATCAATACAGGAAACCGGAAAACCCCTTTAACATTCTTTCATTTCTCTTATTTCCGTTAGCCTTACAAGGTATTATGTCTGGTATAATATCTGCAAGGCTATTAATTTGCTTCATTAAGAGACAATATAGCTCACACAAGGGCGTAGCTATAGGGGGTGCAGAGGTAGCAGTCGCTACTGGGCCCAGGAGCCTGAGGGGGCCCAAAGACCGTTGTGCCGCATAAAAGGAAACTGGTATTATAGAAAGTGCATGCAGGTCAAGTTATACCTCTGGCTGGAGGGAATGGGTTAGGTCAAGAATTTGGCTTGGGGAAGGGGGTATCGTTTCAATTTTTGCCTAAGGCAGCACGAAGGCTATGTGCTCCCCTGCCATAGCACTGAGGGAAGAGGGGCCCCAAGCTCAACTCTTGCACAAGGGCCCATGAGCCTTTAGCTACGTCCTTGAGTTCAAATCTAGACTGAGATTAAAGGAAACCTGTCACGTTGAACATCATGTATGAACTGCAGGTTATAGGGCAGGAGAAGCTGAGCAGATTGATCTACAGTTTTGTGGAAAAATATTCACTATAACTTATTTAGCTCCGCCTCCTGGACTTCAAAGCCCAGAATGAGCAGGAATTTCAATGAATAAATACGTTTTACTGAATCTTTTCCCATAAAACTATATATCAGTCTGCTCAGCTCCTCCTGCTCTATAATGTGATTTATGTACTGTACCTTACATTGCATTTTCATGGTGACAGGTGCTCTTAAAGGCTACTTTCACACCTGCGCTTTCCCTTTCCACTATTGAGATCCGTCATAGGATCTCAATAGCGGGGGAAAACGCTTCAGTTTTGTCCCCATTCATTGTCAATGGGGACAAAACTGAACTGAATGAAACACAATGCACCAGAATGCATTCCGTTCCATTTTGCTGCATCCCCATCACGGACAGAATAACGCTGCAAGCAGCGTTATTCTGTCCGCGATGTGGTGCGAGGCAAGATGGATCTGTCATGACACACAATGTAAGTCAATGGGGATAGATCCATTTTCTCTGACACAATAGAAAACTGATCCGTCCCTCATTGACTTTCAATGGAGTTCATGACGGATCCGTCATGGCTATTTTGGAGATAATACAACTGGATCCGTTCAGAATGGATGCAGATGGTTGTATTATCATGATGTTTTTGCTGATCCATGATGTATCTAGCAAAAAAGCTGGTGTGAAAGGAGCCTAAGCCAGACTCCCACATTTCTATTAATCAGATATGTCATGGCCCAACCATAGATTAACTAACCCAAAATCACAGCATCAAACATCCCTATGATGTTGGGAGTTTGAGTCAGTTAACCCATGTTTGGGCCATGACATACCCAATACAGACGGATAACACGGCCTGCACACAGACATGTGAAGCCTGCTTCATATTCAGGCTGACAGACACAGACGGATAACTTATACATACAATACCTCATGAAATACATCCTGTTTTCCCGACAAGTAAGGGCCATTAAATAAGTGGCTGATGACACTCAGATCCAGAATTTGGTCCCCAATAGCCACACCTATCCTATGTTTTGGCTGTCAAAAAAGAAGAGGGATGAGTGTGTTTTAATATGTCTTTGAATATTATTATAAAGAACACTAAAAAAATAAAAATCACAGTTATATAAATGTAAGGTTATATACATGAGAAGGAAAAACATAAGTCACCATTACATACTAAATGGTAAAACACTGGAAATGGACAGTAAACTTAAAGGGGTTGTCCGTGTTCAGAGCTGAACTCGGACATATCCCCATTTTCACCCCTCCGACCCCCCTTATATGAGAAGCAAAGCATTTCATGCTCCAATGCTCTCCTTTGCTCTGTGCTGGATCGCGCAGGGCAAGGGCTTTTTTGTTTACAATAGCACACTTCTAGACGGAGGCTTCCACCTAGTTCTGGTCCCGGTGACATCACCGGCATTAATGGGCGGGCTTTAGCACTGCCCTAGCCATTTTACAGGCTAAGGCAGTGCTAAGGCCCGCCCATTAGTCACAGTAATGTCCCCGGGCCACAGGGCATGTAATGAGTGGGACTGGGCTGCGCCTAGGCCATGTCACCGGAGCAACATGGCCTATTCAAACAGCTGATCGATGGGGATACTGGGAGTCAGACGCCCTATGATAAGTACTGAATTTATCCTAAAAATAGGTCATCAATATATGAATCCTGGAAATCCCTTTAAGAGAGTGGCAGGCTCCTTTGTCTATATGGTTCTGGTGCTGATGCACATCAAGTGGTATACAGTAAATGTATTTTTATTTTTTTTGTTGCCTTTTGCTGACATTATTGGTATTGGAGTGCCCTCTAGTGGTCTCAAATAGGAATAAGGACTACAGTGAAAATTAAACTCCAAATAAAGCCAGTCACACGTCAGTGATTTCTATCAGTGATTGTGAGCCAAAACCAGGATTGGAGCCTCCACAGACATAAGATATAAGGGAAAGATCTGCTCCTGTTCTGCGTTTAGAGCTGCACCTGGTTTTGGCTCAAAATCACCAATGGAAATCACTGACCAAACACTGATGTGTGAATGAGGTGTGAACAGGTTTTCAGAGTTTTGCAGATTTCTTACAAGTTTTAAATATTAAGTCAACAAATTTGTCCTTTTTTCAACTGACCTGATGTAATGTGCACATGTGGATAAGGTGGGCTCAAGATAAGACATTAGAAATATTTTGCATAAAAGGGAAATCCAGTTCAATTATAAAATTATGCGTGTCTCCACATAAAAAAAAAAAAAAAAAAAAAAACTTGTCAAGGTTCCCTTTCCTAAGTTTCACAATTTCCCTAATTAAAGGAGTCCTTAGTGTAACATCTCTTCCATGCGGACTGAACACGGGTTAATGTCCTAGGCCACTTTCGAATGGACCAGGTGCTGTTTTGGCTTACAAATACTGAAAAATAGGGGCTCACGCACACAACGGTTCCGTAAAAAATAAGGATGATGTCCGTGTGACATCCGTAGTGTATCTGTTTTTTTTTTTTATTGTAACAATGCCTATCCTTGTCCCCAAAACGGACAAGAATAAGACATGTTCTATCTTTTTTGCGGAACATACGGAAACTGAATGCACAGGGAGTCACTTCCGTTTTTTTCCAGCCCCATTGAAGTGAATGGTTCCGCAACAAAAATACATTTGTGTGCATGAGTCCTAATACTGACCTGTGAAAGTAGCCTTATACTTTTCCTCTGTAGGTTCCAGTCCTGATTTTGGTATACAAAGGCTGACCACGTGAAAGTTGCCACAGGCTAGGGCAGTGATGGGTTAACTCCGGCACTCCAGCTGTGGTAAAACTACAACTCCCAAGATGTACACTTGCTTGGCTGTTCTCAGGACTCCCTAGGAATGAATGGATCATGCTGGGAGTCGTAGTTTCACCACAGCTGGAATGCCGGAGGTTAGCCATCACTGAGCTAGGGCTTAAAGGGGTTATCCCATCTCATAAATGTAGTTTGTATAGTTAGATATAGCCATACCAGTATTATTACTAATAGAATGTATTTATATAAAATGTACAGTTTAGAAGATTTGTCTATTTGTATATCCATTGTCCCACACACATCAGTCAGGCCGTTGCCCCTGGTTACGGCCACCACGGCCATGTAGTATTGGTGGTCGGCTTGCTCCTTTTCCAACCCGCTCTGAGGTAACTGCTGTATTGTGAACGTACATTGTATGAGCATGCGGAGACATATCTTCGGGCACTTTCACATCTGCGTTTTGGACGCTACCAGTCCAAAACCCAATGGTCAGGATCCGTCCAAAACGCAGACTTTATAAACAGATCCTGCTCCATAGAGATGAATTCATCTTGGAACAAGATCCGTTTCTCTGTGTTTTGGAAGCGCAGACAAAAATGCTACAACCCTCAGATGTGTCTCCGCATGCTCATGTAATGTACGTTCACAATACAGCAGTTACCTCAGAGCGGTTTTGGACAAGAGCAAGCCGGCCACCACTACTACATGGCCGCGGTGGTCGTAACTAGGGGCAACGGCCTGACTGATGTGTGTGGGACAATGGATATACAAATAGGAAAATCTTGTAAATGTTACATTTTATATAAATACATTCTATTAGTAATAATATTGGTATGGCTATATCTAACTATACAAACTACATTTGTGAAATGGGAATACCCCTTTAATGGTGACTTTGGTCACACAACAAGAAGATCACAAGGCCTCTTTATAAGTAATGATCGTGAATGCAGCTGCGTTCCAACACATGACATAATGCAACCAGTAGAAAAGACTACAACATGTGTTTTTGGTTGTGGATCACAAATCGTAAGTCAGTAGAGACTTCAATGTGACTCGTGTGGGACACGTCTGCATTTTTTCAGTATCTACTTGGTGTTGCAAACTTTGAGGCGGGTTCTGTGTTTTAGTCCTGCTCCAGGTTTTGGATGACAATAACTGATGCAAAAACACTGTGTGAATAGGGCCTAAATCATACTTACCAAAGTTGGTAACTTTGGGGCATCTAAAACTCGCCCATGGGAACACCCTGACTCCACCCAGGAATGCCCACTTACGGGTGAGTTTAACACTGCCCCACCTATTTTCTGCACAGGACTGCCCGAATTTGCCAGAACTGTCTCTGAAAATCAGGGATAGCCCTGTCAAATTCAGGAAAGTTAGCAACTATGCCAAATCACACACGACTCACATTCAGATCACAGGCTAAACTAGACACGCACCTCCGACAGCAAGTCATAGACAAATGGAAAACATGTTTTGGTCGTGTGACTTGAAGTAGCCCTAATCATAAGGTACACGCCACATGTAGTGTATGTTGTTATGGAAAATCAGCAACGAATCCATGACAAAATCCAATATATGTGGATTTTGCCATGGATTTGGCTGCAGATTTAAGGCAGGTTCACACAGATTTTTGGAGGAGGATTTAAGACAGATTTTCCTCTTAGCCAAAGAAAGAAGGGGTTGCTTAAAGCCAGAAAATATGCTTAAACGTCTCCTTCCTGCTGAATCCAATTCTGGCTTTGACTGAAAAACCTACCTCCTTCAAAAAAAAAATAAGAAAATTTTTTTGGACCAACCCTTTAAATGTCCACTGCATGTCATGTTATATGGATGTGGATTCCATTGTGAATTCCAATGGGTACACTCACACGACCGTGCCGTGTTTTTCAGTCAGCAAATTGAGGATACTCAAAACCGAGGACGGTCTGCATTTTGTGGATCACATAGGGCCGGCGCTATATAGCCGACAAGAATAAGACATGCTGTATATTATTTGCAGTGCCACAGAACAGAACTACAGAACAGAAAAACAGTATCTTTTGCAGCCACATTGCAGACCCATTCATGCGGTCGTGTGAATGTATCCTATAGATGAGATGTTTTTAAAAATGTCATCCCATTGCTGCTACTGTAAACGCAGCAAATTATCTATACTGTGGAAAACCTGCAATGTATACGGTGCGGCTGTACCATTAGGGGCAGAATCTTTTAGCCGGATCCATTGGAAAGGCCAAAGAAACAATAGTCCCTGACACTTTCCTGCATCCAAGCCGCAGTCTGCAGAATACAGGCATACTATAAGGCCGCTTTCACACAAGGGAGTTTTCCGCGCAGGTGCAATGTGTGACGTGAACGCATAGCAGCTGCACTGAATCCTGACCCGTTCATTTCAATGGGTCTGTGAACACGAGCGTCTTTTTTTAAAAGCATCAGTTCTGCGTTGCGTGAAAAAATGCAGCATGTTCTATATTCTGCTTTTTTCACTCAGCCCTGGTCCCATAGAAGTGAATGGGGCTTCAGTGAAAAATGCATTGTATCCGGAAGCAATGCGTTTTTCACTGACGGTTGCTACGAGATGTTGTCTGTAAGTCTTCAGTTCTTTATCACTCGCAAAAAACGCATCACAACCCATTGAACCCCCGCGGAAAAAACTGAAACACTGAACACAATTGCAGACAAAACTTGCTTGCAAAATGGTGCGAGTTTCAGTGAACGCACCCGGACTTATGTGTGAAAGAGGCTTTAGGCCAGCTGCACACGAGTGTGGGTAAACACGCATAAGATCTGTACAAATTTCTGTGCGGATTTATACACTTTACTGGGACTGTAACACGGGAATCTTCACAGAAAAACTAGATGTATTCAGCAACAGGTGGCCTTGGGGTGTCGTCACATGCTGTGGATTTTGTTGCATAATTTTCTGCGACAGAAAATCAGTTCCATTCACCTGAATAGGTCTTGCGGAAATCTACAAGCTTGATGCTCCATTCAAATGAATGGAATTCATTTTCAGTCGTAGAAAATTCTGCAACAAAATCTGCAGCACATGAGTGCACCCTAAGCGGTTATATACCTCTGTGTATAACCTCACAGGTAACAGCAGTCCTACATGGCTACAATTCATTACCGTGTGTTCTCTTGGGATAATGAAGGCAGAATAGACAATTACATAGAATGCAAATCCCTAAGGCGTCTTATCCGCACACATCCGCACGCAATCGCAGTCAGTTTTGACTGCGATTGCGTACGTTTGTTCAGTTTTTTCCGCGCGGGTGTGAAGCGTTTTAATGCGTTTTTCAAGCGCGTAATAAAAAACTGAATGTTTACAAAGAACATCTCTTAGCAACCGTCAGTGAATCACGCATTGCATCTGCACGTGCGTGCGGATGCAATGCGTTATTCATGCAGCCCCATTCACTTCAATGGGGCCAGGGCTGTGTGAAAAGCACAGAATATAGAACATGCTGCGATTTTCACGCAACGGCGAACTGAAACGTCAAAAACATCACTCATGTGAAAAGCCCCATTGAAATGAATGGGTCAGGATTCAGTGCGGGTGCAATGCGTGATGCGAAATCTGGCCGGTGTGAAAGGGGCCTAAGGCCACATTTCACAATTCATATGGTTGAGCTGGATTTTATATGTTTAGGGCTCATGCACACAACCATATGTATTTTGTAGTCCGCAAAAAACGGATCCTCAAAAACTACAGAAGACGTCTGTGTGCATTCCGTATTTTGCGAAACGGAACAGCTGGCCCCTAACAGAATAGTCCTACCCTTGTCCGTTATGCGGACAATAATAGGACATGTTCTATTTTTTTGCGGAACGGAAATATGGACATACGGAAACAGAATGCAAACGGAGTAACTTCCATTCTTTTTGCGGACCCATTGAAATAAATGGTTCCGTATACGGGTCACAGAAAAAACGGAACGGACACGGAAAGAAAATACGTTCGTGTGCATGAACCCTAACACACCCAGAGGAATACTTGAAAAACCCAAACGTTATTGAGAAGGAAATTCTGAAAGTTATCACTGCAAAAACAATCAGTCATCAATAATCATTATCGCACAGCACCAATACCAACCTCATCTTCTGTAGAGAAAATCCCATACGGCAAATTCTGGATGGGAAAATCAGAGTCTGGGTCTACCGGGATGAAAGACATGGTGAGCAGAGAGACAGGAGAGTGTGGCTGATGTTCAGATAACTCCAGATGTGTCAGGAAGAGGGAGGCTGGGGCCTGACATACGTCCTCCTCCTCACTAACCAATCCTGCATGGAGGAGCTTCTACACCCACCGGCATGTCACTAATCAAAACCAGGGTCAGGATGACTCAGCCCGTTCCTCAGACCAAAGTTCAAAGACTATTCCAAAATTTGATGTTAGCGTTCTCTCCTGCGCTGTCTGTACAGATGCACAACACACAGTCAGGACTCCTGTACAAGTTCAGGTCTTCTCCTGGATTTCTCAGGTTTTTAATCATGCAGTTTTAAGGTCAAAATCATGTTTGGATCGTAAAGTGAGGGAAAGTATAAGGGAGGGATTCTACTTCTCTTTTCTGATTGCACTCCTGGTTTCAGCTTCAAAAACTGCATCAAATCCTGAATGTCTATGGGCAGCCTAGACTGGGTTTCTGCATTCAGGTGTTTAGATGCAGTTTTTGAAGGGAAAGCCAGGAGTGAATTCAAAAAGGGGAGAAGACTCATGAGATTTATCAAAACTGGTGCTAAGGAAATCTGGCTTAGTTACCCATAGTAACTAGTGTTGAGCGAACTTGTGGTTTCAAGTTCGGCGTACAAGGTTCGGGTTATATAATAATTCCATTATGGATTCCGCTACCACAAACCATAAGTTATAGTCCGTGGTAGCAGAACGCATAACGGGATTCTTAGATAACCCGAACCTTGTACGCCGAACTTGAAACCACAAGTTCGCTGAACACTAACAGCAACCAATCAGATTAAGGGCTCATGCACATGAAAATTGTGTGTTTTTACATTTCGCAAATTGCGGAGCCACAAAATACGGAAGTCGGCTGTGTGTGTTACGCAATTTGCAGAACAGAACATCCTGCCCTCTGCAGAACTGTCCTATCCTTGTCTGTAAATGGATAAAAATAGGACATGTTCTATTTTATTGCGGGGCCGCGGAACAGACTTATGGATTCGGACAGCATATAGTGTGCTGTCTGCATCTTTTGCAGCCCCATTCAAGTGAATGGGTCCGCATCCGACCCGTAAAAAATGCAGATCGGAGGCAGGCAAAAAACACGGTAGTGTACATGAGTCCTAGTCCTTTTGTTTTCCAAAGAGCTGTGAAAAATGACAGGTGGAATCTGATTGGTTGCTATGGGAAACTAAGCCAGTTCTACTTTACACCAGTTCTGATAAATCTCCCTAGTCTTTCCTATATATTTGTACTCTGTTCCTGGCTTTAGTTTCAAAAACCTGCATGGAATTCCAGTCTTAAAATCTCAGCTGACTATTCATGTGTTATCAATTGCAGCATTTTAATTGCTTTGTAAGGCTGTCTCCACATGTTGCGGATTACATGCGGTTTTTGCACGCAGATTCTCGTGCAGAAAAAAACACAGCATAAGGGCTCATCCACATGAGAACAGACTAATCTGTTTGTACACTTTTTTTTTCGGTGCACAAAATGACATGCCGTGTGGATTTTGAAATCAGCAGAATATGAATTGTTTGAGCGGTTCTTGGTGCGGATTTCACCCTTTTCAATAGAAAGGTGAGATCTGCGGGAAATCTGCAAGTAACACATGCGGAATTAGTTTGGAAATGCACAGAAATCCGCTATGGAAATTCGTGAGGAAGTTCTGCAAGTCTACCCGCACACCAGTTTGGGGGGGGGTCCCTGCACAGTCTGACACTGGCAGCACTGATTGGACAGAGTCAGACACACCCACTACTGGTAACACTCAGCTGGACCTTCACTGCAGACTGCTGCCATGCATTTGTAAACTTCAAGCAGGAATAATACAGGAATGGCACAACAAAGAGTCATAAGAATAGATGCTCCAGAATTATTACATGGGGGATGCAAGTAGTTATTAAGACAAACAAGTCAGAGGTGTCTATTAACCCCTCAGGTGTGGCACCGGAGGGGTTAATAGACGCAGTTTGGTCATTGAGGCTGTGAGTATGTGATATTGCCAGCACCCACCGCCTATATTTTTATTAATGGTTTAATAATAATCATTGGTGGCGTAGTGCCAGTTTAATCCTGTCATTGGTGGTGCAGTGGCCACAGTCCCTCCCCTCCTCCACTCTCTTCTCATTGGTGGCAGAGGTGACCGCATCACAGTGGGGAGGGAGGTACTCTCTCCTTCTCCACTGTGTCGGCTCAGGATTACATGGTAGCGCTGCGTGCCATGTTTTCTTACTGATGCTATCGGAAAATAGCAAATCCCGGTATTGTATCGATAGTTTGATACTCGGTGCAACTACCGTATGTGTGTGTATATATATATATATATAGCATCTGTCCCAGGATGGTGACTGTAATACAAAATATATCCACTTATGGGCAGAATTCTTGCTCCATGATAATGACTGCTATCTATATGTATAAATATGCTCACAAAAATTTTTTAGTGGAAATACGAATAATATTTTGAGGCAAAGGCATCAGCTATTTCGAATACACAAAATACCCAGGACAAACCAACGAGGAGGTTCCTTTGCATGTTGCCCCACTGGTCTACTTTCATAGACGCTGGTGGAATTTGATATGAGCATCTGCAGGTGAGCACCGCCCTCCCCCAGCTTGGTACCGCCCACATCACATTGTACATCCCTGTACAGAACTTCAATATGGGCGCTGAATGTAGCAGGAGCAGCGGAGCCAAACATGCTGGAAAGGGTGTGTTCACATCATGTTTTTGCCATTTAAGGCAGGGATGCTCAACCTGTGGCCCTTCAGCTGTTGAAAAACTACAAGTCCCAGCATGCCATAACACCTGTAGGCTGCCCAGGCATGCTGGGAGTCGTAGGATACAAAAGTGTAGCACATCACGCTGTCTGCTAAAAAAAACATTGACTTCTGTTAGCATATAAGTTTTTTGTATCCATTAAACGGATGGTAAAAATGTGATATGAACCCAGCCTCAGTGTATTGGGGGCCATTCTCCACCAGACTGCTGAGTGCAGGGCACAGTGGAGTGAGGTTTCAACAAGACAGCTTCCTGGCTTTTGTATCACTAAGGGCTCATGCACACGAAAGTATTTTCTTTACGTGTCCGTTCCGTTTTTTTTGCAGACCATAGGTGGAACCATTCATTTCAATGGGTCCATAAAAAACTCTGTGTATTCTGTTTCCGTATTCCGCAAAACAATAGAATATGTCCTATTATTGACGGAAACCAGACAAGGAAAGGACTGTTCTAGGGGCCAGCTGTTCCGTTTTGCAAAACACGGATTGCACACGGACATCATCCGTATTTTTTGCGGATCTGTTTTCCAGACTGCAAAATACATACGGTCGTGTGCATAAGCCCTAAGGCTCCATTCACACGTCCTGTTTTTCTTTCCCGATTCGATCCTGATCTGGATCCATTCATTTCAATGGGTCCTGAAAAAAATCAGGATCGAATCAGGAAAGAAAAACAGGACGTGTAAATGGAGCCTAAGGGGGAGATTTTTCAGGCCCAGCACTTTCTGCGCCTGCCTTGATATCCCCTGCACTGCTGGAGGATGCGCTTAATTTATGACGAAGCATACCCCTCGTCATAAATTAGGCACACCTCCTGCAATTAGTGCGCCTACCCAGAAATATGGGGTTGCTCGGAAGTGCCATAGATTTGTCTTCATTTACATCAGAAAATTGGTGTTAATGAGGATAAATTTAATCGCTGCATCTGGCCACACCCACTTTTAGAAACGCAAAAAAGGGGAGATGCAACTTTTTACCACCACTTTTTAGGCGTAAAGGGAATGATAAAACTCCCCTTAAAGAGACTATTATGTTTATTTTGTAGTATTTCAGATCAAGATGCAAAGATAAAGTGCCAATGTCTGTCCCACTCACTAACTACAAAAATTTTCATGCATAATTGCTCTAGCAATGTCGTATTACACAAATATGCCAATCTCAAAAAGGTGCGGCCTCTGGGACCCTTACAGATGCAGACATTAATGTGGCTGCACCAGCGCATCCCCTGTTGAAGGTTATGTACACCTTTTAAGGTAATTTTTGTTTATCTTTGCGTTTTACTCATTTTTGGGTGAAAATCTTATCTGTCACAACTGTTTTTCTGTCTGTGTGCATCCTACTTTCACTTTCTGATGTTCATCTAATAACCCTTATCTCTAGATTACAAAAAGGTCAAACACTTATTTAAGCCACATTCTTATCAGTAAGATAATAACTGAGTTACAAGGTCAGAAAGCAGAGATAAGGAGCCCGTCAGCTCCCTGACTGACAGAAAAGGGAGGAAATCCAGAGGCTGCTACTAGAGCATCTCAGCTCTGTACAGAAAAAAGGGTTTCATATTTTTAATAAAGACCAATGTTTAGCTCAAAATGAGTACAATGCACTAATTAAAAAAAATTGCCCCAAAGGTGTACATAGCCTTTACATTTTCCCTACTGCCACACGCACATACACACAATGCAGGGTGACACAGAAAGGGGCTTCACTGCTTTCATTCTCAGGATTGCAATGGGGACTCATACATTAAATTTGCTATCACACAGTTTAAATTTAGGTTATTAAATTTGTTTAATTTCTGTAGTCAGAAAAGTTGACTTAAAATAGTAGAAGACTTTGATTAATGTTGTAAATGTTCATCTAAAAGTGTTGACTGGTACTGACTAAGGCTACTTTCACACCTGCGCTTTCCCTTTCCGCTATCGAGATCAGTCATAGGGTCTCATTACCAGAGGAAACCACTTCCGTTCTGTCCCCATTCATTGTCAATGGGGACAAAAATGAACCAAACGAAACGGAGTGCACCAGAATGCATTCCATATGGTTGCATCCCCTTTGTGTACAGAATAATGCTGCAAGCAGAATTTTTCTGTCCGTGATGTGGTGCGGAGCAAGACAGATCCGTCATGACACACAATGTAAGTCAATGGTGGCAGACACATTTTCTTGGACACAAAAGAGAACAGATCCACCCCCCCCCATTGACTTACTATTTTAGAGCTATTTTTACAGCTATTTTAGAGACAACTGGATCCGTTCATATTGGATGCAGACGATTATATTATTGTGACGGAAGCGTTTTTGCTGATCCATGACGGATCCAGCAAAAACTCTAGCGTGAAAGTAGCCCAACAGGGTTTCCCCCCCAAGAAAAAAAACATATCATTTGACCATGGGGTGTGTCTGGTATTGTCGTTTAGCCCAGTCCCTTATAAATGATAAGCTCAGATTCACATCATATCCGCACCTGTACTAAAACTGAAGACTTGACTCTTCCTCCCCGGTAGCTCTGTCCCACTATATTTCAATTGGAAGGAATTTCACAGGGCACAATTCATTCACCCACAACCATCAACAATTCTACAGAGGTGGGCGGCTGATAAATGTGATATTATATGATTATAATTTTAGATAAATAATAGATCAATAACATTGCTGGAATGAAGTGAAAAACAAATACAGATCTTGGGTTGAGAAAACCCACAAACCAAATTACCTGTTTACTGTATAAAAGAATAAAAGTACTAATTACCCTATATGCAGACCTTAATCTGAAATTTTGTATTCCACTCCCCAAACGGTAACATTTTCTTTCCACAAATCAGTTGTAATATCTTATTACAGTAAAATTACCTTTTTTTCTTCTCCTCCCCCACCCTGCCTCTGAATTCACTGAGAAAACCCCTCTTCAGAGAGGCAGCGATGAAGAAGGATTATTACTTGCACTGAGAGATCAGGTTACAGTTGCTGCCCACAGAAGCCTTTAGAGAGGATGCGGAGAAAGGAGCAGCTGCAGATAGAAACTGGCACCTGTGCCTCTAAGTGTTACTATCTCACTACAGAGCTGGATCCACAGCAACACTACCTGGTACATCTGTATAAGGCTGCTTCACTGTATATGGGAGATGAAGAAAGCAGGTCCTGCTCCCCTATGTGCAGTGTATGGGAGACATCATAGCAGCTAGTCTCCACCCACTAGCTCAGGGAACACTGACAATTATAGATGGTGGCCCGCAGAGGGAAAACTGGTGATAAAGACAGGTTATATAATCACCAGCTATAGTGTCCAATTCTGAAGAGTCACCTAAAACACCAGTTACACTTTAAGAACACAGGATTTAAAAAAAAAAAAAAAAAGGAGGAAAGGGGCAAGTTATAAAACTAAGAATGATCTAAGCAGACCTCACAGGGGTGAGGTGTGTGAGAACTAACACAAGACACACGCTTTTATATTTTATTTAAATCAAACGGACATAAACATAAAACCTTTGGTGAGAGGCCATTATGTGGCCAGCTCTCACGCGTTTGATTATATCTACTATAAAAATGAAACAAAAATATTTTAAATTTATAATGTTTAACGGCCAGAAGCAAACGGAAGGCCTTTGAAATAACTGCTCAGTCTGGTGGGACCAGCCTTTCAAGACTCACAACGGAGCCCTTCCCTGTTCACAACGCACACTGCCCACCACAGGCGTGACATTATCATCTGAAGCCACCGTGGAGGCTGGCCTCTGAGCAAACACATGCAGGACCCGCTGGGGAAAGAAAAAAAGATTCCAACACTAAAATGGATACGCTTTTTCTTCTAGAATTAAAGATTTCCTTTAGTAAATCACCCACTCAATCACACAATATGATGCAGAAGGAAAAAAAAAAAAAAAAAAAAAAAAAAAACGCTGCTCTGTTGAAAAGGGCACTTCGCCAGAGATCAAGCACACATGATTAAACTGGTCCAATAAAATGTTGATCTGTTTAGTTCTGGGATGAATACAATGGAATAAAGAAGAGTCAGGAGTCTGACGCCAGAAGCCACATCCAGAGTACATTACACTCCGTCACATCCTCTCTTCTTCATGAACAGTTGTGCACAGTATGGAAAACCCTGGAGACAGTTTAAAGAGTCTTTAAAGTTTTTGTGGTTTATCCTTGTTTCAATTGTAAGGATTCTGGAAAGCTGTAATAAGAAAAAAAGGGGAGGGGAAAAAAAAAAAAAAAAGGAGCAAGATGATACAGAAGGAGCCGTATCCCTGGATGTAGAGTCAAGATGGTAAAGGTGGGTTGTATGACTTTATTGTCCCACAACAGTCCGCACCACAATGCTGGTGTCATCCAGGACACGGACTGAAGCTTGCTTTCAAATTTTCTGGATCTTCTCCCCGACCACAACAGGGTTTTCTTTCCTGATCTTTTCAGCTGCATCAGCTTTATAGTCATAGGAGCAACTGTGCACATCAGAGTAGCGGTGTGTCCCACAGAATATATTCCCACACCGGCAGTCAAATCCTGGCAAAATAATAAGAAAAGGAACATATTAATATCAGCTGCCAATGACTTTATATAATCTCTCTCTCTTCCTAAGGGCTCTTTCACACGAGTGGATTCAGTCCGAGAAATCTGCAGCGTGTAGGAGAGCCAAGCCCCGTTCAGGACAAAGATCACAGACATGCACAGAGCATTATCAATCATGTTACTGCTCCATGTCTCTGCTGCCCAGAACGGGGCTTGGCTCTCCTACACGCTGCAGATTTCTCGGACTGAATCCGCTCGTGTGAAAGAGGCCTAACACAAACCAACAGGACAGGCATTCTTGTTTCTAGAAGGGCCTGGACCAGAAGTCGCAATAACAGACAATTTTTACGCATGAGACTTTATCTGGAGCCCATCTAGTATTTTTGGTCCCTGACCCCTACAACACCTGGTGCAAGAACTGAACAGATCTTACAGGCTAAGCTGATTAAGCGCTTCAGAGCACCATGGGGGCCCGGCGCTGACTGAAGTCGGGCTCCTGCTGTAATGACTGGGATCGGTAATAACCGCTCAACATCCTAGATGTTGTGGTCTATCGCAACCACAGAATCTATGTCGTTTAGAGGGACATATGCATTGTCATAGCAGCTAGGGGGGGCCTAACATTAAAGGGGTTATCCGACCACTGAAATGCCCCCGTTTATGCTAGGGCACTCACACACAGTGTACTTACCTGGCTCCCTGGCACCCACGTTGCTTATAAAGCCTGCACGGCCACCACTGCATACCCCAGCAGGCGCTGACGGGAACGAGTCTACCTAGCATCGTGGGTGACGCTAGTGAGGCTCATCCCTGTCGCAGCCTGCTATTGGCTGCCCACCAACCCCCCCTCCCCCCAATGCCGATTTTCATCCGCGCGACAGGGAGATGCAGCGGTGGAAGTGACACGGGTGCCAGGAAGTAGGTAAGTACATTGTGTGCGAGAGGCCCGGGCATACTGGGGGCCTTTCAGGAGGTATTACTGGTATTATAGTACATTATTTTAAAAAAATAAATAAAATTACCTGCACAATGTACTGCACAAAAGAATAAAAGTATTAATTGCCCTACATGCAGACCTTATTCTGAAATCTTGTATCCCCCCCCCCCTCCTTTTTTCCCCACAGATCATTTGTAATCTCTTATTACAACACAATTTCTCCTTTTTCTCCTCCCCCACCCTGCCTCATTCTGAATTCACTGCAAAAACCGTCTTCAGAGAGGCAGAGATGAAGATGGATTATGACTTGAACTGCTATATCAGGTTATAGTTGCTGCCCACAGCCGCTCCATCCATTTCAGGGGTGCTCCGCAGGGCACGGCCCCCCACCACCAACCTGATAATTAGCCCCTTTTCTGTGGATAGGGGATAACTTGTTTTAACCGAGATACCCCTTTAATGCTGAGCCTACCACAAACAATGTGACAATAAGGAACACAAGAGTGCCATTACTTCTAGCTGCTACACTAGCTGGGGGTGTAGAGGGCTGGCCTAAAATCTGAATACTCATATAGGGCCAGGTTTACAGACTGGGGCCAATATAAACTTTGGAAAGGTCTCTAAAACATATCTGAAGAGTTAGAAAATTAGGGGAAAGCTTTAATTCGTCTGGTGTGCAAACATAAAAGGTTTACAGCTTCATCAACTACATAAGATACCATCCATTTGTGGCACAGAATAGACAGCAAATATGGCCAACGTATAAGTAGCCTTAGGGGCCGTTCAGATGGGCGTGGTATGGCGGATCCGCAAAAATGCAGATCCGCAATACCACGGACGCCGCACGGTGTGTGTTCCGCAATTTGCTGAACACATGGCCGGGCACCCCGTTGAAAATGCCTATTCTTGTCCGCTATTGCAGACCAGAATAGGACATGTTCTATATTTTCTTGCGGAGCCGGGGCTTGGCAAGATCACACGCCCGCCATTGAAGCGAAATTGCAAAATTGGGGAATAGATGCGCGTTTCCACTGATATTACATTCTAGTCCTTTTATCTTTGATGGGGGTCTGCTGCACTATTCTGCCTACCTGAAGAACGTACTACGAGTCAATGGCAGCCAATTGGATCCACTGCTTGGTTAAAGCGAGTTCTTCATGGGTGTAGTTGGCTCTAGCTTACGACAACATACCGAACAGTCCTCTCTCTGTGACTACCTAACTGCGGACGTGGTACAACACGCATACAGACCTGTGAGCCCAACTTTCTTGTGGCACATGTGGCAACGGTTTGTCTTCTTGACTTTGGCCTTTTGTGGGGAGCGCTCTTGTTCTTCAGTAGAATTCTGCCCACTATCGGAAGCTGCAGCTACAGAAAAAGGAAACTGTAATTATGCAAAATGACTCCTCATCACGTCTCTGCCCTGTACAAGGATAAAATCCCACCAAAGCAAATAATCACTTACCATCAGCACTGTCTAACGTCTGTTCTGTTTCATTATGCTTTCTCTTCCCCCTTCTCGAGCCTTCTTGCAACACACTGCGCTGAACTCCCCCCTTTTCTACGCTTGAAAAACTGAAACCCTTCTCTGAGAGTCTGCAATCTGGAATATCCAACAGCAACACCTTCCATAGCTAGTTTTAAGTAAAGCCCCCAATTTTCTAGCAAACACTACATCTCCATTTTCATACCCTTCCCCCGCCTCCAACACTGACTGACAAGTCATTATCAGCCAAGGATTGGTTTCACAGAATCAAACTCCAGGTCATTGAACGCGCGTTGTAGAAGACCTCTGACTGCCCTTAGGATTGTCCCGTTTTTGGAGGTGCCCACCGTTCCCAGCTTTACACATTATCATTGATAAACTATACATTTACCAAATACAACATACGCCAACAAGGTCGCATATGGATTTATTTTTCTATGTAATGATAGTGGTGATGAGAGAATATGGTTCATCTTGCTGTGGACGAACTCCATTCATTATTGTGCATCACTAAATTTCATTAGTATCCCTATTTCCGTATAGGCAGTAAAATGTATTGCCTCCAATGAGGCAGTGTAAAAATGGGCGCCATTAAAGGGGGTTGTCCGAGACATACCGTATTTTTCGCTTTATAAGACACACTTTTTTTGCCCCAAAAGTAGGGGGAAAATTGCGGTGCGTCTTACAAAGCGAATAAAAGTGAGCGCTTCCATTATGGAGCGCTTCCGGGTATGTTTTAGCTGCAGCACCCCCATCAGACCTCAGATCAGCCCACCCAGCCCCATAACAATAAAATAAAAACCTCTCTTAAGTGTCCTGTGCCGCAGCTCCGCTCTGGGTCCGGCGCTGCACTGTCCTGACTGCGTACAGTGTCACGACATAGTGCGCTCACTATGACCTGACGCTGCACACAGGCCTTAGAAGCCAGAGGAGCGCCGGACCGGAGCCGCGGCGCAGGACAGGTAAGAGAGGTTTTTATTTTATTGTTATGGGGCTGGGTGGGCTGATCTGAGGTCTGATGGGGACCTGATGTGATGTCCTGAAATTTATGGAGGGTCTGATGAAAAATATTTTTTTCTCATTTTCCTACTCTAAAATCTGGGGTGTGTCTTATCTTCGGGTGCGTCTTATAAAGCAAAAAATACGGTAACTCTTCGGAGCATTTTTGTTCCCATTGACACACTGCTAGGCGGAGGCTTCTGCCTAGCAGTGTTCCTGGTGAGGTCACTGGCACTAATGGGAGGTCAATAAAGTGGCAGTGACGACACCAGGATCACTGCTTGGCGGAAACCTCCACCTAGCACGCCCATCAGAAGCCCAGTACATTAACAGATCTGAAGAAAAAGCTGTATTGCGCAGGACAATGGGGAGCATCGGAGCTTAAAATGCTTCAATGCTCCACTTATAGGGGTTGAATGGGTGAAGATGGGGTTATGTCCGGGTATAGCACTGAACCAGGACAACCCCTTTAACACAACACTTCACAGTAACGGCGTATACGCGAAATTAAGGAGGAGCGGCACATGCCCCAGTATATTTCATAACGAATCCAAACCAGTATTTGTGATGTGCACCACAATCATTAATTAACCCGGATTTGGATTAGTTATATATTTATGGGACAGTGCATGTGCATTAAAATGTATTGCCTCCAATGGGGCTGTGTAAAGATGGCCACTGTTAACATGACACATTAGTCTTGCGCATGCGCTGTTTCATAAATATATTTGAACATATAGAGATCGCCCACAGCAGGAGGAACGAGACTTACCCATCACTAAAATAATAAATATTAATACTCACTGCCCCGAACCCCCTCTGTTCCAGCAACACCACTCCTCTCAGCATCTGCAGCCATGATGTAATGCTTACAATAAGTACTTGCCCACATACTGCACATGATCATTGCAACCATAGGTCTTGGTGGCAGGAGGACAGGGAGGTGGTGCTGGAACTGAAGAGTTTCGGCATGGTATTTTTTTTTTAAGTTGATTAGGCTTAGTTCACACTTCAGTGAATTGATCGGCTATTTCCAACAGTGACCGTCTGCCAAAACCAGGAGTGGAGGCTACACAGAGATACGGTATAATGGAAAGATCTGCGCCTGTTCTGTCCTTCTGAACCCGCTCATGGTTTTGGCTCACAATAACAGATCAAAATCACTGACCAAACACTGACTGTGTGACCTAGGAATTACCAGCATACACATCAACTACTTATGGCAATGTTTGGCTGTTGCACACGATATATGCCACACATTCCCCAGCATTCACCTGTGCCCACAAAGGACACACTTGACACTTAAAAATAATATAGGACTAACCTTGTGCCTCTTTCGATTCTGAAGTTCTGTCGTCTGTGGTTTCTTCTTGCAAAGAGGCCGACTCTGACTGGGGAAGAGAACTGACAAACAGAGACAGCAGGATAAGCATAAAAAAAAAACTGGGTGAAATATTCCTTTTATTAGGGACCTCTTTTCCCTAGATTTACACAGATCTTTACCCAGACATTATAAACTCAAAACCTGGACCCATCCCGGAGCCCGAGATATCAAATATGGGAAATCAAAGCTGCAGTGGTCCTTCAAGAATGGCCTCAGACTACGATATCTTCAGCGAGCAATAGTCTTTCCAGGGCCACTGTAACTGCTCATGCGATTGGCTAGAACAGTGATGCCCAACCTACGGCCCACGCATGCCCCTGCGTCTTATGGGGCGAGTGCTAATGAGCGCTGCCATTATGGAAGCGCTCATTAGCACCGGAGGACAAGGAAGCGGTGAAGACTCTACTCACCGCTTCCTGGTCCTCCGCTCGGCTGTGCAGGGCTGCACAGCGTGAGTGCACAGAACAGCCGACTGCCATAGGAAGAAGAACGCTGGAGCGGAGGAGTCCAGGAGCAGGAGAGGTAAGTGCTTTTATTTTATATACTCTGCGGCTGATGGAGGCATCTGGGGGCTAGCTGATGGAGGCTTTGGGGCTGGCATGAGAGGCATGGGGCTCTTATCAGAGATCTGATTGGGGGTTATTCACATTGGGGTCTGATCTGAGGTCTTATTTGGGTTTTTTTTCTTATTGTCCTCCTCTAAAACCTTAGGTGCGTCTTATGGGGCGAAAAATGCATTCTGTGCTGAGAATCAACGTGACAAACTTTGATCCAAACATTTCAAAACTGGTTTCTGGAAAACATCTGCAGACGTCACATTAATGAAATGACATCAAATAGTGAGTACAGAAATTATTTCTGGTTTATGATTTCTTTCTAATACTGTGTTATCTAAATAAGTAGAATAAGTTCCTTCTTAATGATTGCATTTCTTTCTGGCACTGCTACCTGGTTCTGGCCTGTGAAATTTATTCCAGGTCTAGTGCGGCCCCCAGATGAAAAATGGTTGGGCACCACTGGGCTGGAAGATGTAGCCATTACTGAATGTCTGGTTAGTAGCGCCTCTCTACAGTGAAGCGCAGTATTACATGCACAGTATTGCTCCTTAATCAGGAGCGGGCAGCTCCATTTCATTAACCAGCAAAGTAAGTACCGAACAGGATCCTAAAGAAGCAGCCAGAAGTGTTTTCTGTTACATGTAAGGATTTAATGTATCTGTATTAGTTATCTGCTTAGGCTACTTTCACACTAGCGTTTTTAATTTCCGGTATTGAGTTCCCTCATAGGGGCTCAATACCGGAATAAAACGATTCAGTTTTGTCCCCATTCACGGTCACTCAGCATGACGGGGTCACATTTAGATACTACTTATAACTTACAGCAGGGACGCTCAACCTGTGGCTCTCCGGCTGTCCGAGCATGCTGGGAGTTGTAGTTTTGTAACAGCTGGAGGGCTGCAGGTTGGGCGTCCCTGACTTAGAGGACAGCAGATGTGGTACTTAGGTGCAGTCAGAGATTAAGCGCAGGAATTCTTCTTTCAGTTTTCTGGTCCTGATCTGTGACCACTGCAGAGGTCAGGAGGGACCTATTGTGAATAGTGGATCCTATGTTATCCATGTTTAGGTGATTTTACTCTAATTCTGACTGTGATAAGCAGACCACAATGTGGTGCCTATTGGGCTTAGTGGCAAGGTTTTTTTTATGCTGGAACCCAGGGAACGCAGTCCCCCATATTTCGGGAGATGGGGCTTTTGTACGACTTCTTCGCTTGGTCACAAAGAACCACACAAATTCTATATTGGGAACTTACCTGGCCTGTGTCTGGGGGGCCACAGATTCTGCAGGCTCATCCACCTTTGAATTAGCTACATGCTGCGGAGTGGACGCCTCCACCCCACTTCCCACAGACACCACTGAACAAGACACAAATATACAGGTATTGAAGATTATCATCATATATCATACAGGGAGAGGGAACGATTACACAAGCGGCCGCAGTGTTACCTGGAGGACTATTTCTGCCATTGCTGCTGTTCTGTCTCTGGAGGAATTCTTTGTAGCAGACCGAGCACAGTCCATTGGTTCGTGGGTTACCATAAAAGCCACAACCATTTGAACAAAGTAGAGGAGCCTGGTTATGGTTTGTCTCCTGCGCCATGTTCATCCACCATGCAGCTGAAACCAGAAAGAACACAAGCAGTTAGTATATGAATGATGGGAGGTTGTGGAAGCTGCAAACTGGGTACTGAACAGCAGTGATAAAATATTCACCCCCTCAAGACTATTACAGCACAGAACCACGGAGGAGTTCCTCAGACTGTGCCCACCACCATTACTGCACATGTAGGCCTCATGCACACGACCATATTTCCAGTCCGCATCAGATACGCTTTTTTTTTTTTTGGTGGATCAAATTCAGACCCATTCTCTTCTATGGGACTGCAAAAAAACACGGTCTTTTGTGCTATTCCATGTCGCAAATTATAGAACATGTCCTATTCCTGTCTGTTTCGCAAGGGGGACCACAAAAAGTGTAGGATGCACACAGCCCGCAAAACAGATACTGTCAATGACTGGTATCGAATTTAACAAAAACTTGTTAGACATAAGAAATTTGAGTAACTATACCGGTTTATTTCTCTTGCATTTATTTAAGTAGCATGTCATCGTGATCAACCCTATTAATCCCCACATACTGCCTGTTAGGGTTGATCATACTGAGTAGGTGAAACCCATGAATTGGCGCATACACGGTACTTCCCAGACGCTGAGGTCTGAACTGCGCATGCACCAACTGAACTTTCACCAGCGCATGCGTGGGATTACAGGAGTGGGCAGGAAGACATTGAGGGTACCCGATCCTGTGACTCAAGGGAAGAGATGGAGTGGCTGATGGGGAAAGGCGGGGGTGAAGTGAACACTACTTCCTCTTCATTACACTGCCCGTCATCACTTGAATGAAGCAAGTACTTGTAATTACACTATGCCACAGGGAGATGAAAAGTAGTGTAATGAAGAGGAAGTAGCGCTCACACAAAGCACCACCGCCTCTTCAAACAGCTGATCAGTGGGGGTGCGGGGTGTCGGACCCCTGCCAATCAGATATTGATGACCTATCCTGATGATAGGTCATCGTTATTTACTGGCTGCACAACTGCTTTTCTCACCTATCCACTAAACCCGCCATTCAGCAGAACAGGGGACTAGCTGGTAGACCACAGCCCAGCTCAGTGTAGACTTACAGTCTGTATTTTTTTTTTCAGTCTGCCTGCAAAAAAAAAAATTAAAAAAATAAATAACACTGGCAACATGCAGCAGCAATTGCCAGCTCAGTGTCACTTTTTAGTAGCTGCCAAATACCTAAAAAAAACATTTGGTCTCATCGAGACGCAGCTCTACTTGCAGAGGGGTCACGAGCAGCTGCTGTGTTCTCTCTCATGTGTGTAACTGAATGCCCGAGATGTATCACAGGGGCTCAGGCTGGATGAGGAATCTGGGTGGAAGAACTGCTCCAAGATCACATACCTTAGGCCTCACCCCCTTTCCTAAGACACTCTGTCCACTTCCAGCAGACGTCACATACCTGTCACAAGAAGAAGCCTGTCTAATACTAATCACTTTGAACACTCCCAGCATATCTGTGCGACAAGTCACGGAGCATTATGGAAACGGATATTGCAATCAACATGACGTCTACATTACTGAGATATTTTTGTGGATTACCATTTTAGGGAAGTTTACTATGACACATTCAGGTTCATCAACTCATGTCCAGGGTCATTCAGATGACGGCTTTCAATAGTCACCCTTAGGCCTCATGTGCACGAACATGTGCCAAGCATCGGGGACCGCAAATCGCAGTTCCCAATGCATCGACACTGTCCATGTGGCAGGTGCCGACAGCTGCAGACCCATTCAACTTCAATGGGTCCACAATCTGTCTGCACCGCAAAAAAATAAAAAAATAGAGCATATTCTATTTTTTTTTTGCGGTGCGGAGGCACGGACAGAATACCACAAAAGCGCTCTGTAGTGCTTTCATGGCCTTCCGCTCCATATCTTCCGGATTGCGGACCCATTCAAGTGACACGGTGCACACGGCCGATGCCTGTATATTGCCCTTGCCCTTAAAGGGGTTATCCCATGATTATTGTAAAACATGAAAATCAGACATCATATAGTACATGACAATCTCTTTCTAACAAAGCTAGAACCCTGTACCTCACATGGATCCAGAGATCTCCCCATTCATTGCTCTGCTAGATTTATATTAAGCTGACAGCTCAGGGGGAGTGTCTTTTCTGCTGCAGCTCAGGGGGGCGTGTCCATGTTCTACCTATCACAACTCAGGAGGCAGCTGAAGGATGAAACTGAGCATGTGCAGCCTTCTCAGTGAGCAGGTCAAAGAAATAAGAAAAAGAACAAACAGCAGGTGGCGCTGTACAGATACATTTCATTGAATAACTCAGTGGCTATGCTAAATGTTTAATTGCATGCAATTACAAAAGTATTCAGATCCAGGTGCTGGTGTGGAAACTGTAGAATATTTTTAGTGAGACAACCCCTTTAAGGTATGTTCCCAAAGAGTTTTTGCCCAGTCAAAACCCGGCATTTATGATGGAAAGTGGCCGAATCCCTGCCGGATGCCAGTCCAGTCAATGGGGATCCAGGTGTGCAGGGCATTACCTGCCTATGCTGGAACCTGGCTTGGTAAATGCATATGTGGACATAGCATTATATTAAAGGAGTTGCCCAGAATTACATACACATGGCTGCTTTCTTCCAAAAACAGCAACACCCCTGTCCACAGTTTGATCGCATCAACGTAGCTCTGCCCTATTGACTCCAATGGAGCCGAACGCAATACCAGATACAACCTATGGACGGGCGTGGTGATGTTTTTTTTTGAAGAAAGCAGCCATGGTTTTCTAATCCTGGAAAATTCCTTTAAATGGATTGTCCAAGTTATTTTTACTGATGACCTATCCTCAGGATCGGTCATCAACATCAGATCCGACACCATATTACACAAGCACCAATGCTAGCAAATAACGTGCCATAGGAGGCACCAAACAAATGCTTACTATTAATTTATCAATCAACCCTCTCACCAGAAAATGTGGTTACATCAGTAAAAAAAACAGACGGAAACCGGATGCCGTGTGTACTGTCAGTTTTTTCACTGCCTTGAATAGACTTGAGTGAAAAAAGGATGAAGTTAGAAGATGCTGCGATTTTTTTCCTGAACTGATGACCAGTGAAGAAGAGCGGTCATGTGCACAGACCCACTGAATGAATGGGTCAGGATTCAGTCCGATGCCGTCCGTAAAATGGAGCGCATCTGGATGGAAATCTCGCTAGTGTGAAATAAGCCTTAGGTGTAAATCCACACAGATGTAAGAGGACGCAGGCTGGAGGAGAGCTGGAAAGCCACACGCCCTGCAGTAAGGACATCATGGGGATTACAATGGAAAACAATGGGATCTGAAGAGGGAACCCAGACCAAGACCTGCCCTGAAACAATAAGGACATGCTCGTATATCAGCAGCTAATCCAACCAAAACTAAACCGATCCACCATCAGCAGTCTATGCCATAAAAACTCAAAATACTGGAAAACACAAAAAAAAAATCCCTTCTGTGTCATAGCATTGCCATCAGATCAGCACAGAACATGGGGAGACCACTGTCACCCACCTGCACAGCCGCCTGTTGCTAAGTAACCCTCACATTATTCTAAATGTGTCCCAAATGCCTCCTATTAATTTGCCATAATTTAATGTCTTTCCTTGTCATTTTGTATATATCTATTTCCTGGCCTTCTGTGCATTTATAAAATTGCTTTTATAGGCCTTTAAAAATTGAATTTTGTTGCTTTTTTCCCCCGAACCCCTGCAGTGCCCTCAGTATGTATTATTCACACACACACACACACACACTGGGCCCAATAGTGCCCCCAGTATAGAATGTCACCCTCAGTGCCCTCTGTAGATATAAATGCCCTTCTCAGTGCCCTCTGTATATATCATTAGCCCATGTTGTACCCCAAGTATGTATTGCCACCCTCACAGTGAACACTGCAGATATAAATGCCCCCCTCAGTGCATATCATGGACCCATGTTTTGCCCATGGTATATATAGTGCTATCCCCCAACTCCTAGTAGATCACACACAAAAAAACAAACCACAGGCACGCATAGCAACACTTGCACTGGAGGCAGCAGGACCTGATGCTCCCAGCATCATGAGGTCACATGATCACACTGGTAGCATCAGATCCTGCTGCCTCCAGTGTGGAGAAAGTGTTCTCGCTGATGCCTAGGGGAAGGGGAGTATTGTTTTCATAGTTTTTTTAACAGCTGTTAGAAGGGTGCACTTCTGTCTAAAAGGCCGTTAAAAACAGGTCCAATGACTACAATGGGGTCAGTCTGGCTGTCAAAACAGACAAAAATAGGACAAAAAAAAAAAAAAGCCATGTAAATAGTCCCAGAGACTGCAATGGTTCTGAAAAGGGCCACCAGACAGCGGTTTCCCACTGCTGTGTGAATGAGGCCTAATGGTTAGTAAAGCCCTCTAATGTACATGTGCCAAATGGCTGCACAGGAGAATACGGGAAGAGGGAATCTAGGACATGGAAAGGGATGATCAGTAGAAACCTGAATAAAATACTGCTGAGAAAAAAAACAGCAAACTAAGATGTGCATGGTGGATTTTACATGGCTATTGGGAAGCATTTGAGTTTAGAGTGGAAACACATGCAGTGTCATGCTGACATCACGCCTGTCAGATTCAGCTCATTAGGAGTCTGAGACCCATGTGACTGACGAGACCGACTGTGTACACAGCTGTATGTACGACTGTAGCTGCTGACGCCGACTCCTTGATCCGCAGGCTCAAACTGCAGCATGTATGATTAAATATATACACACACAATTAGGCTCCATTCACACGTCCTGTTTTTTCTTTCCTGATTCGATCCTGATTTTTTCAGGACCCATTGAAATGAATGGATCCAGATCAGGATCGAATCAGGAAAGAAAAACAGGACGTGTGAATGGAGCCTTAGGGTCCATTCACACGAATGTATATTTGCGGGTCCGTATTATTGCGGACCCGCATATATATGCGGGGGCCGCCCGGCGTCTGTTCTGCAGCGCTCGGAACACCACGCCGTGCGGCCCCATTGAAAATGCCTATATTTGTCCGTGTGTACGGACAAGTATAGGACATGCTTCAAATGAGCCGCGGCACGGAGCTAGCTCCGTGCCGCAGCTCCCGGCCCCACAGAGGTGAATGGGGCCACATCTATTCCGCAATTTTGCGGATAGATACGGCCCCATTCAATACGGTCGTGTGAATGGGGCCTTAGAATGGGTGCTAGGGGCAATCACCACCTCTGTCCTTTATGCCTCTCCCGCTATATCAAAATGGTTAAAGAGAGTTTCACCAATATAACTAACAGCAGTGCCCCACAGAAGATTACATACACATCCCAGACATACCTGTGTGCACTGTGTGTCTGTATTATATGTCACATCCCAGACATACCTGTGTGCACTGTGTGTCTGTATTACATGTCCAGGAAAGGCACTTTTATTCTGCTGGAAAACAGCTCCCAAGTGCCCGGCTGAAAGTGAAACTAAAAACAGCTTTCTCTCCCGACTCGATTTCTAACAGCTATATCTTCTGATATACTGGATATAATGCTGTGATTTTGGTGATGGTATCATTTGAAAGCTTGGAATGTCAGCTTTCAAAGAAGGTCAGAACCATTTTTCTATCTGCTACCAATCCCAAGATATGAGCAGCTAAAGCAGCCCTCCCCTCTCCAGTCTGGTTTGCAGCAGCAGAGCCGGACACTTGGGAGCGGTTTTCCTGCAGAATAAAAGTGCTTTTCCTGGACATATAATACAGACGCACAGTACACACAGGTATGTCTGGGATGTGACATGTAATACAGACACACAGTGCACACAGGTATGTCTGGGATGTGACATGGAATACAGACACACAGTGCACACAGGTATGTCTGGGATGTGACATGTAATACAGACACACAGTGCACACAGGTATGTCTGGGATGTGACATGTAATACAGACACAGTGCACACAGGTATGTCTGGATGACATGTAATACACACACAGTGCACACAGGTATGTCTGGATGTACATGTAATACAGACACACAGTGCACACAGGTATGTCATGTGACATGTAATACAGACACACAGTGCACACAGGTATGTCTGGGATGTGACATGTAATACAGACACACAGTGCACACAGGTATGTCTGGGATGTGACATGTAATACAGACACACAGTGCACACAGTGCTGGATGTGACATGTAACAGGCACACAGTGCACAGGTATGTCTGGGATGTGACATGTAATACACACACACAGTGCACACAGGTATGTCTGGGATGTGACATGTAATACAGACACACAGTGCACACAGGTATGTCTGGGATGTGACATGTAATACACACACACAGTGCACACAGGTATGTCTGGGATGTGACATGTAATACAGACACACAGTGCACACAGGTATGTCTGGGATGTGACATGTAATACCACCACAGTGACACAGTATGTCTGGGATGACATGTAAACACACAAGTGCACACAGGTATGTCTGGGATATGACATGGAATACAGACACACAGTGCACACAGGTATGTCTGGGATGTGTCTGCAATCTTCTGTGGGGCAGTGCTTTTAGTTATACAGGTGAAAATGAGGTGAAAGACTCCCTTTAATGAAACCACTACCCATATAAGATGCTGATGAAATGACCAATGTGATCGCGGTTAAAGGGGTTCTGCAAAACTGATGATCTATCCTCTGGATAGATCATCAGCCTCTGATCGGCAGCAGTCCGACACCCGGGACCCCCACTGATCAGCGGCCGTCTCTGTGTTTACCACAGGCCAGTGACGTCACGACTAGTATCACTGGCCTGGGCGGGGCTAAGCTCCATTCACTTGTATCCCTCCGTTCCCAAATCTGCAGCGCTGTACAGAACCAGCAAAGTGGACAAGTTTATAGTAATTCTCATTCACACGGATCCCAATCAAGTGAAATGGGTCCGCTGTCCTCAGGTGGTGGGCACGCAGTTGGTGCCTGTACATTGCGGATCGCAATTTGCAGTCCACGGCACGGGCACAGCCGTGCGCATGAGGCCTAAGGGTGCACTGACACAGCTTTTCAGTGGTGTTTTTCCGCAGTTTTGCATTGTTTATTAGCATTTCCTGAGGTAAAAACAGATATTAGAAATTTGAAACATGGGACACTAGCACTTTTTTTTTCTCCTGGCATTTTTGATAATTAGGCGGTGTTTCTTTTTTTAGGTCATTCACAAGGGGGGGGGGGGGGCGGCAGTTTAGTCATCACAAAAATGGTTATATAAACACCAGAGCAAAATCTGTGTGTGTAAGGACCTAAAGAATTTAGTAAAAAAGTTACGCCCGATATTTATGGTGTTGACAGTGCAGTAATCAAGGTAAAGTCACTTTATTAAAATACTCATATTTCAGGCATATTCTATGCCAGAGGTGGCAACCCATGGGGTTTTCACCACCCTGCCCGCACTGATTTCTAGCAACACATCGGGGGGCCAGGGAAGTAAGCGTCCTGTCACTTATTTCAGGCAAAGCTACAGGATCGGCATCATTAAATGACAACGGGGCTAATCCTCCTGCAGAAATCCAAGGGTCAGACTCCGATTTATGTGCCACAAGACACACCTCAGTTTAATCCTTTGTGTGAACACAGCCATAAAAGGCTTGTGCCAAGTTTTTAGGTTATCCCCTAACCGGAGGGCAAAACACCTAGAACTCCTTCCTGGTGATGTCACACCCAGGTGACAATCATGTAACTATCTCCGCCTGGGGGGACACAGCCGCCTATGCCTGGCACGGTGCCACCTGCCACAGCACTTAATGTCACCGTGACCGGATTTAATGTCATATCTGATGATTTAGAAAGAACTGACACCTAATGGAAGGTTCAGACAGAGGATTTTTGAGCACGGAATCGGGTTGAAAACAGAGGCGAATCTGCGCAGTTTGCAGGGAGGCTGTGCCACAGTTAATGCAGATTTCTGCCGCACGTTAGAGCCAGAGGGAGCCTGGCGTGACATACAGAGAGCAGGTCTGCACTATGCAAAATGAAAACCCAAGGCAGAAATCACAGCAGTCTCTGACATAGGGCATGCAGCTGTGTAAACCCTCAGTGTGAACAAGCCCCAACGCAGAGTGAAACGTCTCCAGTTGTGGGTCTTGAAATGTAATACACTGCCTGTCATAGCCCCTATGGCTACGAAGGCCGGCTTTAGTCTGACAGCTAAGGGGAGCTTTGTGGTGAGCACCATAGTGAGGAGCTGTCTGTCACCACAACAGGGCCACACGTCCACTCACCACGACACTGCCCTGTCTCATCCTGGAAGCAGGCACTCACCTCACACACAGGCCGGGGTCAGGGGGGGAGACGCCTGGGTATGTAGTCCCCGGAGGAAGCTTTATCAGTGTGAGGCCTAGAGCAGAGAGCGCCGCGACCCCCGCAGCCCTGGATTCCCGCCTCCGTGTCGCCGATCGTCAGCTCCTACGGTTTGCCTCCGGTTTGCCTCTCACTAGGCAACACAAACAGCAAGCCCAGGCTACCGTGAGAAGCGTTACCGGTGTCAGTCACTTCCTTCTTTCCCACTTCCGGTTTTTCTCTCCACTTCCGGTGATGGTAATTTTTGATGCTCCTCCCCCTATTGGTGTTTCTCGTTTTTGGTTGGCGTAGAGTTCGTGACGTTGTGTGACTGCATGACGTCATCGCGGTGTAAGGTTCTGTGCAGCGGTGGTCATCAGCTGTTTGTGAAGCTGTAACTCCCGGCATGCATTGCCAGACAGTGGCATGTCGGGAGGTGTAGTCATACAGTTGTAGCTTACCACCCTTCGTGCACCAGCGCCTGTCAGCCCTGCTGCCCTCCCCCAGCGGCACGCCTTGGCCGCAGTAGTGTGATATGTCCCTGAGCACATAGGTCAGTGCCCAGTCAGCGGGGGCACACTGGCAGCTGTGGGAGGAGCCTGCTGAGAAGGACTGAAACGTGTTTTTCCTTGTTTTTTTACTATTCAAAGCAAGATGGCGTCGATACAAGCCGCTAAGCGGGCGCTCAGGGCTCAGTTGAAGGAAAGGCTAGCAGTCCTTAGCGACCTAGAGAAGCTTCAGCAGTCCCAGGCAGTGACTCGGAAGGTGTGTGCCGCGACCAGGTCACTCACAGGCGAAACATATAATATAAGGGGGTAACACAAATTATATAGAGGCGATAAGCGGGTACGTGTGTTCTTTATGTGCTTATAAATAAAGTTTACTGAGGAAAGAACACCGTAAGGGAGATTATCCCAACTGCGACAGTTGTCAGTGGCAACCAATCAGATTGCAGCTTTCATGTGTCAAGCCCTTAGGACGATGTGAACTGTAACCTAATTGGTTATTGTGTGGCGACTTCTCAAGTTTTACAGTACTCTAGCTTTAATGATTCTCCAGGGTTTAACACTCACATTTGACCATGGCATCCAAGGGGTTCAATGACATTAGCCTCTGTTGAAAACAGCAGCAAACCCAACGGTTATGGCGCTCACAAGCGGAACTGTCTTTAAAGACCAGACTCCTGCTGTACATGTATGGCGGAGGTCCAGAAGAGGTTAAAAATTTCCATTGGCTTTGCAATTAGACAGTTATGTTTCCATGGTAACAGACTACTAACAAAGCCTGTGTAGTCTTAGGCCTTGTTCACACGTCAGTTATTTGATCAGTTATTTCCATCAGTTTTTGTGAGTCAAAACCAGGAGTGGAGGCTACACATAGATAAGGTATAATGAAAAGATCTGCACCTGTTCTGTGTTTTTGACCCACTCCTGGTTTTGGCTCACAATCACTGATGGAAATAACTGATCAAAAAACTGACGTGTGAACAAGGCCTTACCCTGCTGCTATTACCATCCATACCCTACTTCTTACTAAAATCTGTCTGGAAAACAAGATTCGGGGGAGAAATGGTGGCAATATGACTGTTGGATGAATACTTATAGGCCTGTATAGGAGCTGTAAACACAAAACGAAAGGCCATGTTTTAATTATTACTATTAATGTAATACTTTGGAACTATGATAAAAATATATATAAAAAAAAATCTATGTTGGTCACTGGAGGTACTCAGGCATATTTTATTTGGCAGCATTTGATGTACACATGCTCTATGAGAGGCCATATTGTTAACGCATTCTCCCAATAGAAGTAAACGGAGCGTGGAAATCTGGATTTTACTATTGAAGTCAGTTTTACATCTGCATTTGTGCCTGCAGTATGAGAGAAAATGCAAATGTAGAACACCAACACACAGAGATTTCTAGTCATTAAAGGGGATTCCCATCACATACAATGGGGACATATTACTATGATATGCCCCCATTGTCTGATAAGCCTCTGGTACCCGCACCTACAAGGAGAAAGGAGCAGGGAGAGCTATGGCTGGAGGCCCCCGGGAAACCACCAAGCGTTGCTCCCATACAAGTGAATGGGAGCGCACCGCGTGGCCCCTGCTCCCATTCATTACTATGGGGCAGATGGAAATAGTCAAACCAGTATGCGCAGTGCGCCCTCCATTCATTTCTCCGCTTCGATCTCGTTGTAGGCGCGGGTCCCAGAGGTGGGACCCACACCTATCATACAATGGGGGCATATCCTAGTGATATACCCCCATTGTATGTGATGGCAAAATCCCTTTAAGGCCCCTTTCACACGCGCAAGTTCCACACATCGGACTTGCAGCGTGAGTATACGCCAGCTCCCGTCCTGACCTCCCAGCACCGACGGGGTCACACAGCATTATATTGATTTATGATGCTATGTAAACTTTAGGGCTCATGCACACGGCTGTTCCTTGCATTGGGGACCGCAATTTCTGGTCCCCAATGCGCCATCAACATCCGTGCGGCGGGTGGGACGGATCGAGACCCGTTCAACTTCAATGGGTCCGTGATCCATCCGCACCATCAAAAAATAGAACATTTTCTATCTCTGGGATTGCAGACCCATTCAAGTGAATGTGTCTGTGATGCGGGGTGCCTTAGAGTTCTGGAATGTATTGTATAACACTGACATACTGCTCTCATTCTCTTTTGCTAAAATAATTTTTTAAAATGATGTCCCTTTTCCATAACGGTTGTTTATGGTCTCGGGGGTGAGCCTAGAAGCTGTGGTGTGGCATGTGGTAGGGGTTTATTTTAATATTTTTCTATTTTTTTAATGTTATTTTTATTTTATTTTTTTTTCTTTTACACTGTCCCCAAAAGGTCATACAAGGGATTTTTAATTGATGATTTTTCCTGTAATTGGGACTGAACTATTAGTCCGAGATACAGGGGAATGCAGCCTCCTAGAGGCTTTGTGAGGTTGAGCCTCATTGCAGAGTTGATCTTGGTCTGCTAAGACCCAGCAGCTTGTGCACTTTCCCAACCCCCAGCGATCACATGATCGTCAGGACTGGAGCAGAAAGCGGCTTTGCTGATCTGTATATACAGGACTCATTGAGTGCTACAGTGATGGGCAGTCCGGAAGGGGTTAAAGACTATAACATTCTGTGCGGACTGAAGCTTTCAAAGGGTCTTTGCACTTTACACACATGAAACAAATAATGTTAGCAGTTTTTTTCCTGTAGAGGAGATGTCGAAACATCTGAAAACATGCCAAGAGCTACAGCATTTTTTTAAAAGAAGAAAAAAAATAAATAAAATTGCTACCTAATTAACAAAAAAAAACTGCAGTATCAAAACAGCGCTTGTGTATTCTGCGTTTCATATTTCCCATAGACCTTCAGATAACATCTGGAGCTGGTGAAAAATGCTGCAAAAAGCACGGGGGCAAGAAAGGCCACTAAAAACACAAAAATGCAGAGAAACTCCAGGAGAAACCTACACGTGAAAGCGTCCTTAAAGAGGTTGCCCAAGAATTTGATATTGATGGGCTATCCTCAGGACAGGTCATCAGTATTAGATCAACAGTGGTCTGGCTCCTGGTGCCACCACCGATCAGCTGTTTGAAGAGGTCGCAGTGCTCCAGTGAGCATTGCAGACTCCTCACAGCTTACCAAGAACAGCGCCGTCCATCAGATAGTGGCTGTGCTTGGTATTGCAGCTCAGACCATTCACTTGAATGGGATAGAGTTGTGCCTAGGTCACGTAACCGATGTATGGTGACATCACTGGCTTAGGAAGAGAACAACTTCAAACAACTGATCGGCGGGGGTGCAGGGAGTTGAACCCCTACTGATCTGAAATTGATGGCTGATGATAGGTCATCAATATCAAATTCCTTGATAACCCCTATATCAAGAATGGAACTCCAAAAGTGGTGGAGGGCGCACTGCAAATGCACAGCCGGCCTCCGTTCATTTTGTATGGGGCTGCCGAAAATAGTCGAGCCAAATTGGCTTGACCATTTCTGTCGAACCCATAGAAGTGAATGTGAGCAGTGGCGGGCTATGCGCGGTGCGCTTCCATTCACTTCTTTCAGGAGCACGCTTGGTGGTGGTCAGACCAGAGTCCTCCATCCACCACTTTGCAGGGCTCCGTTCCCGATATATGTGCTGCACCTATATGACAATGGGAGTATATCTTAGAGATATATGCCCACATTGTCTGTGATGAGACAACCCCTTTAAGCTACCTAGAAATGCTCAGAGATGTCAGCCCCGAAGCTTGCGGTCTGTAGGTCAGGATCAACTCACCTGCTGCCCACACCAAAAACATTGCTGTGGACCTTATTATTGTTACGTTTATGACGAATATATGGTGTGAAGATTAAAATACAGTATTGGGTTTTATGCTTTTTATTTGGAAGCTGTAACATTTCTCACGATGAAATATTCTTGCAGCTGCTCTCTCACCACCGTTACCAGACAGCTCAGCGCATTGCTGTGTTTCTGAGTATGTCCGACGAGGTTCAGACTGGAGACATCATACGTGATATATTCCACCAAGGCAAATTGTGTTTCATTCCACGTTACCAGCCTCGCAGTACACGTATGGATATGATGAGGCTCAGTTCACTGGAGGAAATCAACCTGTTACCGGTAACTACATGGAATATACGCCAGCCCGGAGAGGAGGACGGCAGAGAGGAGGCATTGGCCACCGGTGAGAAAGCCTCGGCTCCTTCACATTTGTTTCATAGCAATCTACTGAGATTTGTAGCCTCTTTGAAGTAATAAGGCAGATGGGAGAATGGATTGCTTTAAATTTCAATCTAGGAATCTGCCTGCTCCTCGTGTGAGGGTGATGTTCTGGCTGTGCTACCAGTGCTAATTCAGATTACAGAGGTTAGCTTTAAAGTTTGCTTATCATGAGCAGGGAGTGTTACTCTTCTTACATAGGTCATGTATGCAGCGCAAAATTATTTTTAGAATCTATCCCTAATGTATCTCATGAGCCTGCACACTTCCTTAAAGGGGTTTTGTGAGATTTTAACATTGTTGGCCTATCCTCAGGATAGGTCTTTAATATCAGGTCGGCGGGGGTGTTGGGTGTCGGACCAGCTTCTTGAGACATTCCTGGGAAACCCTTGCTGTGTGTGGGAGAGCATTATCCTGCTGAAAAATCCCAGTGGGAAGCCCTACCATGAGAGGCAACATGTGGACATATCACTGAGCTGTCAGTGTCCCGTGTATCACTACTAGGGGTGACTGACTGTCAGATGCCATGGTTCCCAAATCATCACACCAGCAAGTGGTGCAGTGTGTCACTCCACAGCAAAGGCAGGTTTAAAGTGTTTACCGTGAGGCCTCCATACTCGAACCCACATGTTTTCGGATCCAAAACAGAAGCGGGATTCGTTGCTAAAGATGATATGTACCCAGTGCATAGCAGTCCAGGTTTCTCGTTCACAACACCACTGCAAACAAAGGTGGCGGTGATTGGCTTTCAGTGCCAGGACTTGTAATAGGCGCAGTGACAACAAATTTCCTTCTGCTAAGTATTTGGTAATGGTCTTGGCAGAGACGGGTGTGTAATGAAGGCATCACCTTTGTCTGGATGGTAGAAAACGAAACTGTGGAAGCTGCACATGGTTATCAGTGGATCAAACAATCCTCTCTACTGCTGGTCTTTCTGGGCCATTCAGAGCCTGTTTACCGTGTGTGCATGTCCCCTCTCATAGTCTGTCAACTGGGCAAAATGTCTTTGATTGCATCATAGAGGTATGTCTAACAGTCAGCTTTCTCTCACCAAGAGGTACACTAACCAAAAGTAGCCCCTGAGAGCCTTTCATAGGGCAGTGTAGTAAGCGATTTTATGCCATCTTGTGGCAAGACCCAGTTTCTGATCAGACCACACCTGTAATCATTTACATGCATGCCGAATTTTGTAACAATCTGACATTTCTATCTGGGTATGTTATTTTTTTGTCAATGAGTGTATTAGATTTCTACATTTTATCTTAAATGTTCAGTAACTTTTCACACAACCTTGCATAAATCAATAGTACAAGCAACCACAGGAAACTTTGTAATCTGTCTTATCAGAGAGAAATGTTTAAAGCTCATGCTAACAGCTGTTTACCTCCCCCCCCCCCATCTAATTGCTTTTCACCTTTGAAAATATCAAATATCTTAAAGGAGTTTTCTGATAATAATTATATTTTTTGTAATGCTTGCATCCTGAAAAAGAAGATTCATACTACAAGATGTGTACAAGATATACCCCACATTGTTTACAGCTGCTGGCCATGGGCATGGTCACATTGCACTGCTTCAGCTAATGACTGACTTCATCTGTGACATGCTGCTTGTGGCCATATCACCGCTGAGGGACCTGAAAATGGAGACAGAGGAGGAGTGAAGCAGTGTAGAACAGTTAAGTTAGAATCTTCTTTTTTAGGAATCAGGTTGGGGGCCTTACATAAAATAAAATTATTACCAGAAAGCCCCTTTAAACCCATCCAGGATGGAACAGCTCTGTAGGAGGATCATGTTACACATGTCAATATAAGTCCATGGAGAGGGGAGGGGGGAGGAGTGAGCAGGAGCTGAATGAGAGACAGACTGCTGCAGGTACGTGGGCTGAGATATAAACTTCCTTAGTGCTTTATTCACAACCATACAGTCAGTCCATGATCCTGGGGCTGCTTCGGAGTGCCATCTAGACATTCAGCAAAGGAAAACTGCTAAAAAAATACAAATACACATCATACAATGGCCAGAAATAGTGTAATTCCTCATGTACACACACTATACTATTAATTAATGCTGAATTTTTTGAAAGTTTAGGTACCCTGGCATAATTTTAAAAAGGCAGCAGTGTATTAAAATAAAAACCTCACTTACCATTTGAAATGCTCGTGGCAGTGACATGCACTAGAACAGAGGACGTTTCAAAAGGTAAATGAGGTTTTTTTCTTCTTTAAATGAACACACTGCTGCCTGCCATTCTATTTTTTCAATTATTCCACAATTATTTCTAAGGCTAGGGCTACACGACAACAGTTGTCGCACCAATTTTTATAATGGAAGTCTATGGTGTCGCACTGCGACATGCTGCGACTGTCTTGGATGGATTTTTCTGCGACTGTCGCGTCGCAGCCGCAGCATGTCGCAGTGCGACACCATAGACTTCCATTATAAAAATTGTTGCGCAACTTTGGTGCGACATCAATGTCGCGCGATAACTGTCGTCGTGTAGTTGTGCACTATGTGTTGCGCGGCTTGTTGTCGCCGTGTAGCCCTAGCCTAAGGCATCAGCAGCAGTCTGTTGTTGTTTTGTCTACAGACACCTATTGTATTGCCTTTGGCTATTACAGATGTATTGTCACACTGATCAATCAAACTGATTCAACACTATACCTTTTTTATTGTTTATTTATTTATTTATTGTTATGAGGTATCCATGGTAAACAAAATATATATCAAAAGCTACAGTGTAGCCTCAGGTTTAAGATGGCTATAAATATTAGATTAACAATGTCCAACCTACTGATTTCTGTGGGACATCTAATGTGTAAGGAGGTTTTCCACAACTCTTCCTTGACAGCAGATGTCAGAGGAAATAAGGATTAGGCATGTTTGCACTCAGGAGAGATATGTGTGTCTTCTCCGTTAAAGGGGTTGTCCAGGTTCAGAGCTCAACCTGGGCATATCCCCTTCTTACCCCACTCATTTCATGCTCCGATGTTCTCCTTTGCTCTGCGCTGAATCTCACAGGTCAAGGGCTTTTTCTGGAGATTCGGTGATGTACCAGGCTCTCCATAGGGCAGGGGCATTGCTAGGGTCTCAAAAGATCCAGGGCCCAAGCCCCAGTGCATATGGCCCAATTCTCTAAGTCGACCGCCCACCCCCACCTTCCGCAGCAGAACATACCTCTGACATCCAGGGCCTCCCAGGTGACGTTTCCTCTGATGTAGATCTTCTCTGTCATCATTTTCTCCATTTTGTCCGGACAACTTCTCTCAGCCACCTCGTCTCTGCAGAGTGTGACACACAGACATTTTAGCTTCCTCACATTTCTATCATCATCCCCCAACCTGGAGTCCATACAGTGTTATCCTGCTGTTCACTGTGCCCCCAATACCCCCAAATACTATCCTGAAGAAATATCAGTGCCCCTCATAGTAATAGTGCTCCTCATAGTATTTCCCTTCTACAGTGCCCCAGCCATGATAATGCTCCCCAAGAGTGTCCCCATTAGTAGAAGAGCCCTTCAGTATTAATAATGCCCTCACACAGCACAGCTCACAGTAGAAATAAGACCCCCCCATTGTTCCCCCAGTGGTAATAAAGCTCTCTACAGCCCCCTTAGTAGTAATAAGCCCCCCCCATAGTGCTCTTAGTAGAAATAAGGCCGATCTATAAGTCCCTCCTATAGAGACACCTGTAGTAATAAGAACGCCTATAATGTACCCTGGATTTAAAATGTCCCCCCCCCCACAGTGTCCCCAGTTTTTATACTGCCCCTACTGTTATAATGCTCACCCTGAAGTGCTCCCAGTATGTATACTGCCCTGTACTGTTATACTGCTCGCCCTGAAGTGCCCCCAGTATTTATAAAGCCCCGTACTGTTATACTGCTTACCCTGAAGTGCCCCCAGTATTTATATTGCCCCCAGTAGTTATATTCCTCCCTTTAGTGCCCTCAGAAATGATGATTCTTCAACCCCTCCACCATACAGTCTCATGTAAATATAATTAGTTTCTCTCCCTCCGCCATAAATTCCCATGTAAATAACATCACACCATCTCTCCTGTCCCCTCCAAAATACAGTCCCATCTAAATAACATCACTCCCTCCCTTTAGCCCCTCCAATATACAGTCCCATGTAAATAACATCACTCCCCTCCCTTCAGCCCCTCCAACATATAGTCCCATTTAAATAACATCACTCCCCTCTCTTCAGCCCCTCCAATACACCGTCCCATGTAAGTAACATCATCCCCACCCACAGCCACCTTCAATATACAGTGCCATGTAAATAACATCACCCCCTCCCATAGCCCCCTCCAAGATTCAGTCCCATGTAAATAACATCACCCCCTGAACATTCAGTCCCATGTAAATAACATCCCTTCCTTCAGCCCTAACATACAGTCCCAGTTAAATTACTACAACTCCCAGCATTGTTCTGCCTCTCCCTTCACTTACCTCTCCTCATATAGCAGACCTCACCACAGCTTCTTCCCCTAGAATTCTCTTCACTGCCGTCTTCTCCTGCACTGGTCACATGATCGTGACATCATCGCAGGTCCTTCTCAGCCACTGCACTGATCACATGGACTGTGATGTCATCACAGGTCCTTCATCTCTTGCAGCGCTTTATATTCAGTTGTATTGCCGCTGGGTGTTAAAGGGATTCTGTCACCACGATTTTGCCTATTAAGGTAATCATACTACTGGATTCAGCTGAGCATGGGGATCTTAAAAACGAGGTGGGCGGTCCTGGGCTCCAACTGTATCGGCGAGCCCAGGCTCCAACGGCGCTGGACACATCCCCTTGGGCTCCTTATGTAAGTGATTGGCATTTCATAAAAAACGTTTTTTTACCATCAAATCATCAACTATGATCTATAATAATAACGTTTTTGAGATCCCCATGCTCAGCTGAATCCAGTAGTATGATTACCTTAATAGGCAAAATGGTGGTGACAGAATCCCTTTAAAAGACCTGAGACTAGATTGTACTGGCGGCCTACTGATAGGAGAAGGGCTGGGAGCATGATAATGACATCACAGCAAGGCCACTGGTGACATTTACATCATATGTGACCGATATCAGCCGCTACTCTTATAACCCTCCAGTCCTGATATAACCTCCAGAGACATTTACATCATATGTGACTGATATCAGCAGCTCCTCTTATAACGCTCCAGTACTGATATAACCTCCAGATACATTTACATCATATGTGACTGATATCAGCGGCTCCTTTTATAACGATCCAGCACTGATATAACCTCCAAAGATACTACATCATATTTGACTGATATCAGATGCTCCTCTTATAATGATCCAGCACTGATATAACCTCCAAAGATACTACATCATATGTGACCGATATCAGATGCTCCTCTTATAACGCTCCAGCACTGATATAACCTCCAGAGACATTTACATCACATGTGACTGATATCAGCTGCTCCTCTTATAACGATCCAGCACTGATATAACCTCCAGAGACATTTACATCATATGTGACTGATATCAGCGGCTCCTCTTATAATGATCCAGCACTGATATAACCTCCAGAGACATTTACATCACATGTGACTGATATCAGCTGCTCCTCTTATAACGATCCAGCACTGATATAACCTCCAGAGACATTTACATCATATGTGACTGATATCAGCGGCTCCTCTTATAATGATCCAGCACTGATATAACCTCCAGAGACATTTACATCATATGTGACTGATATCAGAGGCTCCTCTTATAATGATCCAGCACTGATATAACCTCCAGAGACATTTACATCATATGTGACTGATATCAGTGGCTCCTCTTATAACGCTCCAGCACTGATATAACCTCCAGAGACATTTACATCATTTGTGACTGACATCAGCGGCTCCTCTTATAACGCTCCAGCACTGATATAACCTCCAGAGACATTTACATCATATGTGACTGATATTAGCTGCTCTTCTTATAACGATCCAGCACTGATATAACCTCCAGAGACATTTACATCATATGTGACTGATATTAGCTGCTCTTCTTATAACGCTCCAGCACTGATATAACCTCCAGAGACATTACATCATATGTGACTGATATCAGCGGCTCCTCTTATAATGATCCAGCACTGATATAACCTCCAGATACATTTACATCATATGTGACTGATATCAGCTGCTCCTCTTATAACGCTCCAGCACTGATATAACCTCCAGAGACATGACATCACATGTGACTGATATCAGCGGCTCCTGTTATAACGATCCAGCACTGATATAACCTCCAGATACATTTACATCATATTTGACTGATATCAGCTGCTCCTCTTATAACGATCCAGCACTGATATAACCTCCAGAGACATGACATCACATGTGACATATCAGCGGCTCCTGTTATAACGCTCCAGCACTGATATAACCTCCAGAGACATTACATCATATGTGACATATCAACCACTCCTCTTATAATGATCCAACACTGATATAACCTCCAGAGACATTACATCATATGTGACTGATATATGCTTCAATGCTCATGTCAGAGGGGCTGAATGGGGGAAGAAGGGGATATGTCTGGGTTCAGCTTTGAACACGGATAACCCCCTTAAGAGCACATGCATGCAAGGATGAGGTGAGCATGCATGTGTATGAGGGGTAGGCAGAAATAGTTATCTAAGTTGTATTGCAACTTTTAAGATGTGCTGCAACTACTTATATACAACCAAATTATTACAGGAGGATTGGATCTTGTGCTTGTACCAGGACTTGGATTTGACAAGGACGGTCACCGCTTGGGGAGGGGTAAAGGATATTATGACACTTTCTTAGAACGCTGCAGACATCATCTTTCTGACAAACCATATACCATCGCATTGGCTTTTCAAGAGCAGATTTGCGACTCCATCCCTGTAACGGAAAATGATTTTGAGATAGATGAAATCATCTGCGCTGAAGACCTGGAGACGCTTTGAAAATGAATTTTCCAATCTGGACATTACTATTTGATCTTTCCTTCCTCTTCATGTAAACTCTCTTCAGTTTTTTTGCTATCAAAATAAATCTATGGTTCATACTGTCAAAAATCTCATTTGTCTCATCTTTTCTAATTATGATTGCAAGAAAAAGTTTCTTTTCTGCATGAATGGCTCATAAATGTGACATACTCGGATCCCAGAGACTTGGCTCGCCATGGAGCTTTTTAATATAGATTTTAATAAAATGGCTTGGTCAATTCAAGAAAGGGACCCAGTGTTTTGCTCAGGTTCTGCCACCAGTTTATGCTTTTAGGGGTTGTCCCACGAAAAATATAGTACATTTACCAGCATCTGGATCGGAATACTTTTGTAATTGCATGTAATTAAAAATTTAGTACAGCCACTTATTCAATAAAATGTATTTGTATAGCGCCAACTTCTGTTTGTTCTTTTCTTCATCTCTCTGTCCACCTCTCTGAAGAGGTTGCACATGCTCAGTTCCAAACTGTTAGAAGTTGTGGTAGTTACGGGATACGCACCCTAAGAAAGGACACACCCCGGTGAGCTGCCAGCCAGCAGAGCAATTGGAGCAATGAATTGGGAGATCTCTGGATCCATGTGAGGTACGGGGCCAGTTCTAGCTTTGTTACAAACAGATTGCCATGTACTATATGATGTCTGATTTTCATTTTTTTACATTAATCATGGGATGACTTTTTTAAGGCTCTGTACAGAAAAGATCTGTAATATTGTGCGCAGTGCACATGAGGTTGTTTCTACAGCAGACAGTGATGTCCTGCTAATTTAGGGATGCATTCATTTTACTGAAACTGGTAATTGTTTCAGAATTGAAAGCTTCTGCTCCCAGCTCACATGCATTGACTAGAACCATATGCTCTGTGCAACCTATTACAGTATGGTGCAAGATTATAGTAGGGGTAATTGATCCAGCCCTGCAATTCAGAATTCTGCTTTCAAAATATGTCAAAAGGGCTTTTTGGGTTTATATGTGTAATACCCCAGAGTGGTATTACCATTCCTACACCCTGTTACCGCCTCTAATGGGTTAACCATAACACCATCTGTTAATTTATTCCAGGTCCTCTTACATTGTGCATTATTGCTATGTAACTATTATGTTCATGTAATGTGCCTGGTTCACCAGCAGGTGGCAGCGGATATATGGCAGATAGATCTCTGCGTAGAATGAAACTTACCATTCCATTCTCCCCCTTTTGGGCAGAAGAACTGCCGCAGCAGGAGTCCCTCCGGAGGAAAGCAGCTCATAGGGCACCCTGACTCCTTATCGATTTACAGACAGAATATTGCGAGGGGGTCAACAGCCAAAGGCATCCCACTCCAGGGGTACCAGAACAGTCCTAAAGTCCAGTGACCAGACTAAAGCCGAGTTTAGCTCAGCAGAGAGAGAGATAAAACAGAATACTCAAGTTTGCCTGCCAGTTTATGCCAAAACCTGCTGGAACCAAGAGAAAGTCTGAATATTGTATGGATGCAAGTTTATTCCAGGAAAGCTGTTGAACTTTATTAAAGTGTGGACTCTACTATTTCTCCACCATCACTTTATTATCCCCTTTATTGCTTCAGAGCCTAACCCTGGGGAGCAACTGTTCAGTGCCTACACCATAGTGGAGGAACCAGGAAAAGCCAGAGAAATCAGTGAATGAGACATTTTGCATCCTGTGTGCAAGGAAGATTCTAAGTTGGTGTGTTTACATTGCCAGTAATAGGGCAGCCAAGTGCTTTCAGTTTCAGAGCTGGGGTACGCTGGGCTTCTTACAATGTAATGTATAGATTAGCTGAACACACCACATACCTTGAAATAAATCCAGCTGACATGAGAGATGTATGTTTGCATCTAAATCCATTCCATTTGTCCCATGTTGATAGGTGTTTGTAATACAGAGATACAAGCAATTTTAGTTTATGCTAATTAGTTCCTTGCAAAGAGGGTGTTGTCGTTGCACCCGGAGCTGCATTCAGTTTCTGTGCTGGCTGCAACTCCTCTCCGCTCTGAGTGACAGGGCCAGGCAATGTGGAGGTAATCACGCCTAGCAGAATAACAGACTAAAGTGGTCTGAAAAGGCAGAAAATGCTCAAAGCCCCATATGCAGATCCTGCACATGTGATCCGTTACTGACAGCAATCCCCAGCAAAAATGCATACAATGGAGGATGCCCGCAACAGACCACATGTACCACAAAGACATCCTGCACAGAATAGACAAATGTCCGGATGTAATTGGCTATATAAAACAAACATTTTCAAAAAATGGTGCACTACAATGGTAAATGCAATTGACAATATATGGCTAAACCCTCACAGCGTCAGGTCCCGTGCCACTCTGAGATACCTTGGCGCTGTGCTCGGGCTCCGGTATGTTCTTGATATAATAATATATTGGAGAAAGTCTCATTTTAATATCAGTGTGAGGGTTTAGCCATATTTTGTCAATTGCATTTACCATTGAAGTGCACCATTTTTTGTAAATTTTTGTAATCACGCCTGGCCCTAAAATTTCAAGGCTACGTCTTTGATTGGCAGATGCACTGCACAGTACTGTGGTTCACGGGGTGGATGGATGCATGTGCAGTACAGGTTCCATCAAAGGGTAGGTGTAGAAAGTGGAGTAACATCTTAGGACAATGTTAGACAGTAGCGTAGTGTACAAGCATTTTATTTTTTTACAATAAACTACAGTACGTCACTAATCCTGCACAATCCCTATGCATATAAACCCAATCCCACCCAGTCCCCTGTACACAATGTAAGGTGCCCCCAGAGAGTAAGAATGTGCCCGTAGTACCTCCACACAGTAGTCAGTAATGCAAAAACTGACTTTGAAATTCCCTCCAATTAGAGATGAGCGAACCAGTTGAGATTTGTTTTGGGTCTGGTTCGCTGAATTTTTTGAAGAGTTTGGTTCGGACCTAAATCGGTTCAGGCCAAACTGAGGTTATTCAAATTGCCCTGAAAGTTTATATAACCCCCACTAGCCTCCGAGAACTCATCAGTTTTAGGAAAATTTGTTATTCTTTTCATTTATTTTTTATGAATTTTTTTCCTCCAACATCCCCCCCCTCCCCAAGCTCTGGAGAGCAATGACAGTAATAGTAAATGAGTGACACTGACATACATAGCTATGGGTAAAACGCACATTTGACAGTGTTATCATACTGCGTGTTTAAAAAGACAATGCGCCAGCACGTCTCATGCTTTTTTATATTCTAAAGCTTCCAAAAACTGTTCCTTATAGGGGGCAGATGAAATTTAAACACACACGGTGTTATGAGATTATAAAAAATTATGAATACAATCAGTCTCCATTAAAAAAAAATTATTGGAAACATGTTTGTGAACACAGAAATAAAGGGAAACTAATTTAGACCTAAATTCGTTATCCCTCACAGTTAGTTTTGTGTGCTGTCCTGTGTATTGGTGTTGATCACCTATATGCTGGTTTAATTACACTGAACAAGTCCCAAAAACATTTAAATTCCAGCTATGTGGAAATAGAATTCACAGAAACGGACAATTGAGGCCTGACCCTCAATTACTCATTATCACTCACAGGTAGATTGCTGCCCTACCTTGTGTCTTGTAGTAATCATATATATGCTGGCTTAATTAAATTTAACAATCCCAAAAAATTTTTAATTCCAAACGTGTGGAAACTGAAAATACGTAAACAGATGATTTAGGCTATGTGCCATTTTAGTGAATACGTCCGAAATAGAGATGAGCGAACATGCTCGAAACGAGCACTGTACCGCTCGGCTCCCCTGCGCTCAGGAGGACGGAAGCGGCTGCCTGCGCCCATGCGAGCGCAGGGGAGCCAAGCGGTACAGTGCTCGTTTCGAGCACGTTCACTCATCTCTAGTCCGAAACGAACCCGGAGAGTTTCGGGTTTGTCTACTGTACGAAAAAAAACAAAGTTCGCACTGAACTCAGTGTGGTGCGAACTGGTTCACTCATCCTTACCTACAATGATAAATCCCCTTCACCTGCTAAGGTATTCTAAATTTGTTACACACAGTCTAGTGATTCCTGCTTCGCAATCATTGTATTTCAAATCTCCAAAAACTGGATCATATCACAGCTTCCTGTTAGCTAAAAGTAATCTGAAAGCCTTTTTACAACGTTCAGGTATATAACAGTTGGTCACGTAACTAGGCCATTTTATCATCCATAAGTTTGGATTTCTGCGGTCATCACCTATAGTCAGCGCTTTGAAGAGCGGCGCTGTTAGTTCATGACACATTTGTTTTTTAATTCTTCCCTACATACTATTACATTAGAATTAGATAATTACCAGCTCAACGAGCAGCACGGTTCATCAGACACCGCAGTACAGTAATTGGAAGGCAGATGTATAAATTAATAGAGGATTATGTGGAGGAGGGTTCTGGTCCAATTTTTTGCACCGCACATCTATTCTTTATGCATCTGGGGCATATCGCTTTATGTTTTTCTTTGAAGTTTAGAACATTGCTCATTTTAAATATCCCTTGTGATTTGCTCCAACCAACTTCAGAATAGGCGCTCTCCCTATAATCTGGTTTCGTTGCTGGGATATATTAAATCCTACTCATTATTTCAGTGTAATTACAATTCTTCTTTTGAACAGAAAACCTATATTTTTAATTACTAAAGTGACTGTATATTTCTTGAAAATAAATTAATAAGTTATGTTGAATCTATCTTGTGATTTGTTGATAAGAACCAGTATCATGCCTAGCAGCATGAACTGAAAGGCTCCCATATGCCTTTCAGTTCAGCCATCATATGCCTCTCAGTTCAGTCCCCATATGCCTCTCAGTTCAGCCCCCATATGCCAGTTTTAAGCCCCCATATGCCTCTCAATTCAGCCCCCATATGCCTCTCAATTCAGCCCCCATGTGCCGCTCAGTTAGCCACCATATGCCCCCATCAGCCATCCAGCCACAGAGCATATATATATAAAAAAAAGACACTTACCTCTCCTGCTCCCGGACCCGCCGCTCCTCTCTGCCCGCGCTCTGCTTCCTCCTGCCGCCGGCTGTGCTGTGAACTGGCGCGCACAGCGTGAGGTCACAGAGCGCCCTCACACTGAAAGCAGCCCTGCACAGCCAACAGCTAATTCGCCCCATAAGACGCTGGGCATTTTCCTCCACTTTTATGGTATATACAGTGCTGGCCAAAAGTATTGGCACCCCTGCAATTCTATCAGATAATACTCAATTTCTTCCAGAAAATGATTGCAATCACAAATGCTTTGGTAATAATATCTTCATTTATTTTGCTTGCAATGAAAAAACTCAAAAGAGAATGAAAAAAAGTCAAATCATTGATAATTTTACACAAAACTCCAAAAATGGGCCAGTCAAAAGTATTGGCACCCTCAGCCTAACACTTGGTAGCACAACCTTTAGACAAAATAACTGTGAACAACCGCTTCCGGTAACCATCAATGAGTTTCTTACAATTTCTCTGCTGGAGTTTTAGACAATTCTTCTTTGGCAAATTGCTCCAGGTCCCTGAGATTTGAAGGGTGCGTTCCCCAAACTGCCATTTTGAGATCTCTCCACAGGTGTTCTATGGGATTCAGGTCTGGACTCATTGCTGGCCACTTTAGAAGTCTCCAGTGCTTTCTCTCATACCATTTTCTAGTGCTTTTTGAAGTGTGTGTTTGGGTCATTGTCCTGCTGGAAGACCCATGACCTCTGAGGGAGACCCAGCTTTCTCACACTGGGCCCTACATTATGCTGCAAAATCTGTTGGTAGTCTTCAGACTTCATAATGCCATGCACACGGTCAAGCAGTCCAGTGCCAGAGGCAGCAAAGCAACCCCAAAACATCAGGGAACCTCCGCCATGTTTGACTGTAGGGACCGTGTTTTTTTCTTTGAAGGCCTCTTTTTTTTTCCTGTAAACTCTATGTTGATGCCTTTTCCCAAAAAGCTCTACTTTTGTCTCATCTGACCAGAGAACATTTTTCCAAAAAGTTTTTGGCTTTCTCAGGTAAGTTTTGGCAAACTCCAGCCTGGCTTTTTTATGTCTCTGGGTCAGAAGTGGGGTCTTCCTGGGTATCCTACCATAGAGTCCCTTTTCATTCAGACGTCGGTGGACGGTCGGTAGTACGGGTTGACACTGTTGTACCCTCGGACTGCAGGGCAGCTAGAACTTGTTTGGATGTTAGTCGAGGTTCTTTAGCCACCATCCGCACAATCTTTCGTTTAAATCTCTCGTCAATTTTTCTTTTCTGTCCACATCTAGGGAGGTTAGCCACAGTGCCATGGGCTTTAAACTTCTTGATGACACTGCACACGGTAGACACAGGAACATTCAGGTCTTTGGAGATGGACTTGTAGCCTTGAGATTGCTCATGCTTCCTCACAATTTTGCTTCTCAAGTCCTCAGACAGTTCTTTGGTCTTCTTTCTTTTCTCCATGCTCAATGTGGTACACACAAGGACACAGGACAGAGGTTAAGTCAACTTTAATCAATTTCAACTGGCTGCAAGTGTGATTTAGTTATTGCCACAGGTAAGTAACAGGCGCTGTTAATTACACAAATTAGAGAAGCATCACATGATTTTTCAAAGGGTGCCAATACTTTTGTCCACCCCCTTTTTTATGTTTGGTGTGGAATTATATCCAATTTGGCTTTTTGACAATTCTTTTTGTGGTTTTCCATTGAAGACAGATTAAATGAAGATATTATTACCAAAGCATTTGTGATTCTAATCATTTTCTGGAAGAAATTGAGTATTATCTGACAGAATTTCAGGGGTGCCAATACTTTTGGCCAGCACTGTATATATATTTATATATACAGGGTGGGCCATTTATATGAATACACCTAAATAAAATGGGAATTGTTTGTGATATTAACTTCCTGTTTGTGGCACATTAGTATATGGGAGGGGGAAAACTTTTCAAGATGGGTGGTGACCATGGCGGCCATTTTGAAGTTGGCCATTTTGGATACAACTTTAGTTTTTTCAATGGGAAGAGAGTCATCTGTCACAATAAAAATTATTGAGAATTTCACTAGAAAAACAATGGTGTGCTTGGTTTTAACGTTACTTTATTCTTTCATGAGTTATTTACAAGCTTCTCTTTGTTTACAGCCATTGACATGTCGCAGAGGTTAACACATGAGGAGCGGATAGAAATTGTGTTGATGTCTGGTGAACACAGTACCCAGGTCATTGCAGCAGATTTCAATGCAAGACACCCTACGAGACCACCCATCTTCCATGCTACAGTTAGCAAACTGCTTGCCAAGTTTCGTGAAACTGGTTCAGTGTTGGATTTGCAAAAATGTGGACGCATGAAAACTGTCACTAATGAAGAAACATCAGTGGCTGTCTTAGCTTCATTCAGCAAGAGCCCACAGCGTAGCACTCACCGCATGTCACTGGAGAGTGGTATCAGTCGAACATCCCTTCGGCAGATATTAGCTACTCACAAATGGCTGCTGCTGCATCTCAATGAGGATGTCCCAGGTCGGTGCACTGAATTTGCAGAATGGGCAAAACAAAAATTGGAACAGGACCCTCAGTTTACACAGAACATTTTGTTCAGTGATGAGACAAACTTTTATGTGAATGGTGAAGTTAACAAACAAAACCACCGCTATTGGTCTGATACTAACCCACATTGGATAGATCCCACCAAGACTGTTGGAACACAAAAATTGATAGTATGGTGTGGTATATGGGGTACAAAGATAGTGGGGCCATTCTTCATCAATGGAAACCTCAAGGCCACTGGATATGTGAAATTGCTACATGATGATGTGTTTCCCTCTTTATGCACTGAAGCTGACACATTCCCTGAGTTTTTCCAGCAAGATGGTGCACCACCACATTATGGGTGTCAGGTCCGAGCATTCCTAGATGAACAGTTTCCTGGAAAGTGGATTGGTCGTCGTGGGCCAGTTGAATGGCCCCCAACGTCTCCCGATCTGAACCCCTTAGAATTTTATCTTTGGGGTCATCTGAAGGCAATTGTCTATGCTGTGAAGATACGAGATGTGTAGCACCTGAAACTATGGATACTGGAAGCCTGTGCTAGCATTTCTTCTGCAGTGTTGCTATCAGTGTGTGAAGAATCGGAGAAGGGGGTTGCATTGACAATCCTACACAATGGGCAGCACTTTGAACACATTTTATAAGTGGTTAGAAACTTGTAAATAACTCATGAAAGAAGAAAGTTACGTTAAAACCAAGCACACCTTTGTTTTTCTTGTGAAATTCTCAATAAGTTTGATGTGTCACACGACCCTCTTCCCATTGAAAAAAACTAAAGTTGGATCCAAAATGTCTGACTTCAAAATGGCCGCCATGGTCACCACCCATCTTGAAAAGTTTTCCCCCTCCCATATACTAATGTGCCACATACAGAAAGTTAATATCACCAACCATTCCCATTTTATTTAGGTGTATTCATATAAATGGCCCACCCTGTATATACAGTGCCTTACAAAAGTATTCGGCCCCCTGGAACTTTTCAACCTTTTGCCACATTTCAGGCTTCAAACAAAAAGATATAACATTTTACATTTTTGGTGAAGAATCAACAACAAATGGGTCACAATTGTGAAGTGGAGCGAAATTTATTGGATCATTTAAACTTTTTTTGTAATAATAAAACTGAAAAGTGGGGCGTGCAAAATTATTCGGCCCATTTACTTTCAGTTCAGAAAACTCACTCCAGAAGTTCATTGAGGATCTCTGAATGATCCAATGTTGTCCTAAATGACTGATGAAGATAAATAGAATCCACCTGTGTGTAATCAAGTCTCCGTATAAATGCACCTGCTCTGTGTCTCAGGGTTCTGCATCATGAAGACCAAGGAACACACCAGGCAGGTCCGTGATACTGTTGTGGAGCAGTTTAAAGCCAGATTTGGATACCAAAAGATTTCCCAAGCTTTAAACATCCTAAGGAGCACTGTGCAAGCGATCATACTGAAATGGAAGGAGTATAAGACCACTGCAAATCTACCAAGAACCGGCCGTCCCTCAAAACTTTCATCTCAAACAAGGAGAAGACTGATCAGAGATGTAGCCAAGAGGCCCATGATCACTCTGGATGAACTACAGAGATCTACAGCTGAGGTGGGAGAGTCTGTCCATAGGACAACAATCAGTCGAACACTTCACAAATCTGGCCTTTATGGAAGAGTGGCAAGAAGAAAGCCATTTCTCAAAGAAATCCATAAAAAGTCTTGTTTACAGTTTGCCACAAGCCACCTGGGAGACACACCAAACATGTGGAAGAAGGTGCTCTAGTCAGATGAAACCAAAATCCAACTTTTTGGACAATGCAAAACGATATGTTTGGCATAAAAGCAACACAGCTCATTACCCTGAACACACCATCCCCACTGTCAAACATGGTGGTGGCAGCATCATGGTTTGGGCCTGCTTTTCATCAGCAGGGACAGGGAAGATGGTTAATATTGATGGGAAGATGGATAGAGCCAAATACAGGACCATTCTGGATGAAAACCTGTTGGAGTCTGCAAAAGACCTGAGACTAGGACGGAGATGTATCTTCCAACAAGACAGTGATCCCAAACATAAAGCAAAATCTACAATGGAATGGTTCAAAAATAAACATATCCAGGTCTTAGAATGGCCAAGTCAAAGTCCAGACGTGAATCCAATTGAGAATATGTGGAAAGAGCTGAAAACTGCTGTTCACAAACGCTCTCCATCCAACCTCAAAGAGCTCGAGCTGATTTGCAAGGAAGAATGGGCAAGAATTTCAGTCTCTAGATGTGCAAAACTGATAGAGACATACCCCAAGCGACTTGCAGCTGTAATCGCAGCAAAGTATTAATGCAAGGGGGCCAAATAATTTTGCACGCCCCACTTTTCATTTTTATTATTACAAAAAAAGTTTAAATGATCCAATAAATTTCGTTCCACTTCACAATTGTGACCCACTTCTTGTTGATTCTTCACCAAAAATTTAAAATGTTATATCTTTTTGTTTGAAGCCTGAAATGTGGCAAAAGGTTAAAAAGTTCCAGGGGGCCGAATACTTTCGCACGACACTGTATATATATATATATATATATATATATAACTACATGTGCAGCTTTGTCTCTAGAATATCACAGGAAGAATCTCCAGCCATAATAAGTTATACTGTACAGTCGGCCCCCTGAATTACTCATTGTGGGTTTGGAACATCCTGTCCCTATACACAAGGCTGTTGAACCATCTGGAGAAAGGATTGAAAAAACATGGCTGCTTTTTTCCAACCAAAAAACGGTGCCTCTTCTGTTCACAGGTTGTATGTGATATTGCAACTCTGTCTTATCTCAATGGGGTTTAGATGCAACTGGTGTGGTGCTTTTTCTGGAAGAAAGCAACCAAGTTACTTTAATCCGGTACATCCCCTTTAACCTACTATAGTCTGGATATTATGATGTAGTTTAGATAGGATGTGAAGAAAAGACCAGAACTCGCTTCTGACTGAAATAATGGCGTTCTTTATTGTCAATTGCAATCAGAGGCGAGTGCCGGTCTTTTCTTCACATATATACAGAGTGCCTCTCCTAGACGCACCACTGGAGTGCTGACTTATGAATACAACTTAGTTTGAATATGATGTCTTGATTTGTGACCATTCCAAGTGTATACATAAAATTCTAGAATTTGTCATTGCTTCTCTTCTTTTTCTCTTCTCGTTTTGTTTGTTACACCCGTTCTGGATCTAATAATGCAGTACAGTTATTTATCTTTTGTAATTCTTGATGTGCCACTTTCATCGCAGCCTCATGTTAAGGGTCCATTCACACGTCCGAGTGTGTTTTGCGGTCCGCAAATTGCGGATCCGCAAAACACGTACACCGGCCATGTGCGTTCCGCATTTGCGGACCGCACATGGCCGGCTCTATTATAGAGATGCCTTTTCTTGTCCGTGGCTCCGGACAAGAATAGCACATGTTCTATATTTTTGCGGGGCCGCGGACCGGAAGTGCGGATGCGGACGGCACACTGTGTGCCGTCCGCATCTATTGCGGCCCCATTGAAAATGAATGCGGGCACATTCTGCGGACGTGTGAATGGAAAAGGTGAAGATTATAGGAACCTCAGATATCTGTCATTTAACCCTTTAGATTCAATGGTCAATAGTGACTGAGGCATCTAAGGTGTATGACGATGGAAGAAGGCTCCCTCTGTCAGGCCATTGCCCTCCCCCATGACATGATCACAGGATGCCAGTGAGTTACGCGGCAGTCCAGTGCCTAACAAAGACCTCCAATACATTAGAGATGTAACCTCATAAGCTGCCTGTCTGTAGCTCTGACAAGCCATAAGGCTTTTGAATACTAAATATACAAATGATCAAAAGATCACTGCTTCATTTCCCTCAGGAGGACAAAAAATTTTACCTAACGTATTACTATGTCATGGAGCGTTGGTACTCAGTGCCATAATGGTACGTCATGGCGATGGCATGGACTCAGGCCCTGTCCCCAAGACACCTCTTGCAGGCATTGACTGTATGATATAGCAGATACCTGGCTCTCACTGTTGGCATTGGAGTTAACTCCAATCCCAGCAGTTTAACTCTTTACATATCGCAGTCAATAGTGACTGCAGCATTTGAGCGGTTAGACAGAGGGCCGCTGAGTACGGCAGCTAGCATCCTTCTGAAGGGCACTGGGCCTGCTCTGTCCTAACTGCTAATACATGCTGCCTCTGGTCAGATGTATTAGCCTGAAAGTTCATTACAGTTTTAAAAATATTTTTAAAAAAACTTGTAATATTAAAGAGTTTCACTATATATATATATATATATATATATATATATATATATATGTATACAGTACAGACCAAAAGTTTGGACACACCTCATTCAAAGAGTTTTCTGTATTTTCATAATTATGTATAAGGAACAAGGCATATATCATATGTATAAAGGCATCAAAACCATGAATAAACACATGTGGAATTATATACTTAACAAAAAAGTGTGAAACAACTGCAAATATGTCTTATATTCTAGGTTCTTCAAAGTAGCCACCTTTTGCTTTGATTACTGCTTTGCACACTCTTGGCATTCTCTTGATGAGCTTCAAGAGGTAGTCACCTGTAATGGTTTTCACTTCACAGGTATGCTCTGTCAGGTTTAATAAGTGGGATTTCTTGCCTTATAAATGAGGTTGGGACCATGAGTTGTGTTGGGCAGAAGTCAGGTGGACACACAGCTGATAGTCCTACTGAATAGAATGTTAGAATTTGTATTATGGCAAGAAAAAAGCAGCTAAGTAAAGAAAAATGAGTGACCATCATTACTTTAAGAAATGAAGGTCAGTCAGTCCAAAAAATTGGGAAAACTTTGAAAGTGTCCCCAAGTGCAGTCGCAAAAACCATCAAGCGCTACAAAGAAATTGGCCTACATGAGGACCGCCCCAGGAAAGGAAGACCAAGAGTCACCTCTGCTGCAGAGGATAAGTTCATCCGAGTCACCAGGCTCAGAAATCGCAGGTTAACAGCAGCTCAGATTAGAGACCAGCAGCAGACACATCTCTACAACAACTTGTTAAGAGGAGACTGTGTGCAGCAGGCCTTCATGGTAAAATAGCTGCTAGGAAACCACTGCTAAGGACAGGCAATAAGCAGAAGGGACTTGTTTGGGCTAAAGAACACAAGGAATGGACATTAGACCAGTGGAAATCTGTGCTTTGGTCTGATGAGTCCAAATTTGAGATCTTTGGTTCCAACCACCATGTCTTTGTGCGATGCAGAAAAGGTGAACGGATGGACTCTACATGCCTGGTTCCCACCGTGAAGCATGGAGGACGAGGTATGATGGTGTGGGGGTGTTTGGCTTGTGACACTGTTGGGGATTTATTCAAAATTGAAGGCATACTGAACCAGCATGGCTACCACAGCATCTTGCAGAGTCATGCTATTCCATCCGGTTTGCGTTTAGTTGGAGCATAATTTATTTATCAACAGGACAATAACCCCAAACACACCTCCAGGCTGTGTAAGGGCCATTTGACCAAGAAGGAGAGTGATGGGGTGCTACACCAGATGACCTGGCCTCCACAGTCACCAGACCTGAACCCAATCGAGATGGTTTGGGGGAGCTGGACCGCAGAGTGAAGGCAAAAGGGTCAACAAGGGCTAAGCATCTCTGGGAACTCCTTCAAGACTGTTGGAATACCATTTCAGGTGACTACCTCTTGAAGCTCATCAAGAGAATGCCAAGAGTGTGCAAAGCAGTAATCAAAGCAAAAGGTGGCTACTTTGAAGAACCTAGAATATAAGACATATTTTCAGTTGTTTCACACTTTTTTGTTAAGTATATAATTCCACATGTGTTAATTCATAGTTTTGATGCCTTCAGTGTGAATCTACAATTTTCATAGTCATGAAAATACAGAAAACATTTTGAATGAGAAGGTGTGTCCAAACTTTTGGTCTGTACTGTGTGTATATATATATATATATATATATATATATATATTATAATTGGTATTTCTACAACTCAAGCTATTAAAATATCCCATTATTTAACTCGCACAAAGGACACCGTGATAATCCCCAAAATTGTTGTGTTATGGTCACCTTGTCTCCCCAACAAATTGAATAAAAAAAGATAAAACGTTCCTATGTATTAACGAATGCCAAAGGTTCTATCGCTAAACCAGGTAACAAGGATAAGATGGGGCAGCCTTCATACGTTCCTCTACAGAGATTGAATAGACTAAATATTTCTACATTGATAATAATTCTGGTCACAGGGTTAAAATACAGAATTTACCTCCAAATCTCTCCAGGACCTCCCATAAATGACTCCATTCTTTAGAATTAAATACCTTAGAGGCATCTAAGGTGATAACTGAGCGCTGCCTCATATTGGCAGATCCACTTGTAGATTTAGAAAGAGAGTTTTAAGATTTTTACTAACAGATTTATAAGGCATAAAACCGCATCACCGCTTATGAACACTGTTATCACTTTCTTCAATCTCCCCACCAAAACCTTTCCCAGTAACATGATATTCACATTTAACAAATCAGTCTAAAAGAATTATTATTCCTCTGGATCCAGGTTCTGATTCCCAAAAGCCTCCCTTGGAGACAATTGTAGAAAATGTATCTTAAAGTATTTGCAGGTGGTAGACTCAAGGAAAATTAGGATTATATTGAATTCAATTTAGTTCCTTTAATTTATATGTTGAGGGAAAGAACTAAGATCTGGAAACACCTTTTGCATCCCGTGTTGCTTTATGTAAAATTGTGATACTTCCTCAAGTATTATACTATTGTGGGAATAGTCCAATATGGATTATGCCTAAAGTGTTTATGACAATTGATGCTTTGTTATCTGCTTTGATATAGAAGTGCAAATGTCCTGGAATGGCTATCTCACATCTGCAGATCTAAAATCTAAAGCTGAGCATACTGTTACGGACAACGGTTGTGGAACCACTGTGCCCGCCAACCGGTTTGACTTTGGGGTAAACCTAAGAGCATTATCCTGGCGGTCCCCCTGATATACACCTTGTAACCCCTATACGGGGATCTGGACTTCGCTTCAGAGAAACCACCAGACCACTACCTCTTGGAATAGTACCAGCGTGGTTGGCTGCTGACCCACAGAGATCAGACACACCTGTGCATGGCATTGAGGAAATCAGACAATACACGTGGCCAGAAAACAGGCACTGACAGCCTGCTTGCCTGTGAGACCCCGGGAGACCCAGACCCAACTTGAATCTATCCACTTGCATGTGTTCAGGTACAGGCCCCTAGGCTGTGAGGACAAGTGCGGACATAGTTCCCCCTTGCATTACAATACAGGCATAAGTTGTTGGAGCACCTACGCAGATGCTCCTCAGACAACTTGAATCTATCCACTTGCATGGGTTCAGGTACAGGCAAAAAAGAAAGAGAAGGAATCAAAGGTCTATAGAATGAGGACTGCAACTGAGGAGATATACCTGCTGCTTCCCTTGCACATTCCTGGAACTAGAGATCAATTCAGGCAACAAGATAAATTAAAGCCCCCAGGGTAGCCAGGACATCGCAACCTACCAATTCATCCTTAATCTGAGCTGACAGAGCGTCCCAGAATGCTGTAGAGCTTCATTGTTCCAGGCCAATTCAGAGGTCAGGTGCAGACAGATCATACTGGTGAGGTTGCAAAACAAAAGAGGTGGCTGAAGAGGTACATCTAGGTTCTTCAAAGTTTTTTTTTTGAAGGTGGCTCGGAACTCATTGAGATAAATCGGTCACAGGATTGCTTCTCTCCCATAACAGATTAGCCTAGGCAAGGGCCTTGCCAGACAGGAGCAAAATCACAAAAAACAACTTGGCCCAGTCAGATGAAAACAAATGTGGTAGCAGTTCAAAATAAATAGTGCACTGGTTGAGGATGCCATAACACAGTTTGGGATTTCCATCATAATGTGTGGGTAACGACAGATGTAAACTGGAGAGGCAGAGGCGAAGCTTCAGTCAAAGCATTCAGGTGGGTGAACATGTCATGCATAATATCCAACAGTCGCTCATACTGGTCTTGCAGTTGAACCAGTCCTGGCATACTTCAGGTAAGGTCATCTGAGGTGAGTCAGCAGAATCCATGACTTGTGTAAACTAGCCATGAATGGGCAAGCACTGTGCCAACCAACCAGTTTGCTAGACAAAAAGGCCTTCTCCTGATCGTACCCTGGTATTCACCCTTTAACCTCTATATAGGGATCTGGACTTCGCTGCAGGAGAACCACCAGTCTGTTATGGAGAACCATGGAGATAAGAGACATCGGCAGTGCACATAGTCAGGAAAAAAGCAAAGTTCGTGTGAATCCATAAAACAATCCAAAGGTCAGGGCAGGTGACACAGAATCAGTATAGTGAGCAGGCACAGGTCAGGAATCAGTCAGGCAAACAGTAAATAGCTCTTTTGCAGGCTCTAGCTAGCTAGAGAGAGACCTAGCATCAAAGACTGAAGGAAACAGCCAGGCATACACAGTAGCAACCAGTGAACAACTGGTCACAGCCATGGAGCAGCCCACTGAGAGATTAACCCTATCAGTTCTGAAGACAGAGGAACAACAAGTACAAGTTCCATTTATTTCCATCAGTTATTGCAAGCCAAAACCAGTAGTGAAGCCTACCTATTGATCAAGTGTAATGACCTGATTTGCACCTATTCTGTGTTTTTGACCCACACCTAGTTTTGGCTCACAATAACTGATCGAAGCAACTGGCCAAATAACTGAAGTATGAACACAGCCTTACTTGTAAAATGACCTCTGCACAGGTCATAGAGCATACCTAGAAAACTCTCCCATTGAAGTCAGTCGCCTCCAGACCTTTGTGCCATTGGTCCATGTGGCTTTTGTAAGACAGTTTTCTTAACGCGTCCTATATGCTGTTAAGAACAGCTCAGACAAGATGGCCATAATCAAGGATATAGAATAAATAAATCTGCAATCAGAAAATAACAGATTAGGAAAAAAACATCTGTTTTTAACTGGCAGACATATTTGCTGACACATTTCCTTTAAAATGAGATTTTCAAAGAAACTGGGACGGAGATCCTCTCTAGGGGCCCAAAAGTAGCTGCACCCGCTGCCTCCATGGCATGTGCCTTTGGCATGAAAATTTAAAGTTGCTTCACATAGGCTAGTACCACAGTCCTGAGAAGTCTACCCTCTGTAGGTTTAAAGATCTGGGAGAAGTACAGTGGTCCCTCAAGATACAATATTAATTAGTTCCAGGACGACCATTGTATGTTGAAACCATTGTAAGTTGAGTAATTGGTTCCAAAGCCCAAAATGTCATCCAAGATCAGAGAAAATGAAGATTTAAGAAAAATAAGCAGATAACTAAGACGGTATTAAACAAGTCCTTACATATAACAGTCAGGAATAGCTGATAACTAGTAACTTATACAACTATTTTACCAGAGAAGTGGCCTTGATTGGTTGGATCTGAGTCTGAGACATTGTATGTTGAGTTTAATTTCAATTTACGATGGGTCAGAAAAGACAATATTTTCAACACTGTGTGTTGAAAATATTGTATCCTGAAGCCATTGTATCCTCAAGGATTACTGTACTCTAACTGCTATGTATATCTAACATCGATTATTACTTTATCTATGTGCACATCACACACGCAATCTGATATGCTTCTCTAGGGTCTCCATATTGCACTAGTTTTTTGTTTGTATAATCCATACACGCACGTGTCTCACTCCATCTAGTCCTTGAGATATTTATCTTGGGGAGGTTGATAATCTAAGGTTGTGTGAATTTACCAACTATCCCCCGTTTGTTTCTCTATAGCAAGGGTCCCTGATGAACCCTAGGATAAGACCCCCTGGGGAGAAATGCATTGGGCCAATATCTAATATCCTGAGACATCAGAACAATTAAAATCCTGCCTTCCCGTTTTATGGTTACATAGGTATATTAGTGTACAGAAATCCCACTTCTTTACTGGGATACCCCAGTGTGCACAGGGTTTTCTAGGGACAGTCAGGGCGGCAGTTCTGCTCTAAGGTAAGGTGGAAAAGGGACTTTGTAGGTTTTTTTCCTGGGGGTTTCCTTCGTTATATTTTTGGGATCTTTTTAATTTGTAGTAATAAAGGTTATGTTTAAGTGGAATTTTTTTTTGTTTTCTATGCTTCACATAGGCTAGGAAGGGATGTTTGCATTTTTATGAAGATACACAAGACACAAATAGTCCATTTCAGATATTTTAATGAAATAACGCCTCTCTTCATACATTCTTCCTGTCCACCGATAGTTCACATATTAATCTTAATAAAGATTAGCATAAAGAGTCCTTTTAAAATTTGCTGATGATTACAAATATCGCTTAATAGGTCTTTCAATTTCTTCATGTATAGACCAACTCAGTATGTAGACCACGAGAGATGCCTGGACCAGAGGACATGGTCCTTTAATAGTGATATTTATGCTTCAGTATAGAATAAAGAATTCATGCTAATAGTAATATTCAGTACGATGCATTTTCTTATACATTCACATTATACAATATATATATAGCTATATAATATAGTCAACATTTCTCAGTGTCTTTGCTCTTGTAAATAATCTGACATTTTTATTTGCAGACATTTAGGAGTAAGAAAATAGCTTGCCCTTTGAATACAGGTAAGAGTCTACTCTGCTATTTGTGTATTATGAGGAAGGATTTCTCCCACCTTATGCATAACAAGAACCAACTGGAAAACCAATTTTTAGAAAATAAAAGGTTCTTTTTTTCTTTTTCATTTTAGAAACTGCGTCATTCCTGTCCATTGGCTGATGTTGGTATTGCACTTCATCCCCATTCAAGTGAATGAGGCTGAGCTGCAATACCAGATACTGCCAATTTACAGGGGTGGCACTGTGTTGAACAAGAGCAGACCTTTTTTTTCCTAATCCTGGACGACCCCTTTAAGAACCTGTCACTAACTTAAATTCTATATTAATGAAGAAGAAAATCAGCATTTTCTCCCTGTAAAATGTCATTACAGTTTTAAAGATACATTCTTCCACTGTCATCAGTGAAGAACAATCATGCTTATCATAACTTAGTTTCAACCTTTGACATTGAGTCCATAAATCCATATGCAGTTGTTGAGGGTGCCAAATGTGGCTCTTTGTGGTTCTGGCAGTACTCTTTAAGAAGCAAATTATCCTAATTTTTAAATAAAAAAATACATGTAATGCTAAAAGCAAAAATTGCTGTCAATGTATCGAATAAAGGCACGAAAGATGGAATGATTGTGTATTGCTGTCGAAACGATGCTGCATCATCTCTTTGGCGGTTCACTACGTGTCCTCTAAATGTCTCGTTCCTTTTCTCCCTTATGGAGATGAAGAATGCTGAATTCGCATCATTGAGGTCTGTGCATGTGGGTCAGCTTGATGTATCTACTTTGTGGTGGTTTTATAATATGTGATGACCATCCAAGAGGATCTCTCTGGAGGTAGGAGGAATTAAAGCCTCTATAATCCATTTACATATGCTGCAAGAGGTACATGCCGTAGTGTAATTCCAACTCCGGTAATCTGAGTTCAAAGAAAACGCTAGCATCATACTTGTCATCTGCACATATGTCAGTGTCCTATATATATTGTTCCATTTCTATATATAATGTGTGTTCCATTTCTACTCATTCATTTCACAGTCGGAGGGATTTATGTGTATCAGTAGCTATCATTGCCTGTTCCTGGTTACTATACAGGATACATGGGGAGTGCAAGTTGAGCAGTCTGTCTGCTTCTGGAGATTAGGACTTCATGGTGCAAATAGGTACCACAATCACTAGGATTACTGTACAGGCAGCTGCGGTGATGAGTGCCGCCATCTTACAGACCTTGGCTCGCCGGAACTCTGCTTCCTTTCTTTTCAGCAGAGAGTCATAACCTGGAGTGTAGATGTCTTCCATCCAAAACTCCAAGTTATTTGGGTTCAGGGACTCCTGAGCCTGTAAGGACATAAAAAACATTACACTAGAGAAATTGTAGAAGCAAAATCTTCAGACTCTCATCTATGCTGACTACTCTTTTCTAAACAGCAAAAAAAAAGGTACACCCATATATACCAACTTAGGCTACTTTCACACTTGCGTTGTTAATTCAGGTACTGAGATCCGGCAGAGGATCTCTATGCCTGAATTAAACTGATCCGTTTTGATTTTGCACATCAGGATGCATCCGTTCCGTTAGAATGCAGTTGTGTGATATCAAAACTGAAAAAAACGGATCAGGCACTAAATACATTGAAAGTCAATGGGTGACGGATCCGGTTTTTTAGTCTCCTAAAAAAACTGATCCGTCACCATTGACTTACATTGGTTTCAGTACCTGATCAGTTTCTTTCAGTTTTTATGACCGGACACAAAACTACAGCTTGCTGCGGTTTTGTGTCCGCTCACAAAACTGAAAGCTGCCTGAACTGAAGACATCCTGATGCATCCTGAACGGATCTCTTTCCATTCAGAATGCATGGGGACAAAACTGATCAGGGTTTTCCAAGACTTTATCAGTATCAGGATCCGACACTCGGGACTAGCCTTCAGCAGCTAGCCTTCTCAAATAGCTGATCGGCGGGGTCCCGTGTGTTGGACACTCACCAATCAGATACTGATGACCTATACTGAGGATAGGTCATCAGTAGTAAAGTCTTGGAAAACCGCTTTAACGTAGCCCTAAAACACACTTTTGGCCTCTGACAGATGAATGGGGGCTCATGGATACATTTCTTGTATATAATGTGAACATTTGTGGCGCATACACCAAACAAATGCTGCAAACACAGTGTGAACACACTTTTGAAGGGATAGTCTGGGAACAAATAAGTTTCATGGATGCCCACAACCTGCCACCGATTTGGAAAGAATCATACTTACCGTACATGTGCCCACCAAATAAGACACAGACCAGAAGATGGACATGTGGGAGCCAGCACACATGACCACAGTGATGGGGAGCAGGTAAGTATGATTCTTTCCATTGTGGAGGCATCAGGCATCCATGAAAAGTTATTTATTCCTGGACAAACCCTTTGAACAGAACATTCTGTAAACTTTGCTACCGTTCCTACACCCTGTGTTTGGTGTCCCTTTCCAGCATGCTTACCTCTGGCAATTTATCCATTTCCATTTGTGTGGTTGATCCTTGAGCTTTAATGCAAAGGTTCTTACATGTGATAATACATCTTAGTGGCACAATCATAGCTTGCTGTTTTTAAATTCCCTCATATCATTTATAATGTTGTCTCTGTGAACATAGCTTCTTTCACACTAATGTTATTAGTTCCGGAAGGCTGTTCCGGCAAAGGTCAGCCTGATGAACCTGTATGGATCTGGCATTGCCGGATGTGTGAGTAAATTTAGAAAGTCTTCAGACCCTTTCAGTTTTTGTTATGCAGCATAGTGATAACATTTTAAAAGGTTTTCCCCAACAATCTGCACTCAACCCCTCTTAAAGACAATGTGAAAACAGAATTTTAGAATTGTTTACAAATTTATTGAAAAGGAAAAACTAAAAATTGCCATGGACATAAGTATTCAGACCCTTTGGTATGACACTTGAAATTTAGCTCCGGGGCCTTCTTTTTCTCTTGATCATCTTTGAGATGTTTCTACACATTCTACACATTGATTGGAGTCCACTTGTGGTAAATTCAGTTGATTGGACATAATTTTGGAAGACACAGCCCTGTCAATATAAGGCCTCACAGATGAGAATGCACATCAGAGCATAAACCCAAGCCATGAGGAGGAAAGAACTACCGGTAGAGCTCAGAGTCAGAGACAGGATTTTGTGAAGGCAGAGATCTGGAAAAAGGTACATTTTTTTTCGCTGCACTAAAAGTTTCCAAAAGCACAGTGGCCTTCATAATTCTTGTGGAGCATAAACACATGGAATAAAAACATGGAATGTTGTGGAGCATAAACAGAATACTGTTGGAATTTCTGTGTATAATTCCTATGGTGTCCTGTCTGGTTTGGAAAGTGATATTGCAGCAGATACAAGCATGGATACTCAGGCACAGGATGTTGTAAGTGCCAAAGGAGAAAGTGGTACCAAGCAGTCAGGAATGAAAAAGAAGAGAAGGCATCTCCTTGTTGGTGACTCGATTGTTAGAGGTGTTGCTTTAGGTCAGAATGAGGATGGACTGAAGGAGGTGAGATGTCTTCCTGGTGCTACTACAAGCAGGGATAAAAGACGGATCACAAATATTGTTAAGGCTGCAACAAAGGAGACTGAAGTTGATCTGGTTATTCATCTCGGTACAAACGATTTGTCCCAGAAAAATGGTGATGTGGTAAAAATGGAATTTCAAAGTCTCAGCCTGGAGCTGAGCAGAATGACAGATTCCATTACTTTTTCGGAGATTTTGCCAGTCCGCTCTCAAAATATTAAGGCATGTCGTATCCTGGAGTTCAATGGTTGGCTAAGGCAGTGGTGTAAAGATGAAGGTTTTGGGTTTGTTAGTCACAATGTTAGTAGGTAGAGTAGTAAGGACATGTACAAGAGAGATGGTCTGCACCCGTCACACAAAGGCACTGAGGTACTTGGAGAAGAGTTGTGGTAGATACAGTTGTTGGTGCAGATGAAGTGGTCGCTGGTGCTCTAGATACTGATGTTAGTGCGGTGGATGATGTTGGTGATGTTGTCAGGGAGGTAGATGGAGTTGTTGGTGATAAATGTAATGTTCTTCATGTAATGTGTACAAATGCTCACAGCTTAGGCAACAAGCTCTGCGAGCTAATATCAATAGTTTGTAGAGATAATTTGGACTTGGTTGTAACAGAGACATGGTTCAGAGATTGCAATGACTGGGAAACAGCCATTCCGGGATACACTTTGTATAGGAAAGATAGGGCGGAGAGAAGGGGGGGTGTGGTAGCCATTTATGTTAAAGATACCATAAAATCAACAGTGATCCAAAATTCATGTAAGGAGTTGGAGACTCTCTGGGTCTGCTTGCAAAATAAAAAGGGATCTGTTACCAGAGTAGGTGCAATCTATAGGCCTCCAGGGCAATCTGAAGAGCATGACATTATGCTGGTGGATGAGATTACCCAAATGGCAGTAAAGGGAGATATTGTAGTTATGGGGGACTTCAACATGCCTGATGTTGATTGGAATATCCCTTGTGCGTCCACATGCAAAAGTAGGAACATAGTAGAGGCCCTGACGGGGATGTCCCTAAAACAGTTGGTGAAAGCGCCAACTAGAGGTGAAAATATCCTAGATCTAGTATTTACAAATGGGGATCTGGTATCTGAGGTGAAGGTGGGAGAAAATCTGGGTTCCAGTGACCACCAATGTTTGTGGTTCGAAATCCAAACTGACTGTGAGAAATCCTATTCTGCAACCAAAGTATTGGATTTTACGAAGACCAAGTTTGAGGTTATGTGGGAATATGTAAAGAAAGAATTAAAAGGGTGGGATAAATCAGCAAGAGCAAGTGCTCAGTGGAAGGCATTTAAAGAAGTCCTCTTAAAGGCAACTAGACTATGTCTATGTTAGACAAATTAGCAAAAGAAAAAGAATGAGAAAACCAGTATGGTTTACTAGAGAGGTAAGAGCGATAGTGAATGATAAAAAGTCTGCCTATAAAAGGTATAAAGAGTCTGGAAGTGTAGCGGACAGAGAAGTGTATAAAATTATACAGAAGAAGACAAAACAGATTATTAATGCTGCTAAAGCTTCAAAGGAGGAAGAAATGGCCAAATCTGTTAAGGAGGGTAATAAAACCTTCTTCAGATATATTAGTGACAGGAAGAAGAAAAACTGCGGCATTACTAAACTTAGCAATGGAAAAAATCTGTATATAGATGGGAATAAGATGGTCGCTGACCATCTGAATAACTACTTCTGCTTAGTTTTTTCGGATGGCGACTTTCATAATCAGAACATGGCTGGACATAGCATTGCCTCTAGTTGTAAGGTTTCAGCCCCAGTGTTTTCAGAGGCCGATGTCCTACAGGAACTTGTCTGGCTAAAATTGAATAAGGCAATGGGTCCGGATGGCATCCACCCCAGAGTTCTTAAAGAACTCCGATCTGTGATTATTGGCCCCCTGACTGATCTGTATAATCAGTCCCTTCTTACAGGAGATGTTCCTGATGATTGGAGAATGGCCAATGTTGTACCCATTCACAAGAAGGGTAGGAGAGAAGAAGCTAGTAACTATAGGCCAGTCAGCTTGACATCTGTAGTGGTAAAAATGATGGAGACTCTTCTAAAAAAGAAGGTAATTGACGATCTAACAAACAACCTGATGGACCCAAACCAGCATGGCTTTACTGAGGGCAGATCATGTCAGACTAATCTCATTGATTTCTTTGACTATGTAACTAAAGTGCTGGATGAAGGTGGTGCTGTGGATATCGCCTACCTGGATTTCAGTAAAGCTTTCGATACGGTTCCCCATAAAGAGCTGATAGAGAAGTTATCAAAAATTGGACTTAACCCCTGGATAGTTCAGTGGATCTGCAGTTGGCTGAAGGACAGATACCAGAGGGTTGTTGTTAATGGAGTGTATTCTGAGCAGAGGTTGGTTACAAGTGGGGTGCCACAAGGATCTGTTCTGGGTCCTGTTCTGTTTAACATGTTTGTAAGTGACATAAGGGACGGCTTGGTAGGGAAGGTTTGCTTGCTTGTTGATGACACAAAAGTGTGTAATAGGGTTGATGTTCCAGGAGGTGTCGCTAATATGGGGAATGATTTATTTTTATTAGATAAGTGGTCAAAACTATGGAAACTGCAGTTCAATGTTTCCAAATGTAAAATAATGCACTTGGGGAGAAGAAACCCTCTATCTGTGTATCGTATTGGCAGTTCTGTGCTAACAAAGACCTCAGAAGAAAAGGATTTGGGGGTAGTCATCTCTGACAGCCTCAAAATGAGTAACCAATGCAGCCAGGCGGTAGGGAAAGCAAATCGTATGCTTGGCTGCATAGCTAGAGGTATAAGAAGCAGAAAGAGGCAGATTGTGATCCCTCTGTATAGAGCTCTAGTGAGACCACATCTGGAATACTGTGTTCAATTCTGGAGACCTCACCTGCAAAAGGATATTGCTAAAATACAATGGGTCCAAAGAAGAGATACAAAAATGGTGGAAGGTCTAAAGCATAGAACTTATCAAGAAAGACTGAGAGTTCTTAATATGTATAGTCTGGAGGAAAGAAGAGAAAGGGGGGACATGATTGAAACCTTTAAATATGTTAAAGAACTGAATAAAGTTCAGGAGGGAAGGGTTATTAATAACAAACAGAACACAAGAACAAGGGGGCACAATCTGAGGTTAGCGGGGGGAAAATCAAGAACAACATTAGAAAATATTATTTCACTGAAAGAGTAGTAGAAGCTTGGAACAAACTTCCAGCAGAGGTGGTTGATACATCCACAGTAACTGAATTTAAACATGCCTGGGATAAACATGTATCTATCCTAAGATAACAATAAAAGGATAATAAAAGGGCAGACTAGATGGACCAGGTGGTCTTTTTCTGACGTCAGTTTTCTTTGTTTCTATGTTTCTTAAATGGAAGACGACCAGAACAACCAGGACTCTTCCTAGAGCTGGCCACCCCACTAAAATGAGTAATCTGGGGGGGAAAGGCCTTTAGAATATAGGTAACCAAGAACCCAATGATCACTCTGGCTGAACTCCAAAGAATCTGCGTGCAAATGGGAGAAACTTCTAGAAGGTCAACCATCACTGCAGCACTCCACTAATCTGGGCCTTATGGCAGAGCTGCAAGAAAGAAGCCTCTACTCAGCAAAAGACGGATGGAAGTTGTCAAAAAAAGGATTCTCTGGTGTGATAAAACCAAAATTAATTTTTTTTTTCAATTCAAAGCATCAAGTTTGGAGGAAGCCAGGCACTGCCCACTTGACCTGACCCAATCGAACATCTCTGAAGAGACCACTAACAGTCCCCATCCAACCTGACAGAGCTCGAGAGGAAAAATCACCAAATCACCAAACCTTGTGGCATCATACCCAAGAAGACTGGAGACTATAATCGCTGCCAAAGGTGCTTTAACTAAGCACTGAATAAAAGGTCTGCATACTTATGTAAGTGCAAGATTTTAGTTATTCCTTTTCAATAAGATATGTGGAACATTCTGTTTTCACTTTCTCTTTTTTTATTTTATCACAAGGCTGCAACATAACAAAATGTGAAAAAGGTGAAAGGGTCTGAAGACATTCTGGATGACCTAATAGTAATACTTCTCACAGCTGAGAGTTTGCTACAGTACAGTATGTCCAGTCTATGTAATCCTTTGTTGAAGATTCCAGACTGATTCTCATCTGTTAAAAGCCATCCGTCAGAGGTAACAGCCAGGAGGTCCTCCAAACGTATACTTTATCCATGAATAAAGGCTGCAACATTTAGTGTGTGGGCATATTTCATACCTCAAAAAGGGTATGCCAATGCATACAGGCCCAGCTTATGCAATTAGGACACTCATTTGGCATACACTGTTTCAGTGAGGAACTATAGATACATTTACCATATACACCCGAAGTTTTCCTCAAAGCGATATGTACACAGACCCTTACCTATGCTGATATTTTGCGCCAGTAGCTGACAACAAATGAGAGAGATTTTTACTAGATATGCTGTACCAAACACTGAGTTGTATTTAGAACTAAAGGGGAATTTTATGATCGCCTGGTGCCACAAAACCTGTGCCAAAAAGCTGAATATTTTGGCACACACTGGACTTGCACACACTTTTTGTGGGGTTTTATGCACCGCTCACCACTTTTCAAATAGTGAGTGGTATGGGGCCGGTATAGATGGCCTTTCACATTTATTATAATCTATGCCAAGAAACTGACATAGATTATAGTGGAAATCTACACTAACTCCCTTGCTGGTGAACATCCTGCACAGATTACAATTATTATGAGGGGTGCCATTTTTAATAATTGTGGCACATCTGATGCCAGCGGAGAATAGATTGGTGAGACTGGTGTGTAATATGCAGGTCTTAAAGTCTTAGAGAACCTGTCACTTCTGCTGACATGCCGGTTTTAATAGCTTCATGCATTCCCCATGTAATAACAATTCTGGAGCGTCTATTCTTATGGCTCTATGCTGTGCCATTCCTTTATTATTTCTACTAGAAGTTATGAATGAATTGCTAGCAGTCTGCAGTAAGGGTACAGAGGGGTGGAAACCAGTTGGAGGTGTGTACCTGCACAGTCTGGAAATGGCAGCACTGATTGGATAGAGTGAGTCTGTGCAGGTATACACCCCAACTGGTTACCACCCCTCTGTTCCCTTACTGCAGACTACTAGTAATTAATTCATAACTTCTAGTAGAAATAATAAAGGAATGGCACAACATAGAACCATAAGAATAGATGTTCCATAACTGTTACTACATGGGGAATGTATGTGTCACGAACGTGCCTGCATCAGGTTGCAGGCTATCGGCTAGACTTTCAAAAGTGACATAATTTGACATGTTTTCCTCTTGGTTGCTGTTTACCACACTCCTTCCCCTGTCACTAGTTGCAGGGTTCTATAGGGTCAGTTGTTATTAGGTTCCTGTGTATGAACTCTCCTACAACTAAGGCCTGTTCATACTGGTAGTCAGTCAGGACCTAGTTTCAGGGTTTCCTGCAGGAGGTGACCATTTCCCCTGTTTGGTCTTTTTCCCTTCCCTCTTATGCTTGGTGTGGCTATACCCTCCACACCAGAGCATGACATTATAAACCGCCAAACAAAAATTAATGTAATTTTTGTGCAGACATGGATGCTATTACTGCGCTTACTGAATGGCTGCAGGGACTCTGCTTGGAGGTAGCTGACAGCCACAACCATATTGGGTGTCAGGCCTGTTTGGAGCCTAAGGTCGCCCTCCCGGACAGATTTTCTGACGTAATAATTTTATTCTATTCAGGGAGGCGTGCAAATTGTATTTCAGACTGCATCCACATTCTTCTGGTAATGAGGAGCAGAAGGTTGGTGTGGTCATCTCGCTGCTTAAAGGGGATGCGCAGTCATGGGCCTTTTCTCTGCCGACCAGATCGCAGTCTCTCCGGTCAGTAGATGAATTTATCAAGGCTTTGGGGATTATCTATGATGACCCGGATCGTATCTCCCTGGCCGAGACCCAGATACGTGACCTTTGTCAGGGTGAGCGCTCGATTGAGATCTATTGCTCTGAGTTCCAGAGGTGGGCGACCAATACCGAATGGAACAATCTGGCTCTACTTAGCCAATTCTGTCAAGGATTATCAGAAAGGCTGAAGGACGCTTTGGCCTTTCATGAAACCCCTGTGTCTTTGGATGCTGCCATGTCTCTTGCTGTACGCATGGATAGGCGCCTGAGAGAGCGATCTAGGGGCTCCCACTCTCAGGACGTACTATCACGTAGTGTACTGTCTTCCGATGACACTTTGGGTGAAAATTCCCCTAGGTTGATGTCAGAGGACGAACCTATGCACTTTGGGGGAGCTACTCCTGTCCACTCTTAAGCATTTTGGTAATAAAAAAGGTGTGTGTTTTTTCTGTGGTCAGAAAGGACACTTTATCAATGTATGTCCAAGCATTCAATCTCTAAAAGAGAGGAAAAAAAAGGGGGCGTTGAATTCTCATCTCACTCTTGGTGGGGTGGGTAGAGAAACTGAAAATGTGCATTTGTCTTCATCCTGTAGTACCCGTTTTCTCCTGACTGCCGAGGTGGCGCTAGAGTCAAAGGTTGTGAGAATTTAGGTGTTTATTGACAGCGGGGCAGGGGTGAACTTGATTGATGCTCAGTTTGTCCGTATGCATGGATTGTCTCCGAGTACATTGGAAAAGAAGATTTCTGTGTTTGCCATTGATTCTGCACCTCTATCTCAGAAGTGTTTGTCTCAAATGATGCATGATATCAAATTAAGAGTGGGTGAATTTCATCAGGAGCTTATTTCATGTTTTGTGTTGGAAGGTCTTCCTGCTCCTGTGGTTCTGGGTTTACCGTGGTTAAAGGGGTTCTGCAGTTCTGTAAAACTGATGATCTATCCCCTGGATAGATCATCAGCATCTGATCAGTGGCAGTCCGACACCCGGGACCCCCGCCAATCATCCCCTGTTTGAGAAGGCAGCGGCGCTGCAGGAGTGCTGCGGCCTTCTCTGTGTTTTTCTCAGGCCCAGTGACGTCACGACTAGTTTCATTGGCCTGGACGGGGCTAAGCTCTGTTCACTTGAATGGAGCTTAGCCCCGCCCAGGCCAGTGATACTAGTCGTGACATCAGTGGGCCTGCGGTAAACACAGAGAAGGCCGCGGTGCTCCTGCAGCGCCGCTGCCTTCTCAAACAGCTCATCGGCGGGGGTCCCGGGTGTCGGACCGCCGCCAATCAGATGCTGATGATCTATCCAGAGGATAGATCATCAGTTTTAAAGAACTACAGAACCCCTTTAAGCGAACATAATCCGACCATTGACTGGCATACTAGACAGATTGTGGATTGGGGTGATTATTGCGTTGACAATTGCCTTAATACCTCTTTTTCTGCTTTAACTACTAAGACACTTCCCTCTTTTATATCGGATTTCTCTGATGTATTTTCTGAAGGTGGATGTCAGGATTTACCCCCCGGGAATATGATTGTCCTATCAATCTTATCCCTGGAGCAAAATTGCCCAAATCTAGGCTGTATAACCTTTCCGGACCTGAGAGAACGGCCATGAAGGAATATATTGCTGAGAGTTTGGCTAAAGGACATATTAGACCTTCCAAATCTCCTGTGGAAGCTGGATTTTTCTTTGTAAAGAAAAAGGACGGAACCCTTAGGCCATGTCTGGATTTCCGTGAACTCAATCGGATTACTGTCCGTGATCCGTACCCCCTTCCTTTGATTCCTGACTTGTTTAACCAGATTGTGGATGCCAAGGTGTTCTCCAAGTTGGACTTAAGGGGGGCATATAATCTGGTCAGGATCAAGGAAGGGGATGAATGGAAGACGGCTTTTAATACTCCTGAGGACCCCTTTTTGAACTTGTTAATGCCTTTTGGGTTGACCAATGCTCCTGCTGTCTTCCAGCATTTTGTTAATGACATTTTTCATCACCTGGTGGGGAGGTTTGTAGTCCTGTATTTGGATGACATACTAATCTATTCTCCAGATATGGTGACACATCAGGATCACGTGAGACAGGTGTTGCAGATCTTAAGAGATAACAAGTTGTATGCAAAATTAGAGGAAAGTATTTTTGCTGTACACGAGGTGCAATTCTTAGGATACCTGCTTTCATCTTCAGGTTTTCGAATGGATCCAGAGAAAGTCCGTACTGTTCTGGACTGAGACCGACCTGAAAATCTGAAGGCTCTTATGCGATTTTTGGGGTTCACCAACTATTACCGAAAAGAACTATTCGACAATAGTTAAACCCTTTACTGACATGACTAAGAAAGGGACGGATGTCTCAGTGTGGTCTGATGCAGCGTTGCAAGCCTTCTCCGCTGTGAAGGAGTGCTTTTCTTCTGCCCCTATATTGGTGCAGCCAGATGTGTCACAAGCTTTCATTGTGGAGGTTGACGCATCTGAGGTGGGGGTAGGAGCAGTTTTATCACAGGGCCCGTCACCTGGTAAATGGCGCCCATGTGCTTTTTTAAAAAAAAAAAACCTCTCTGCTGCGGAGAGAAGTTATGATGTGGGTAATAGAGAGTTACTGGCTAGTGTTGAGCGAGCACCTCTGTGCTCGTATGCTCGGGTGCTCTGGCCAAGCACTAGGGGTTGCTCGAGTGCTCCGCCGAGCACCCAAGCATAATGTTAATCAATGGGACTAAACCAGGCGCCCCCCGCTCGGAAGAGGGGAGGGTGTCTGGTTAATAGAAAAAGGTCAGAATCGCGACTTCTCCTCTTTTACTCCTTTCACTCTTAAAAGTATGCTAATTAACTGAATTTGTATGCATTAGCGCACAATGCGTACGCATTAGCATACAAATGCGTACACATTAGCGTACAAAATGCGTACGCATTAGCGTACAAATTCATACGCATTAGCATACAAATTTGTACGCATTAGCATACAAATTCATACGCATTAGCGTACAAATCAACATTACAGCGCGGGGAAGAGAATCGAGCATTGCGCTCGAGTACACTCGGTGTTCGGCCGAGTTCGGCCGCGTAGGCATGCTCGCTCAACACTATTACTGGCCATTAAGTTGGCTTTTGAGGAATGGCGTCATTGGTTCACTGATCACAAAAATCTGGCTTACCTGGAGTTGGCTAAACGACTTAATCTGAGGCAGGCCAGATGGTCTTTGTTCTTCACCAGATTCAATTTCAATGTCACATATCGTCCTGGGATTAAGAATGTGAAGGCAGATGCCTTGTCACGTAGTTTTCCCGGAGGTGGTGATTTTGAGGATCCGAGTTCTATACTGTCCGAAGGAGTGGTGATATCCGCTCTTTACCCTGATCTTGAGGCTAAGGTGTTTGAGGCCCAGGGAGATGCGCCGGAGTCTTGCCCCCCTGGGAAGTTGTTTGTTCCTTCTGATTTGCGTCATAAGGTGTTTGAGGAACCTCATTCTTCGGTGCTTGTGGGACACCCTGGGAGTAAATCCACTGTCGACCTCATCTCTCGTAGATTCTGGTGGTCGGGGCTGCGTAAGTGTGTTGAGGACTATGTGTCGGCCTGTAGTGTCTGTGCACGCGCTAAGGTGACACATACTCGACCTTCTGGACACCTACTTCCATTACTCATCCCGTCCAGACCATGAACTCACTTATCCATGGACTTCATCACTGATCTGCCTGATTCGTTTGGTAAGACAGTTATTCTGGTGGGTGTAGATCGTTTTATTAAAATGGCGCACTTTATTGCATTACCCGGAATCCCCAATGCTAAAACTCTTGCACAAGTGTTTGTTGACAACATTGTGAAACTTCATGGCATTCCCACTGACTTGGTCTCTGATCGTGGGACTCAGTTTGTGTCCAGATTCTGGAAGGTATTCTGTACTCGGCTTGGGGTTTTTCTTTTTCCTCTGCCTTTCACCCCCAGACGAATGGACAGACTGAGCATACCAATCAGAGTCTGGAGACTTACTTGAGATGTTCTGTCTCTGAGAACCAGGAGGAGTGGTCCCCGTTTTTGTCTCTGGCAGAGTTTGCCATAAATAATTGCAGTCAGGACTCCACTCTTCCACTGGTAAGTCACCATTTTTTGGTGCATATGGCTTTCACCCGCAGTTTGGCACATTTTCTGGTTCTGATACTTCCGGTATTCCTGAGGAAGAACGTTTTTTGTCATCATTGTCATCTATATGGCGGAAAATTTAAAATAACTTGATAAATATGGGTAACAAGTACAAACGTGTGGCTGACAGGAAACGTATGAATGGTCGGGACCTAAGTGTGGGTGATTCTGTGTGGCTGTCAACTGGGAACATTAAGTTGAAAGTTCCTTCTTGAAAGTTGGGTCCAAGATTTATTGGCCCATATAAGATCATGGCCATTATTAATCCTGTAGCATTTCATCTTGAACTTCCTCAAGCTCTAAAAATCCATAATGTGTTTCACAGATCTTTGTTGCAGAGATATGTTGAACCTCTGGAGCCATCTCCCTTGCCACCCGAGCCTATCTTGGTGGATGGTAATTTGGAATTCCAGATTGTCAAGATCATTGGTTCTCGAGATCTCCGTGGGACTCTTCAATATCTTGTTCACTGGAAGGGTTATGGACCCGAGGAGAGGACATGGGTACCGGCATCTGACGTGAATGCCAGTCGTTTGTTGAAAGCCTTTCACAGGTCTCATCCTGATAAAGTTGGGCCTGGGTGCCCGGAGGTCACCCGGAAAAAGGGGGGGGGTAATGTCACGAACGTGCCTGCATCAGGTTGCAGGCGATCGGCTAGACTTTCAAAAGTGACATAATTTTACATGTTTTCCTTTTGGTTTGGTTGCTGTTTACCACACGCCTTCCCCTCAGCTGTTGTGGGTGTGGTGATTGTCTTTCCCCTATTTATCCCTTCCTCTCCCAGTACCCCTTGCAGTTTATACTTTCTGCTGACATTGTTGTGTGTGGTGTGGTTCTCGGCTGTGATCCAGTTGCTGCAATATCTGCATTAAGATAAGTGTCATTTTCCCTATTGTGTTTATCCTACTTTTCCCTGTTGTGGTTTTGCCTTCTGGAGTCTCCTGTTCGTCCGTCCTTTTGGAGGAACGGGTTGACTCCTTCCCCTGTCACTAGTTGCAGGGTTCTATAGGGTCAGTTGTTATTAGGTTCCTGTGTATGAACTCTCCTACCACTAAGGCCTGTTCATACTGGTAGTCAGTCAGGACCTAGTTTCAGGGTTTCCTGCAGGAGGTGACCGTTTCCCTTGTTTGGTCTTTTTCCCTTCCCTCTTACGCTTGGCGTGGCTATACCCTCCACACCAGAGCGTGACAGTATGTAGCTATTAAACCAGGGAGGTCAGGAGTGTTGAAAGGTTCTCTTTAATAAATCTCCTGCTACGTGCTTATGGTTTTTCAATTCCAGCAAAGATCCTGAAAATGGTACAGCTCTGAAACTTGAAGTGGAGGATTTAACTAGCCTTGCACTCCTTTTGTGACTTTTTGGAGTTACTTGTACCAAAAATGTTCAGATTTTCTGATTTTACATAATTTGCAAAAAGCTAATGCAGATTCTAAGAAAACTGACTTCTAAAAATTCTCCTAGTAATAAATTTCCCCCATAGTTCATTAGAAAGTTGCAGAACCTTTCATTATACAATGATTCAGCTTTTTACATTGGAACCCCTTCAGTAATAAATCAATAGTCTGAAGAATAACAGTGATTAATATATATGTATATATGAGAAGTGTATATATTACAATGTACCTGGAGATCCAGTGCTGTCAGACGCCCTTTTTCTCCTGAGTTGTGTGCATATTCTTCTATAGTCCATGACGGTTGGGTTCGTTTTAGCTCCGCCATGTCTGTTAGGCGCATGTCTGTGTAAATGGGGTTGCTTTTCATGTGGGATTTTAAAGATGCTGGATAAGGATGAGGACTGAACACTTGTTCTACCATATACGAATCTCTGGCTGGTTTTGGCATCCTATGCAAATGAGGTATTTCATGCTGGCGATCCACCAGAAACAAATGACGACATAAAGATACATTATAAACATATTTTACCTGCTTTATGTTAAAGAAGAAATTTAAGATTACTTAGGCTACTTTGACATTTGCGGCACAGCATTCTAGAAGGCTGTTCCAGGTCTGGTGGAGATCTGGCCTCTACCAGGCAAATATGCTGCAATTCGGCATGCAACGTTTTTTTGTCCAACCGATTGCCGGCATTTTATGCTGCACCAATCTGCCGGAAGGCTGTACCGCAAATCCGAAAGAAGCCTTATGTATTAGTTCTTTTACCTCTTTTGATTTGCGATGCCAGTCTCGACTTGATCCCCCTTTATCCTTCTTTTCTTCCTCAGATACACTAGGCTGTTTAGGGAATCCCCAAGGTCTAGACTCATGCTGAGAGTTTCCAGGTTTGGACTCACTGGTATTAATATCTTCAGTTAATGATCGGACAGACCTTTGTGAGAAAAGGTTTTTTTTCATGGCTTTAACTCTGAGACTTTCAGTGGTAGCATTAGTAATGTCTGGACAACAGCAGTCAGGCTTGTCCACGTTCCCATTGTGGGATGTGTTTTGATCTTGGAATGGACTTGGTGAAGTTCTTGTACTGGAAATGGCATCACTATGAGGTTGACTTTCAATTTCTAACTTTGCTTTCTCTGGAGGCTGTATTCGCTCATCTAGCTTATTCAGCTTGGCCAACACTTGAGATACTTCATCACGTACACCAGAAAGTGACTCTAACTTTTTCTCAATCTCTCCAATTCTTCTGACTAACTTTCTGACACTACTTTTTAGTTCTTCTTCTTCCAAAGTTTCACCCCGAGGGCCCTTGGTTGGTTTACTGTTTGCCCTGTTTGATGCATGCTCTGGAGAACTATCGTTGTCTGCTCGAGGAATTTGAGATAAGGAACCACTGCTATTGTAGCAAGAGGATTGAGGGATGCCAGATGATCCACAAAGACTCATATCATCTAGGAATCTGAATATGTCACTAATGTCATCACTAATGATTTCAGAGTCTGCTTCAGACTGGTTACGAGCCCTGCCTTCTATATAGCGGCTGCAGTTGGATGGGATGTTTGGTTCCTTTCCTTTTTTTGCATCAGTTTGTTCTGTCTGTGTACCAACACTTTCTGTCTTCTCTACACTAAATTGACAAGATGGAGTTTTTGTGCCCTTGTCTCGGAGTCTCCTTAAGGCCTCTTGTTTTTCAACATCTTGAGGCTCACAAAATTTCTTTCCATTATTTTTCAATGCTAGATCTGGTAAATAAGAATGATGTCGCTCTGGTACAGAAACAAAATTTGCTGTTTGTAAGCCAGTGCTTGGGTAGCACATAGCTTCTTCTTTTCTATTAAAAAATGATCGTTCAAAATCTGGTACCTCTTCAGTGTTTAAGCTCCAGCTTTTTACAGGTTTTCCTATAAGGTGTTTGGGCTTATTAGTAAACCTTTTTTGATCTTGCAATCCAGAACCTGTTGTTGGACCAAAATATGTGGAAGCCTGAAGATCATCCAAGCTTTCGTGTTTTGACCTTCGAAAGTCCTCTGAAGAGGAGTATGCTGTATTTAGATAGTGAGAGCTGTATGGCATCTCAAAACTGTGATTGAAAAAAACTGTCTTAGGACTTATTTTCCCTTCATTCTTTTTCATTGATACATTAGGTGACATTCTAACTACATTATGGAAATCATCCTTAAAAACATTTCTTCTCTGTCCACTGGAAGCTGGAAGTCTGAACGGCTCTTCACTGGGTGTAGGTGGCAGTGATTCTGTCTCAGATAATGGCTGACTGGGGAAATAGGTGCTTTGCATTTCACAGGATTGGGGTGTTACCATAGGGTAAGAGTCCAAAGCTTGCAATCTCTCCAAGGAAGCTGCCCGCTCATTTCCTTCTTGCTTAACTCCTAAGAGGAAATTTGGCTCAGGGAGAAATGTATGAAGTCCCTCACGCTCTTCTTTGTGGCAGTTGGAGGACCTGGTGATGGAGTAGCTCCGGTTGGTATCTCGTTTCTGTGCTTCTTTATGTGGGGCTATATCTTTTCCACTGTAAACATCTGTATCGGACTCCATTCCTTCTTTCTGCTGAGACTGCTGTTGAATGGGCAACTTTTCTTTGGCAGTCCCATCATTCATTTGTATCAAATTAAATATAGTGACTATATCAGCAGCTGCTATAATTTTTTTGGATTGTTGATTCTCTGCAGCATTTCTCATCTTGTCTCGGAAGAGACTTGCTGGAAAGCTGGGATCTTGACAGGCAGTGTAGTAAAGGAGACTGCGCAGCTTTGCAAGTTCAGGTAGTTCATATCGGGAACATAAAGATTTACAGAGGTCTTGGTAAGAAACTGAATTTTGCTTTGAGTCTAAATCTTCTAGAATCTTCACAAGAAGATAGGAAGGGTCCTGGGCATCACTCATGGTGACAAGTGTCAATGTTCCTACAAAGGGTAAAACAATAACATTATAAAAAATTACATTATCTTTTAAGTTAACAAATTTACAGAATAGTTTTAAAATTTAACCCACCCCAAATAGTATTACTAGATTTAAGCCCACTCATACCCATGGGGAAACTTGTGCTTTCTCATACAAAACAACAGCTGAGGCTCTGAACAGTCACACAAAAATCATTTGACTCAATGGGGGTCATTTACTAAAGACCAGCATTTCATACACCAGTCAAAACCCCACTGGAGTACCAATTTACCAATTTATTAAGCACGTGAAGTATTATTATCTCAGGAGCTGGAGTAAATTTTTGGTGTAATGTAATGTAATTTTTTTTAAAGTGGAAAGTGTGTGAACAAAAGTGTAAATGTTGCAAATTTTGTCACAAACTGGCATTTGTGACAAAATGTTTGACATTTCTACTCCAGTTTTCTGGTGTAGAGCTATGATAAATGACCCCCATTGAACTAGATAGGAACTATTTTGATGTGAAAGTAAATTCACTGCTAGTGAATTGTTGCCTCCATGTACTTGTTGCCTCCATGTCAGTTATGCAGAATATTCACCTATTTCACCCCCTCACCAGCACTCTTATCTACTTCCAGCACTGCCACGGTCCTCCCTATTGCTGCAGACATGATGTAATCTTCTTGGCTGCAACAGCAACATGTTCATATACAGTGCCTTGCGAAAGTATTCGGCCCCCTGGAACTTTTCAACCTTTTGCCACATTTCAGGCTGCAAACAAAAATATATAACATTTTAAATTTTTGGTGAAGAATCAACAACAAGTGGGTCACAATTGTGAAGTGGAACGAAATTTATTGGATCATTTAAACTTATTTTGTAATAATAAAACTGAAAAGTTGGACGCGCAAAATTATTCGGCCCATTTACTTTCAGTTCAGAAAGCTCACTCCAGAAGTTCATTGAGGATCTCTGAATGATCTAATGTTGTCCTAAATGAATGATGAAGATAAATAGAATCCAACTGTGTGTAATCAAGTCTCGATATAAATGCACCTGCTCTGTGATAGTCTCAGGGTTCTGCATCATGAAGACCAAGGAACACACCAGGCAGGTCCGTGATACTGTTGTGGGGAAGTTTAAAGCCGGATTTGGATACCAAAAGATTTCCCAAGCTTTAAACATCCCAAGGAGCACTGTGCAAGCGATCATATTGAAATGGAAGGAGTATCAGACCACTGCAAATCTACCAAGACCCGGCCGTCCCTCTAAACTTTCATCTCAAACAAGGAGAAGACTGATCAAAGATGCAGCCAAGAGGCCCATGATCACTCTGGATGAATTGCAGAGATCTACAGCTGAGGTGGGAGAGTCTGTCCATAAGACAACAATCAGTCGAACACTTCACAAATCTGGCCTTTATGGAAGAGTGGCAAGAAGAAAGCCATTTCTCAAAGATATCCATAAAAAGTCTCGTTTACAGTTTGCCACAAGCCACCTGGGAGACACACCAAACATGTGGAAGAATGAAACCAAAATCCAACTTTTTGGAAACAATGCAAAACGATATGTTTGCCACAAAAGCAACACAGCTCATCACCCTGAAGACTCCATCCCCACTGTCAAACATGGTGGTGGCAGCATCATGGTTTGGGCCTGCTTTTCATCAGCAGCCACAGGGAAGATGGTTAAAATTGATGGGAAGATGGATAGAGCCAAATACAGGACCATTCTGGATGAAAACCTGTTGGAGTCTGCAAAAGACCTGAGACTAGGACGGAGATTTATCTTCCAACAAGACAATGATCCCAAACATAAAGCAAAATCTACAATGGAATGGTTCAAAAATAAACGTATCCAGGTCTTAGAATGGCCAAGTCAAAGTCCAGACCTGAATCCAATTGAGAATATGTGGAAAGAGCTGAAAACTGCTGTTCACAAACGCTCTCCATCTAACCTCAAAGAGCTCGAGCTGTTTTGCAAGGAAGAATGGGCAAGAATTTCAGTTCCTAGATGTGCTAAACTGATAGAGACATACCCCAAGCGACTTGTAGCTGTAATCGCATCAAAAGGTGGTGCAACAAAGTATTAATGCAAGGGAGCCGAATAATTTTGCACGCCCCACTTTTCAGTTTTATTATTACAAAAAAAGTTTAAATGATCCAATAAATTTCGTTCCACTTCACAATTGTGACCCACTTGTTGATTCTTCACCAAAAATTTAAAATGTTATATCTTTTTGTTTGAAGCCTGAACTATGGCAAAAGGTTGAAAAGTTCCAGGGGGCCGAATACTTTCGCAAGGCACTGTATCCTCAGTGGCGGACTGGGAACTTAAAGTGGCTCTAGAAAAAAATACTAAAAGTGGCCCTGTTTTGTAGTCGAGTCCAAATTGATGGAAGGCAATGGTAGGCAGTGCCAGCAATACTATATTGTGGCACATTATACCACCCCAACATTGCCAAATACCACAGTCACATCACAAAATACTGCCAGCAGGACAAAATACATCCCCAAAAACTTCCACTGGCTGGCTGTGAGCAGGGCCCAGGTGGCCCCCTGGGCATCGACCCACCGGGAAATTTCCCTGTAAGGTCTATGACCAATCCGCCTCTGTATATCCTGGCAACCACTGCAGCCGTTTACTAGCCTGAGTTGTATATGGCATATGACCCTTGAGGCCATTGTCACGTGAAGTATAAGAGCATGTCACCACTGCCGCCCAAAAAATAGAGCCCAATGAGGAGGTTGGGAGTAGAGGCGATAAAATGTCATTCATTTTATGAGAATTCCTACATGAGGCATATCTTTTTTATGACTTAACAAACCCTTTGAAGTTCTTATCCCACTACATACATGTCTGCATATTGTTTGCTATATCTCATTCAGAGGATTATATAAAAAAATGTACCTCTTTTTAGTTTAAAATACTTAGCAAAGAATTACAGTTGTTTTTTAACAAAAGTTTTAATGTGCCATTCAGAATATCCTGAATGCAGCAAAAATACAATGATAATATTACAATATTCTTTTTTGCATTTTATTGGTAAATCTGAATATAAACATGAAACTATTGCATGGACCAGTTGATAGTTTGTGACATATATATTACACTTTCCTGGGCTGTTTATATGAGTCTAGCAAGAACATAATTACCATCTCTTTGGACTATGGTCTTGTGCACAGGAGCATGCTATCCATGTAGTAAACATCTATAATGCTGTTCCCATAGAATGCTATAGGTCTGTGATATCTAACCTCCGGCACTCCATATATAGTAAAACTATGACTCCCAAGATGTACACTTTCCATAGAAATAAATGGAGCATGCTAGGAGTCGTAGTTTCACCACAGCTGGAGTGCCGGAGGTTGGCCATCACTTTTATAGGTTCATTTTGTTCCTCCGTGTAATGCCGACTTTCTAATGACAGATTGAAGGAGACAGAAGATTTTTGTTTCTCGTGAACTACATATACAGGTGCATTTCCATAAATTAGAATATCGTCTATTCAGTAATTCAAGCATGTAATTCAAGTAATTCAATTAAATAATGAATATAGACTCATTACAAACAGAGTTTCAATTTCAAGTGATGTTTTAATTTATTGAGATGCATCTGTATTCTAAACATTTCTTCTTAGGGAGAAAACCGTGCTACAACAAGACAAGGATTCATTACAGACCTGTAGGGACTTCATATACCACTGTTCAAGGTCTATGCAAACAGCAGTTCCCTTAAGACAGTGATTCTCAATCTTATTACCGGGTAACTTCTAAAAAAGTTGCACTTGTTCGTGAACCACTACTCTCATTACTACTTCACAGAAGCTTGTTGTAGGAGTAAATTCTTGTCCAACACTATATTAGAGATTTGCTGACTGCTTTGTTCATGATGAGATTCTGTTTGCTATGTTTTAAAGGGGTATTCCCATTTTAGACAATGGGGGCATATCGCTAGGATATGCCCCCATTGTCTGATAGGTGTAGATCCCACCGCTGGGACCCGCACCTATATTGAGAACGGAGTGGGGAGCTCTGTGGTGGGTCCGGCCACCATCAGATGCAGCTCCCAGCTGCTCCCATAGAAATGAATGGGAGCGCATAGGTGGGACCCGCACCTATAAGACTATTAGGGCTTATCCTAGCGATGTGCCCCCATTGTCTAAGATGGGAATACCCTGTTAAGATGAAGTATATTGGTAAAATAATATTTAAAGAAAGCACACGTAGCCACACGCTAAAGAACTCTCCACCATGCTAAGCCTGAACCAGCCTGAACCCCAAGAATCTTGCAGTTCTAGGTAGGCAAAAAGTTCAGCACCTAATTTTATTTACCTTATCATTATTATTATTTATTTTATGTAACCACAATATATACAACCCCTGGCAAAAATTATGGAATCACCAGTCTCTGAGGATGTTCCTTCAGTTGTTTAATTTTGTTGAAAAAAAAACAGATCACAGACAAATAAAGGCAGCTTTCTGGCTTTAAGAAATACTAAAAGAAATCAAGAAAAATAATTGTGGTAGCCAGTAACAGTTACATTTTTAGAACAAGCACAGGGAATAAATTATGGAATCATGTAAAACAAAAACAAAATAACACTCCAACACATCACTAGTACGTTGTTGCACCACCTATGGCTTTTATAACTGCTTGCAGTCTCTGAGGCATTGACTTAATGAGTGACAAACAGTACTCTTCATCAATCTGATTGCTGTTGCCAGATCAGCTTTGCAGGTTGGAGCCTTGTCATGGACCATTTTCTTTAACTTCCACCACAGATTTTCAATTGGATTGAGATCTGGACTGTTTGCAGGCCATGACATTGATCTTATGTGTCTTTCTTCAAGGATTGTTTTCAAAGTTTTTGTTCTATGGCAAGATGCATTATCATCTTGAAAAATGATTTCATCATCCCCAAACATCCTTTCGATAGATGGGATAAGAAAAGTGTCCAAAATGTCAGTGTAAACCTGTGCATTTATTGAAGATGTAATGACAGCCATCTCCCCAGTGCTTTTACCTGACATGCAGCCCCATATCATCAATGACTCTGGAAATTTGCATGTTTTCTTCAGTCATCTGCATAAATCTCTTTGGAACGGCACCAAACAAAAGTTCCAGCATCATCACCTTGCTCAATGCAGATTCGAGATTCATCACTGAATATGACTTTCATCCAGTCATCCACAGTCCACGATTGCCTTTCCTTAGCCCATTGTAACCTTGTTTTTTTCTGTTTAGGTGTTAGTGATGGCTTTCTTTTAGCTTTTCTGCATGTAAATCCCATTTCCTTTAGGCGGTTTCCTACAGTTCAGTCACAGACGTTGACTCCAGTTTCCTCCCATTTGTTCCTCATTTGTTTTGTTGTACATTTTCTATTTTCAAGGCATATTGCTTTAACCCTGCTGTTCTGTTCAGTCAAAAATAACCGAATTTGAAATTTGATATTTTTTAAAATATTCATTATGCGGTTCTGAAACTTGTGGTTCATTGACTTTTCCTCATTTGAGGGGTTCTTACTAATAGCAGTTTTTATTTATTTTTTGTTTACTTTTTGCTCCACGTCTTTTTTTACACTTGTACTGTTCGGTCAAAAATGACCGATAGCCTTTTATACTAATCTCCAGCCATTTTTTTTTTAAATAAAGGAGTTATAATCTCATTTTGGTCTATATAGTTCATCTACTACTATTTATCAATTTATCTAGGTCCTTTTGGTCCATTCAGAGTTACACATACATACATTTTCAAATTATGATACTGCAGATGGATTCCTTTCCAGTATAGTTATGTGCTGTTCTTATAGAAATGGTTCAATTCAGTTGTCAACCTTTCACATGGTAAATGTGAATTATTTGTCTTAGCTATATAAACTATATAAAAAACGAATTTTTTTAGAGGAGTTGGGAAAATCACTGGTTAGCCCATATATTGAACAAAGAAAAGTAACACCCAGAGATGATGGAGCTGCAGCCATTGTCCACAGGATCCAACAGCATGCTGAAGAAAGTGAACCAAGGGCTTCCGCTAGCACTGCAACGATACCCATGGCCTCCACCAGCAGTGCAACCAGCCTAAAACGGAAACGATGCGCCTTCTGTCCAACATCAAGTAATCACAAATCAAATGTGATATGTTGCAAATGTGCTAAGTACTTATGCAAAAGGCATGTAAATTATACTTGTGACGAATGCAAACAGTAAATTTAGCACCTTGAACCTTTTTTCACATTTTATATAGAAAAAACTAGACTTTATTTTTTTATTTTTTTTTTTAAATATATTTACATACAGTTTGATGTTATTAGTTATAGTTTACAGTTTTATAAAGATTTTTTTTTGTGCAAATGTGCAATATGCAATAAGGCCATGTAACATTTTTTGACACAAAAAAAATAAAAATTACGTTTTTGATTTCATTTTTCATTTGTTTATGAACAACCATGTTCACATACAGTATAATAATGCAAAAGAAATTCAAATAAAACACTTAAATTAGTTAAAAATCCAGACTTTAATAGGCCCGGTCAAAAATGACCGGAACATTATATGTGTATAGTAGAACCGAACAGAACAGCAGGCTTAAGTTTTCTGTCTTGACGCTTTGATGTCTTCCTTGGTCTACCAGTATGCTTGCCTTTAACCACCTTCCCATGTTGTTTGTACTTGGTCCAGGTTTTAGACACAGCTGACTGTGAACAACCAACATCTTGTGCAACACTGCGTGATGATTTACCCTCTTTAAGGAGTTTGATAATCCTCTCCTTTTTTTCAATTGACATCTCTGGTGTTGGAGCCATGGTTCATGTCAGTCCACTTGTTGCAACAGTTCTCCAAGGTGTGATCATTCCTTTTTACCTAGATACTAACGAGCAGATTTAATCTGATGCAGGTGTTATTGTTTGTAATGAAAATTTGCAGGGTGATTCCATAATTTTTTCCTCAGAATTGAGTGATTCCATAATTTATTCCCTGTGCTTGTTCTAAAAATGTAACTGTTACTGGCTACCACAATTATTTTTCTTGATTTCTTTTAGTATTTCTTAAAGCCAGAAAGTTGCCATTTGAAATGCCTTTAGTTTTTTGTCATGTCTCTGATCTGTTTTTTTTCAACAAAATTAAACAACTGAAGGAACATCCTCAGAGACTGGTGATTCCATGATTTTTACCAGGGGTTGTATATAATGATATGTGTTACTCCATCCCATCATGTGCCGAAGATGTACAGCGTAGTGGGAAGTGACTTCCTACATTCCACTGTACATATACAGCACATTGATTGAGTGTGCACAGGAGCTTTGCTCGATCAGTCAGTACAGGGGCCTCGCTGTTACTGACAGCCAGGTCCCTGCTGTATCAGCCATCACTGAAAGCTCTGATACCAGCAGATTAAACACTTGGATGCCACGGTCAATGTTGACCGCACATCTAAGCTAAGGTGTATACAGAGGGTGGGACCTCTCTGTCTAACGCCATTGGCTCACCACAAAGCAATTGCGGGGTTCTGATGGTTGTCGTGGCACCCAGATGCCTTACAAAGGTGTCTCAGCCTGCCGTGTAAGGAAGCCTATGAAGTCCATCCTCCAGGCTCTATCTCCTAGGCAGTGTCAATGCAGTACAATACAGCATGTATTGTATTGCATTAAAACAGTGTTCAGACCCTCAGTAGTTGAAGTTCCATCCTGGGACTAAAATAAAAAAAAATGTAAAAAAATGTTTTGTAAAAATAAAAAACTAAAAGTTTCAAAAAAGAGCCCCTTTCCCCTCATCAAGGCATTTATGATTGTAAAAAATAGACATACAGTATTAGATATTGCTGCATCCATAACGACTGGCTATATAAAAATATCCCATGATCTAACCTTTCAGTTGAACGCCATAAAAAATTAAATAAATAAAAACTATGCCAGAGCTCAAGGTCTTTGCAAATGTGATGTAGCATCTAAAAACAAAACAGTTAAATGGTGCTCCTTCCCTTCTGAGCCCTGCTCAGTGACAATACAGCAGTTTATGTCCACATTTATGGCATTTCTGCATCCATTAGAACCTGTCTATGAATTAAAGAAGTGTTGTGCGAGTCTCTGATGGCATTAGCTGGGTACAACACATTGGGCAGTGAAATGCCATATCTGTGGAAAAATTGCAATTTTCATTTTGCACAGTCCACTGTGCATTAATCTTTGCAAAATATCTGTGGGGTCAAAATATTCACTCCACCCCTTTATACCTTGAGGGACATATTCTCCAAAATGTTGTCATTTCTTTAGTGTTCCATTTATTATTTTACCCCTGACCCTCTACACTTCACAAGCAGTGTAAATCACCACATTGGAACTCAGAATGTGCACGGTGATCCTATTCACCTGAGCCAGCCCTCTCACGGCTGAATTTTCACAGTGGCACACACTGACACAACATATTGGGCAATGAAATGACACATCTGTGTAAAAATTAAAAATGTTCACTTTGCTTCACATCTGCTGTGCATTATTTTTTGCAAAACACCCGTGGGGTCAAAATACTCACAACACACCTTGTTAAATTCTGTGGGTTTCTTTTCTTTTTTATTTCACCTCACAGCCTCTGCAGTTGCCTGCCAGTGATGTATAAATCCTCAAACTAAGCCTCAAAGGCACATGGTACGCTTTCTGTCCTGAACCTTCTGCCCAAATAGCAGATTATAACCAGATAGGGGAGGGGGATTGTTGTGCTTTTTCTCCTATTACCACTTCTGAAAAAATGAAACATTCTATAAAGCAACTGTGGAGTCAAGCCAAAAGCCAATCACTATACCCCTAGGTGACTTCTTTGAAGGGTTACATTTACAAAATAGGCTCAGTTTTTGGGGTGTTTTCACTGTACTTTTACCTTAGGGCAGGCTCGGACTGGCCCACACGGCTACGGTGAATCTCTCGGTGGGCCCCTGAGCAAGGTGGGCCCCCCCTAGCCCCACCCCATGCACAAGTGGCACATAACACAGTAGGCTTACCACACTACATACATATAATCAATGTATAGCACCTCAACCAGCCTATGTTGATATACAAAACTCCCCAGTTTATTATAGACACGATCAGAGGTGAGATGACTTCTAGCTATAGAGAGAAGCTAACCAGTGTCCTCTTTTCCCCAGGACCTTCTCAAAGTTGCTGCAGGACCCCATATTCAATCATCTGGTAGCATCTTGCTGCTGTGTGAGCCGGTAATATTTCAATGTATCCGTATGGTGGGCCCCCAAAATAAGTTTTACTGGTGGGCCTTAGGCACCCTAGTTCGACACTGCCTTAGGGGCTCTGCAAACATGGCAAAACCTAACCTCCAAAAGCCAAATGGCTCTCCTGCTTTTCTGAGCCCTGCAGTGTGCCCATACGGCAGTTTACTCCCACACATGCGCTGTTCCCATATTGACAAAATGGGTAACAAATTGTTGGGTGATTTTTCTCCTGGGGCTAAAATAACATTTTATTGGAATAAATTAAATTTTTCATTTTCATACCCAAGTGTCTCTAAGTTATATGAAATGCCTGTTGGGTCAAAATGTTCATTACACCCTTCCAAAACAATTGTAGCAAAATCTGCCCTCCAAAAACCATATGGTGCTCTTTCCCCTCCTTTTTCCTCCTTCCTCTAATTCTTTGTATAATAATATATGGTGTTGCCAGCAGTCTGCAATAAAGGTCCATCTGGGTTACCAGTTGGGGGGTGTCACTGCACAGTCTGAGACTATCCAATCATTGCTGCCAGTAAACCTTTGAACTTTACAGGAAACTCACTTTGATGCTGGATCTTCCATCTGTATCTGTAAGTACCAAGAATTTATACAAATGTACTATTGGTAAAAAAAAGTCTCAGAATACCCCGTTTACAGTGGTCATATATTATATTTTCTGTTTTTAAATCCTTTGTACAGATCATGTCCACAACACTCTCACTTAGAAATCAATAGGTGTCATCTCCCCATGTGATTGTGGTATCACTAGTGTTGGGCGAGCATGGCTATGCTCGGCACAACGCGGTGTTCGCCATGCTCGAGTCCCCTTCCCGCACGTTTCTTGGCTGCTACGGCAATCAGCTTGCGGGGAGGTACTGGCATTCACTGTAATGCCGTAGCCATGTTGGTTACTGGCATTACAGTAATTGGCTGACCGGGAACCCGTCATTGTGTGCTATATAGCACCCGGTGACATGTGACCCGGCTCAGTCTGAGTCATGGAGAGCTGCTGCAAGGAGGGACAGATAGTGTAGGGATAGAAATTGGCTAGGCAGGGCTAGGTTTTCTGTTTAAAAGACCCAAAAGTCCTTTTAAGGACTGTTGTTATATCTGGCTGCAATATTTTTTTTTTTGGGGGGGGGCAAAAATTGCGCAAGTTTGCCTGACCTTAACAACACCTGCGCAGCGTGTGCTGTATAACATTTGTGTATCCCAAATACCTGACATCCGGTGTATTTTCTTCTGCCGCTAATCAAGGCGACATTACCTGTGCTGCGTGTGCGGAATAACGTTTGTGTATCCTAAATACCTGACATCCAGTGTATTTTTTTCTGCCGCTAATCAAGGCAACATTACTTGCGCAGCGTCTGCTGTATAACGTTTGCGCAAGGAGGGACAGATAGTGTAGGGATAGAAATTGGCTAGGCAGGGCTAGTTGTTCTGTTTAAAAGACCCAAAAGTCCTTTTAAGGACTATTGCTATATCTGGCTACAATATATATTTTTGGGGGGGCAAAAGTGCCTTACATTAACACCACCTGTTCTGCGTCTGCTGTATAGCGTTTGTGTATCCTAAATACCAGACATTCGGTGTCATTTTTTCTGCCGCTAATCAAGGCAACATTACCTGCGCAGCGTCTGCTGTATAGCGTTTGTGTATCCTAAATACCAGACATTCGGTGTAATTTTTTTCTGCCGCTAATCAAGGCGACATTACCTGCGCAGTGTCTGCTGTATAAAGTTTGAGTATCCCAAATACCTGACATCCAGTGTATTTTTTTCTGCCGCTAATCAAGGCGACATTACCTGTGCAGCGTCTGCTGTATAGCGTTTGTGTATCCTAAATACCAGACATTCGGTGTCATTTTTTCTGCCGCTAATCAAGGCGACATTACCTGTGCTGCATGTGCGGTATAACGTTTGTGAATCCTAATTACCTGACATTCGGTGTAATTTCTTCTGCCGCTAATCAAGGCGACATTACCTGCATTGCGTCTGCTTAGTTTAACGTTTGTGTATCCTAAATATATCTCACATTCGGTGAAAAATTTCCTGCTGTTGGTGACAGCTACATTACCTGCGCTGCATCTGCTGTTTAACGTTTGCGCATTCTAAATATTTCTGACATTCGGTGTAATTTTTCTACTCATACACTTAAAAAAAAATCTCCGCTACTGTACTTGTGACAAACTTGCATATATACCATTTAATATGCGCAAGGCGAGCAGTAAGGGACAGAGAAGTGGGCGTGCTGCTGATGGGGCACGCAGAGGCCATGGCTCTGGGAGTGGTGAAACTGTGCCTGCTGGCAGAGCACAAGAAACAAAGTCATCCAAAACTCCTAGCTTCATGTCCCAGTTTGCAGGGTGGCGCAAGACAACCACTCTTGACGCCACACCAGTGCGACCAGGTAGTCGGTTGGATTGCAGCAGATAATGCTTCCAGTCGGTTAAGCACCACCCTCTCTTCCACAAAGTCCATGTCACGCTCTGGTGTGGGGGGGAATATCCCACACCAAGCGCAGGAGGAAGAGGGGGGGAAGGAAATGGGATTAGGTCTGGAGTATAAAGGCAGATGGTCACCTCCTATACAAACCCTGACTCCAGTCCTGCCCTTCTATCAGTATGAACAGGCCTAGAAGGTAGGCGAGTTCATACGCCAGTGACAGTAATGAGACAAACCGTTCCTCCACCAACCTGGACAAACAGTAGTCTCCCCTGAGGCCCAAACACCAAAACACTGGGAAGATATACACAAATAAACAAAAGGGAAGGAAGACACTTAGCTTTCCTGAAGATTGTGGCAGCAATGGGATCTGCACAGAGAAACACACACCAAACGACCACAGACACCACAGAAAATATAAACCACACAGCATGGTGAGGGAACCAACACTAAATAGACAAAGATAATTACAAAGATACCAACACCTGAAGGGGGAGGGTGTGGTGAATGTCAGCAACAACAAAACAATCAAAGGAGAACCTGTCAGCTTAACCCATGGGTTGCCAATCTGACAGACCTCCTGATACCTGTCACAGGAATGTCCGTGACAGTCCAGTCTCAGTAGCCAAGAGTCTGGTCAACAGAATACTCACCCTGATCCTCCTTCCTCCCACCATGCAGAGTCTGGGCAAACAAGTGATCCCACACTCGGATATTCCGAGGAGCATTTTTCATCGCCTTTCCTTGATTTGGGCCTCTCGCCAAGCCTGCTTGAAGAGGGACATGAGGAGATGTTGTGCCCTGATTCCCAAACTCATGAGCATCCACAGTCTGAAGAAGATGATGGTGGTGAATGGAATTAGTGTCCGACGAGGTGCATGATGATGATGAGACACAGTTGCCAATAAGTCAAGGGCAATTAGTGTCTCAAGAGGTTGATGATGAGGATAAGGCACAGTTAAGTCAGGTTCTTGTTAGGTCACCATGTCAGGAGGAGGACCAGAGTGAGGAAGTGGAAGAGGAGGTGGTGAACGATGAAATCGCTGACCCAACCTGGGAAGGTGGCAAGCCGAGCGAGGACAGCAGTACAGAGGGGGAGGGATCCGCAGCACCACAACAGGCTAGAAGAGGCAGTGGGGTGGCAAAAAGGAGAAGGCAGGCCACACCAAACAGGCCCGCAACTGTTCCCCGGAGCACCCCCTTGCGGCAATCTCCCTTGCCAAGGGGTAGGTGTTCCACAGTCTGGCGCTTTTTTGAGGAAAGTGCTGATGTTAAAAGAATGGTAATTTGCAACCTGTGCCGTACAAAAAATGAGCAGGGGTGTGAACACTAGCAACCTGACCACCACCAGCATGATGCGCCACATGGCAGCAAAGCACCCTAATAGGTGGGTCGAACATCTGGGTCCACGATCAGTGTCTGCGGGTCACACCACTGCCTCCTCTTCCCCTGTGTTACGTGCTGTCCAAGACGCAGGCCCAGATGCATCCCGCCCTGCACCTGGACCTTCGCAAGAACCATCAGCGAGCACGTCCACTTCAGTGTCCCAGCGCAGCGTACAGATGTCCTTACCCCAGGGATTTGAACGCAAGCGGAAATACCCAGCCACCCCACAGGCCATAGCACTAAACGCCCAACTTTCCAAATTGCTGGCCCTGGAAATGTTGCCGTTTAGGCTGGTGGACACTGAGGCTTTTCGCAGCCTGATGGCGGCAGCTGTTCCTTGTTACACAGTCCGCAGCCGCCACTATTTTCCTTGGTGTGTCATCCCTGCCTTACACCAGCATGTGTCCCGAAACATAATCTGTGCCCTGACCAACGCAGTTACTGGGAAGATCCACTTAACGACTGACACATGGACAAGTGCTTTTGGCCAGGGACGCTACATTTCCCTGACGGCACACTGGGTGAACGTTGTGGAGGCCTGGAGCGAGTTGTACCCTGGGATGGCAGGTGCTACCGACGCCAAGGATTGCGGGCCCTACTTCCATCCGGATTTCCGCCACCACCTACAGTAGCGGCTGCAACCCCTCCTTCTTTTCCTCCACCTCCTCCTCCACTTCCGCCTCAGAATTCTCATCTTGCAGCACCATTCAGACTTCAGTCAGTAGCTGGAAGCAGTGTAGCACAGCAGTCGGGAAGCGTCAACAGGCTGTGCTGAAACTTATTTGCTTAGGTGACAAACAGCACACCGCCGCAGAGCTATGGCAGGGCATAAGGGACCACGCTGAGCTATGGCTCTCACCACTCAACCTACAGCCAGGCATGGTTATGTCTGATAACGGCTGCAACTTGGTGGCGGCTTTGGAGCTCGGCAAGCTCACACACATACCATGCCTGGCCCTCGTCTTCAACTTAGTGGTTCAGCGGTTTCTCAAAAACGACCCCAATTTGCCTGAGCTACTGGTGAAGGTGCGCCGCCTGTGTGCCCATTTCCGAAAAGTCACCTACAGCTTAAGCCGGTCTGGCAACGCTGCAGCAGCGCTTGCACTTGCCAGCTCACCGACTACTGTGCGACCTGAGCACTCGCTGGAACTCCACTCTCCACATGTTGGCCAGGCTTTGTGAGCAGCAGACGGCAGTAGTGGAATACCAGCTGCAACACGGTCATCGCCTTTCCAGTCAGCTTCCGCTCTTCACAAGCGACGAGTGGGCATGGATGTCTGACCTCTGTGAGGTTTTACGCAACTTTGATGAATCTACACAGATGGCGAGCGGCAATAATGCTATTATCAGCGTAACCATCCAACTTCTGTGTCTACTGAAACGCTCACTGCTCACAATAAAGGCGGACGCTTTGCATGTGGAAGAGGTGGAAATGGGGGAAGACCCTACTCAGGGTGATAGCCAGACCACCCTCGGTTCATCTTCTCAGCGCGAATGGGAGGAGGAGCAGGAGATGGTTGCCCCCGCTACAGAGGGTAGTACCCATAACAGGTTTACTCCATCTCTTCGGCGTGGATGGGCCGAAGAGGAGGAAGAGGATGAGGAGATTGAGAGTCATCCTCCTGGTGAGGAGACCGAAGCCTTGTCTGTTGGTACTCTGGCACACATGGCTGATTTCATGCTATGCTGCCTTTCCCGTGACCCTTCGAGTTATACGCATTTTAGCCAACACCTATTACTGGTTGTTCACCCTTCTCAACCCCCGCTACAAAGAGAACTTCTCATCTCTTATTCCTGTGGTGGAGAGGACTAGCAAAATGGTGCAATACCAGAAAGCCCTTGTGGAAAAATTGCTCCAAAAATTTTCAGCTGACAACGCTGGCGGCAGAGTACGTAGTTCCTTGGGCAACCGAGGAGAGGAGACGAGGGGAACACACAGCAGTTCCAACAGAGGCAGGGCGACGCTCTCCAAGGCCTGGGACAGTTTCATGACACTTCGCCTGCACTCTCACCCTGATGAGCGGCCTAGTGTCACAAGGAGGGAAAAGTTTTGGAAGATGCTGGAGTACCTAGCTGACCGTGTCAACGTCCTCAGTGATCCCTCTGTGACTTATAATTATTGGGTGTCTAAGCTGGACACGTGGCATGAACTGGCACTCTACGCCTTGGAGGTGCTGGCCTGCCCTGCCACCAGCGTTTTGTCGGAGCGGGTATTTAGTGCCGCTGGGGGCATAATAACTGATAAGCGCATCTGCACGTCAACTGAAAATGCGCTTATCAAAATGAACAAGGCCTTGATTGACCCTGACTTCTATACTCCACCAGAGGAAAGCGGCTGAACATAAAGGAACTTTAAATGTGGCTTTTAGGGTGTATTGAATACACTGTATTCCCATGCACCCCTTCCTCTTCTCGTCCTCTTCCTCCATCATATCAAACTGCTTATTAGGCTGCCCTCGACGTTCACCAGCAGGCCCTCACCTCTAATTTTTAAGACGGTCACCAGCAGGCCCTCTCCTCTAATTTTTAAGACAGTCACCAGCAGGCCCTCACCTCTAATTTTTAAGACGGTCACCAGCAGGCCCTCACCTCTAATTTTTAAGACGGTCACCAGCAGGCCCTCACCTCTAAATTTTAAGACGGTCAACAGCAGGCCCTCACCCCTAATTTTTTAAGACGGTCACCAGCAGGCGCTCACCCATAATTTTTTAGATGGCGAGATCAGCAGCAGGCCCTCGCCCCTAATTTTTTAGATGGTCAGATCAGCAGCAGGCCCTCACCCATAATTTTTAAGACAGTCACCAGCAGGCACTCGTCCCTAATGTTTTAGAGGGTCAGCTCAGCAGCAGGCCCTCGCCCCTAATTTTTTAGATGGTCAGATCAGCAGCAGACCCTCACACATAATTTTTAAGATGGTCACCAGCAGGCACTGGCCCCTGTTTTAGAGGGTCAGCTCAGCAGCAGGCCTTCGCCCTAATTTGTTAGATGGTCAGATCAGTAGCTGACCCTCACCCCTAATGTTTTACATGGTCAGATCAGCAGCAGACACTCGCCCCTAATGTTTTAGAGGGTCAGCTCAGCAGCAGACCCTCACCCCTAAGGTTTTACCAGTCAGATCAGCAGCAGGCATTTGCCTCTAATGTTTTAGACAGTCAGATCAGCAGAAGACACTCGCCCCTAATGTTTTAGAGGGTCAGATCAGCAGCAGGCCCTCGTCCCTAATGTTTTACACGGTCAGATCAGCAGCAGGCACTCGCCCCTAATGTTTTACACAGTCAGATCAGCAGCAGGCACTCGCCCCTAATGTTTTAGAGGGTCAGTTCAGCAGCAGACCCTCACCCCTAATGTTGTTGAGTGTCAGCAGCAGGCCATCAATCATAATTTTTCAAGGGTATGTCTGATGCCCTACTTTATGTGTAATAAAGGGTGTATTAGAGTTCCTGTTCCTTGTAATTTTTGGCAGCCCTTTAACTTAGTGCATAGGCTTTATGAGTGTAGGAGTCCCACGACATGAACCATTGTACCACAATGTGAATGAGGCCCTCCTTTATGTGATGTACCGGTTGTATCGGAGTGCCTCTTCCTTGTAATTTTTGGAAGCACTTGCGCTTTATATACAAGTAAACATATGTTTCCTAACAACATTTCCTCTAAAATCAATTTTATCTTCAGTTTTGGTCGTATTCTTGTCATTCTGTAAAAGTGGCGTAATACTCGGACAACATCGTTCACAGCAGTGACTTTGGAGTCCGAAATGCATCCAGACATCCTCCCCATGCTGTTCCTAAACCATTTCAGTGGTGTTTCCATCATTAGGGAATATTAATTATAAATATTTTGGGTAATACCAATAATTAATATTCATAAATAGGTGTAAACCGTCTATCGCTAGTTAGGCCTATTTATTGCTACATTACTACCTATTGCCTATACTTGACCTGAGCTACGTACAAGTACTATGCTATATTGCGACTATAAAAACACTGTAAACAATTTTAACAAAAAATATTTATTAATACAATCAAGTCTACAGTCTAATTATTTTACACAAAACAATATGAAACCTAACTACACTACACAATCCCACTTAATTCCACCCACAATACTATCTAAACATACACTCACACAAAACATTGCAAGCGTCCTCCCAAGCCTAACTACTTAACTATCCCTAGGGAATTAAAGGGTTAAGTTACAAGTCACTGGCAGACAAAGGGTTAAAGTTGGCAGCAGGGGACAATGAGGGGTTAATACAGGGGTGATGTAAACTGGGGTAATATGATATGGTATATAAAATGGGCAAGGAAAGGGTTAATAAGCTATCTGGCAGGGATGGGATACCAGGGTTAATGCTGGGTTGTATAATGGTAGGGCAGGGGTTAATGCTGGGGTATAATGGTAGGGCAGGGGTTAATGCTGGGGCAATAGTAGGCAGGGGTTTAATGCTGGGATGATGGTAGGGCAGGGGTTAATGCTGTAATGAGGGGTTAAATCGTTGGTGATATTGTCATGACCAGAGGATGTGGATCCTCTGGGTCAGCTGATAGTGGACTAGGAATTAGCCCAATATTGCTGACTGCTGACTCCCAGAGTTAGGACACTGGTGTTTAAACCAGTCACCCAGAAAGCAGCTAACTGCAGGAGTGTGTACAGAGTCCAACAGAGGCAGAGTAATGGAACAGATGATCTTTACTGGCAGAAGGTAAACAAAAGTCACTTGAAACAAAAGCAAAACAGAGTTCAGAGTAATATGGTATACAGGTTCAGGCAGACTCGTAGTCAGGCAGTGCAAGGTTAGAAGTCCAGACAAACTTACAGGTGACAGCAAGCAGAGTTGTAGTCAGGCAATGCAGGGGTCAATAGTCCAGGTAATCCAGGTAGCAGGTAGAATTATAGTCAGGCAATGCAGGGGCAATAGTCTAGGTAGCAGGCAGACAGGCAGGGAAGGTCAGGGTTAATTGGTAAAGTCCAGTACTCAGCAGATCAGAGCAGCAGGAAGCTTCAGCAGAGGTTAACAGGTATGACAACCACGCTTGGGCACTTCATGGTCAGTGAAGCTGCCCTAAATACCAGTAACCCCGCCTCCGGGTGGAGACAATTAATCAGGAGGCGTCAATAACAAAGGGACAGGTGCACACACGTGCACTATAGCACACAAGTGGAGACCTGGCTGTGAGGTCGTATACGGCGGTATGCTGACACATCACGGCGGTGATGTCACAGATCCAATACTGACAGATATAGTGGTAGGGTGATACTCAGCCAGCCAAGGGTTAATGCTAGTTCCTAGGGGGGGTTGCTCGTCGACCAGGGGTTAATTCCCGCCTTGTTGCTCGTTATTCAGGGGTTGATTCCTGCTTGGATGCTTCTTCTGAGGGGCTGCAAGGCTCAATTGATGATATTTAAGCCTGGCCATGCTCGCTTCCAAGCGACCCGCGCAAGCACACCTGCGCACACCTGCGCTTGTTCCCAGGCGGGGGATCTCTTTGATCCTCCTGCCCCTGTGTGCCGCGCACCTCCGGCGCTGTAAAGCGTTCACAGCAGCGACTTTGGAGTTCAAGATGCATCCAGACATCCTCCCCATGCTGTTCCCAAACCATTTCAGTGGTGTTTCCATCATTTTCTCACCTTTCCTTATGAACCAGACACCCTCTTCAGAGCAGGGGGTGCCTGTTTAGTGCTCTGGTTCTCCCATTGATTTCCATTGTGCTGTAGAGCACTCGAACATCACATAGAGTTCTACTCAAGCACCCGAGCACTACGGTGCTCGATCAACACTAGGTATCACACTTTTTTTTTTTACTGATGTTTTAAAAAGGCTCTGTCACTAGGTTGTAACCTATGTATTTAAATACATAGGTTACAAGACCCAGTGACAACATTTAAAATCATACCTGTCATGCAGAGTTCTGCGCAGCCGTTGCGTAGATATTTAACCTTTAAAACATATGCAAATGAGCCATCGGAGCACCGGGCCTCTTTCCTCTGGAGCACCGCTCCATCACCGCGAAAATCCGAAACCGAAATCCGAAATCCCACGCATGCGTCCGAAAATATTCCCTGGAGCATGCACAGTAGCGCTTGCAGTGTTTACTCTGCATCTCCACTGCGCACGCGCCAGCCACTTCGCTAATCCCCAGAGTGACGGCGCGCGCGTCAGTCCAGCTGATCGGAGGGCAAGCGAGGACACAGGGCGGAGGAGTGCGACCGCAGGCATCCAGGAATCGGTAAGTTTAACCCTTCATGCGCATGCGTGGGATTTCACCAGTCTAGCGCTGTCTATCAAATCGGGTAATGGGCATGTCAGTTGCGAGGGGACGTGCCTCGGGCCAGGGGGGGCGGTGATGGAGCAGTGCTCCAGAGGAAAGAGGCCGCCCCCCGGTGCTCCAATGGCTCATTTGCATATGTTTTAAAGGTTAAATATCTACGCAACCGCTGCGCAGAACTCTGCATGACAGGTATGATTTTAAATGTTGTCACTAGGTCTTGAAACCTATGTATTTAAATACATAGGTTACAACCTAGTGACAGAGCCTCTTTAAGACAAAAAACACCAGCTCCAGTCATTATATGGAAGTCTATGGAAATTATGAATTGCTGTACAAACTTATTTTTCTTCTAGTGGCCTTTTCTGACACTTGAGTTTGTTAGGTCAATGGTGTTCTTTTATTAAATAACAGTATGCTCCTTGTATTGGCATTTTTCTGCCATTTTCGTCCCATAGGAATCCATTGATTGTTTTGTCCTGCTTGAAAAAATGCAAGTGGCATATGTTGGCGCTATATGAATAAACATTATTACTATTATTAGGCAATGTGTATTAAGTTTTTCAATGGTATTTGTACATGGCTTTTTTATTACAAAATATTTTGTCCATATTGCCCTACAGAAGACATGACACTACAAGGTAAACATACTTTGCTCTATCGAATTAGAAGGCATACAAAAAAAGTGATTAAAACAGGCATGTGCTCAAACACTATTTGGCCAAAAATGTTCAACAAATGCCTAAAAAAAAACCTTCAAAAATGCTGCACAAATTAGGTGTTTTTGGATTTTTTTAATGAAAGAAAAGGCATACCAGAAAACTGTGTAGCAGCACACTAAAAAAGGTGTCTCTGATCTTGTGTTCATACAAAAGTATAAAAAAATTATCTGTTTTAAATATGTGATACATTCCCTTTAATGTGTCTTGAGTATTCCTAATGTAGATTGTGTAGCAATTTTTAGTTGCTATGTGATTCTACTATTTATATCTCTTGTTACCTCTCGAAGTTGAAAGAGGTGTTAAATGTAATCAAACCTACAAAACTGGAAGCCTAATTAACTGAAGGAGTGAGGAAGACTGATTAAAATGCACAGCGCTAGTACATAGAGGGAGTGTGGCAAATCCAGGATCTCTTCTATGGTTTTTCTGTTTAATACACTGAATATTTCTCAAAGAATTGCTCTATAATTTCAGCCTGCTTTCTAAGTCCTTGGTGTGTTTCCATTTTAAACAATTAAATACAGAATCTAGTTTAAAGGGATTCTGTCACCAGGTTTAGGCGTATAGAGATACTGACATATCTGTATAGCTATTAGCGCTCTCATAGTAAATATGCTATTATTATTTTTCTTCCCAGAGCTGTACTTTGCTAAAAAAAAATCGTTTTTGTTCATATTATAATTACTTACATTAGGAGCCCAAGGGGATGTCCTGTGGGCCGTTGGAGCCCAGCCACTTCGCATTTTGTCGAGCCCTGCACCGCCCTCCCGCTAATTATTCACTCCCCTTCATCCCTGTGTTCTCCATCTGGTGCGGCGTAATCTCGTCCGTGCAGTCTCCAGGGCATGCGTACTTCATCCGATGAGGCCATGCCAGGAGACTGCACGGGCGCAGAGTCGGGTTCATATGGTGCATGCGCGAGATTACGCCGCACCAGGAGGAGAACACAGGGATGAAGGGGAGTGAATGATTAGCGGGAGGGCGGTGCTGGGCTCGGCAATATGTGGTGTGGCCGGGCTCCAAAGGCCCACAGGACATCTCCTTGGGCTCCTTATGTAAGTAATTATAATATGAATAAAAAAGATTTTTTGAGCAAAGTACAGCTCTGGGAAGAATAATAATAACATATTTACTATGAGAGCGCTAATAGCTATACAGATATGTCAGTATCTCTATACGCCTAAACCTGGTGACAGAATCCCTTTAAGCAATTTGATATATTACTTACAGGATATATTATGTAGTACTTACACCATGTGCTTAATAGCATCATTGTGAAGTATAGTACCAGTCAACAGCTTGGACACACCTTTGCATTTCATGTTTTTTTTTCTATATTTTTCGTTCTTTACTATATTGTAGATTAATATTGAAGACATGAAAATGATGAAGGAACACATATGGAATTAAGTAGTAAGCAACCCCCTTTTGCTTTGATGACAGCTTTGCACAATCAGCTCCATGAGGTAGTAGCCTGGACTACATTTATAAGAGTCTTGAAGGAGACCCTAGAGGTGCTAAGCACTTTTTGGTCGTTTATTCTTTCATTGTGAGGTCCAACTCATCCCAAACCATCTCAGTTGGGTTGAGGTTGGGGCATTGTGGAGGCTATGCCATTTAACGCATCACTCCATCACTGTCCTTCTTGGTCAGATAGCCCTTAAATAGCCTTGTAGTGTGTTTAGGGTCATTGTCCTGTTGTTGTTCCCACTAATTGCAAACCAGGATGTTATGTTGCTGCAGAATGTTGTGGTAGCCATGCTAGTTAAGTGTTTCTTGAATTTTGAATAAATCATCAACAGTGTCACCTGCAAAACACCATCACACCTTCTCCCTGCTTCAAAGGGGTAACCATACAGGTAGAAACCACCTGCTCACCTTTTCTGTGTCTCACAAAGACATGGCAGTTGGAACCAAAAAATCAAAATTTTGTATCCATTCTTTGTGTTTCTTTGCCCAAGCAATTATCTTCTTCTTGTTCCTCAGTAGTGGTTTATTTACAGCAATTCGACCATAAGGCCTGATTCTCATAGTCTCCTCTGAACAGTTGATGTTGAGATGTGTCTGGTACTTGATCTCTGTAAAGCATTTTTGTAGGCTCTAATGTGAGATCCTGTTAACTTTTAGTTTCTGAGGCTACCAACCCAAATGAAGTTCCTCTACAGCAGAGGTAACTTTTGGTCTTCCTATCCTGGGGCGATCCTCATGAGAGCCAGTTTCATCATATCATTTGATGGCTTTCGTGGGTGCACATGATCATACCTTCAAAGTTCTTGAAATTTTTCCTGATTGACTGACCTTAATAACTTAAAGTAATGATGGTGTCACGCGAGGTCGGCGTCGCGCTCCCTCTGCACGACGTCGCCGGACCTCTCCACCCCCTAGAGACGAGCAATAGGGAATTGAAGTGCTGGTCTTGTCAGCCAGCACTTCATGAGTTAATTCTCTGTTTGGGTTTAGCCATGTGGTGCTGATCACACCACATGGCTACTTTACATATTGTTTGGACAGCTTGCTCCGCCTCAGGTCATGTGATGCTGGCCACATCACATGATCCTGGGCGGGCTATTTAAAGATGGCAACTGCCTCACTCAGATGCCTGTGATTAGTCTTCTGAGATCAGTGCTGTGTGTTGGACCTTGCTTTTGGATTATTGGTATATTGGATTTTGGCTTTGGACTTAGACTACGCTTTTGTGATTCCCCTCGGTATTTGACGTGACCTCCTGTTCTTGACTTGGCTTGCTGACGATTCTGCTATTGTGTTTGTTTCTGTCTGTGTTCGTCTTTCCCTGTGTTCCCTTCCCTACCCTGTGCACGTACTCAGCATAGGGACCGTCTCCAAGTTACGGTTTTGTCGCCTAGGGCATCTACTGTAAGTAGGCAGGGAAAGAGGTGGGGTTCAGACAGGGCACACTATCCCTTGTTTCCCTGTTGTGACAGATGAGCTATCTTTTCTCTTAGTTGAATGGTTCTTGCCATAATGTGGGTTAGAACAGTAATAGAATAGGGATAAACACTATATATGGAATCGTGTACACATCCTACCTCTGCCCACTGCACATCCTATCTATTGGTCTCAAACATATTAATTTTTATCATCCATGGTGACAGTGATGACTATAATGGAATTGACAATCTTCCACTATGTGCAGAAACTACAGTGCAATGTTTGTAGATGTGGATAAAATCAGAATACATGTTATTAAATATGAAAAGGCCGCCAAACTGCTAACCACAATAATAGTTTGTGTCAATCAAAAAAGCACTGGATATGATATTCACTAATGTGCAGAAAATAACAACACGGGTAGTATTGTTGCTGATGATTAAATGTCTGTCTCTCCATGTGCCTATAATACTAATTAACTTTGGACTAATGACATGCAAATTGCAATTGAACTGAATTAATCCCTGCCTATGATGGCTCATTGCACTGACTACATTTTAACATTTCTGGAGTTCTGGTGACTTGAGTTGTAACACAAGCACATTCACCTTCATTGTATTCATTTATAATGTGTCCCATGTCCAAGGTCTCTGTGTAACCCTAGCCTAAAGCTGATGGCTAGGCTCTATCTTTAAAGTGTTACTGTCATTTTTTTTTATTTGCTAGGAGGGGCGCGGAGAGCCAGGTAAGTAGATTCAGTGTGAGGGGCCCAGGCATATGGGGGACATTTTTTAGTCTCGGATAACCCCTTTAAGTAAAAAACCATTTTCTTTCTGGAAGAAAATGCACCATATTCTCAGGTATGTTATTGCAAAATACCAGATATAATAAAAAAAAGTGTGATGATTTATATTTACTGGTGATGTTTGTTTTTTTTATTATACAATAAATGATGATGGATGGAAAAATAAGTGAACCTGGATGGTCACTTTTCCAGTGAATCCTGTAAGTTACATAACAGTTTTATGGTTAAAGCAAGTTCAGTGGAAAAACCGCTCTGTCCCTGCATGTGATGATTCATGGCAGGACCATAAATCTACTTGTAATAACGACAGTAATGACAGTGATATTTATTTCCATAAAAGCCGCATGTTATAACTAAGGCAACAGCAAGAAAGTAAAGTAATAAATAACACAAAAAGTGAACAAACAATGAGGCAAAGGAGATTGATGACAGCCTAAACTTACAATCTAAATGGACTGGGAGGAGTAACACTATAGATCAGGGATGCTCAACCTGCGACCTGTTGTAAAACTACAACTGCCACCATGCCCTGCTGTAGGCTAATAGCTGTAGGCTGTACGGGCATGCTGGGAGTTATAGTTTTGCAACAGCTAGAGGGCCGTAGGTTGGGTATCCCTGGTGTAGATCATCTCCTCCCTCATTTCTTTCTACCACCCTATCCATGCTCTGTGTTTTGTCAGTGATCTAAGGCCTCGTTCACATCTTAGGAGATTCTGCTGCAATGAGATCCGGCGGTGATCCGGCCACTTTCCAGCATAACCACCTAACTGTTCTGCCCAAGTCCAGCTCAGGCAGTGTGAAGAGTAGCTAAATGACAGCTAAAGTCCAAGAAACAGAGGAGAAATCACTGTTAGAAATCAAGTCAGGAATAATCGAGAGTGAAACCTGTCATTTTCAGCTGCATTCACAGCATCCCGATTTGTATCAGTGATATCTTTCTCTGTCCTGAACATATTGCTGTCATTTTGGTATTTTCTGAAAGCTTTGATTGTTTGCTTTCAAACAAGATCAGTTGCATGTTTCTAGGTCCTACCATTGAGGTAGCAGCATCTAAAGCATCCCTCCCCCCTCCAAGTAGCTACTTTTCCCACCGCTGCAGCTCCACTCTGGCAAAACAGTTAGGGGTATAAGGCCCCATTCACACGACCGTGTGAATGGGGCCGCATCTATTCCGCAAAATTGCGGAATAGATGCGGCCCCATTCACCTCTATGGGGCCGGGAGCTGCCGCACGGAGCTAGCTCCGTGCCGCGGCTCCTTTGAAGCATGTCCTATATTTGTCCGTGCGCATGGACAAGTATAGGCATTTTCAATGGGGCCGCACGGCATGTGTTCCGATCGCTGCGGAACACACGCCAGGCGGCCCCCAGATCTGGGGGCCACATTATTGCGTCTGAATGGGGCCTAAATGTCAGGTTTAAAACCGTTGCATGGAAGGTTTTTATTGTCCAGTCGACAGCCACCATTTGCACTGGATCAGGCAACTGGATCTCCTTAATGGAGATGTGAATGAGGCCTAAGACTAACATGCTTCATAATCCAAAACTCTCACCCCTGTCTCCAAGACTCTCAAGGTTCGCCTGTTTTCTGGAATGAGCTACCCCAGAGAATCAGGTTAATTCCCAACATCCACAGTTTAAGGTGTGCCCTAAAAACGGTGGCTGCACATGGGGAAGATTTACGTGCAGAAACTCCACACCAAAACCACACAAAAAAACAATAATACACTATTTATTGCATTTTTGTGCGTTTTTATGCAGTTTTTTATGCAAATTTTCAACAGGTCTCATCAGTCCATTGAAAAGGGTGAAATCTGCAAAGAAAAACATATCAACAATTTACCTGGTGCAGATTTCAACATCCGCAGAGCAGGTCAATTTATTTATATGCAAAATGAACATGAGAGAGATGTATATTTTACTTTTATGATTAACATAGTACAACGGCTTCACAGAAAGGAAATAAAGCTTTGCACTGCTCTGTAAAAATAGGTATTGACAGGTCATTGTAGGATGACAGACTGAAAACTAGATGACTACATTCCATCAAAGTGACTCGCAGCTACTTCAAGTATAACCCAGAATGATTCATGTGATGGCTGCACAGAGCAGGAATGTTTTCCTCCGTGTCACAAGCCACCTGTCACCTCACTGAGACTATAATCACAAGTGATGGGGGTACCTGGCAGGAAACATGGCTGGGGATGTCAGCTGAAAAGCAGAGGCATGGAGTCTATAAATGCCAATATGAGCTAGTGAGGACGGCACTATATGGCTTGGAAGTCCAGATAGTTTGTGATATTACATTTGATCAAATTCCAGTGTTTCATGGCTATGCTACTTTCTTTGCACATTGAAATAGATGCCTTTATAACTTGCACAATGGTGGCCAATGAGCAGTATGTGAAGGTCCCACCAAGACTGCAGGGTCTCCACCTAAAGTGGAAGACTAAATGGACGATCTGGTTTAGAAAACCTATTGTCATATAAGGCTACTTTCACACTAGCGTTTACATTTTCCGGTATTGAGATCTGTCATAGGGTTTTGTCATTGAGGACAAAACGTAACTGAGCAGAACAGATTCCCTTCCGTTCTCATACCGGAGAGCAGTATGCTGCGGTTTGCTTTCCGTCCTGAGATGCAGAGCAAGACAGATCCGCCATGACCACCAATGCAAGTCAATGGGGACGGATCAGATTTCTCTGACACTATCTGACATCATAAAAACCCATCAGTGGGAACCTATTTGCCTACATGTGCCCCCATTCTTTCTTTTACATATTTTTTATTACATATAATCAGAGATGTGATACAATGTAGACATTTACTAAAGACTGGTATTTCACACTACAGTCTTAGTAGAAAGTCAGCTGAAGTAAGATTATTTTTGTATTTTGTGCTGTCCCTGCACTAGAAACTGAAATGTATGTCATCTATGGGCTGGTGTGGATATCAGTTATAAGCTACGCCAGTTTTCTGGCAAAAGTTACGTTAAGGACTCTTTCACACGAGCGGATCCTGAGCGTGGAATCCACTGCGTGAAAGAGTGTCAAGCCCCGTTCTGGACAGCAGAGGCACAGAGCAGTAACATGACTGATAATGCTCTGTGCCTCTGTGTGATCTTTTTTCTACAAAATCACAGTGACAACTTTATCTCACTGTGAATTTGTAGTAAAAAGATCAGAGAGGCACAGAGCATTATCAATCATGTTACTGCTCCGTGTCTCTGCTGTCTGGAACGAGGCTTGGCGCTTGTGTGAAAGAGCCCTAAATGTGTCGGCCAGGGGATGCCTCACCCCCTTTCAGTAAATCTCGCACCAGTATTTTAGCACCTTCCGCTTGTATGCAATTTAGGGCTTGGTGATCAAACATTTTTTTTTCATTTTTTTCATCGTTGAATTCCAATTTTACAACGATGTAGCTGTATAAGGGCTTGTTTTTGCAGGACAAGTTTTAGCTTTTAATGGCACAACTTTGGGGTACAGATAACATACTGATTAAATTTTATTAACTTTTTCTGGAGCTTTGTGATGGCTTGAGTTTTGCTGAATGACTTTTAGTTTTCATTAGTTTTTGGGGTACATAACACTTTTTGATCGCTTTTTATTTGTTTTTTTGTGGCAAATAAGCCAAAAACAGCAATTCTGGCATGTTTTTTTTTTTTTTTACGGCTTTCACCATGCAGGATAAATTACGCAGTGCAGGTCATCATGGCAGTACCAAATATGTTGCTGAGGGGGGTTATATTTTGCAATTTTTTTTCTATTGAAAAGCATTTTTTTTAATTGCAAAAATGTGTATTTTATTTTTGACGTGTATTTTTTATTTATTTAATAAAACTAGTCCCCCAAGGGGACCTTGACAAGCAATCTTTTTATTGCTTGAACAATACACAGTACTTTTTTTGTAGTACAGTATATTGTACAGTCAGAGGGTTACTGACTGCACAGCCTGCCTCTGCACAGCCTGATAGGGATACACTGCATTCAATAGGCCCTTGGCTACTATACTAATACATCGGAACCCTACAATCTCATTTGTGGGGTTTCAACGCCTGAGAGAGGGAGTATCCTCCCTTTAAACTACTTAGATGCTGCAGTCGTCGCTATTGACCACAGCATCTAAGGCAGGGATCAGCAACCTTCGGCACTCAAGGTTGTAAAACTACAACTCCCAGCATGCAAACTTACTAGGCTCTTCTTGTAACTCCCACAGAAGCGAAAGGAGGCTTCTGGGATTGTAGTTTCAGAACAGCTGGAGTGCCGAAGGTTGCTGATCCCTGGTCTAAAAAGTTGAAGCACCCATCCGGGCCATTAGAGCAGGAGCATGGCTCTCATAAGAGCCGTATTTCTGATCTCCGCTGCACAGGAGACCTGTGCAGCACTCATTCTAGATGGCGACCTAGAATAAAGCCCATTAGTGACCACCATAGTAACACGTAATGGCGGCCATTAAGAGGTTAAAGTACCTTGAGTAGTGGAAAACCTAAAAGTTGCGAACTTGTTAGCAAAATGCAGTTTGCGTATACTTGTGTACTCTAGTTCTCTCATACAGCAACGAGTCTCCCGATACTGTTGAGATACTGTTGAATTACTCTGCAGCACCACCATGGACAAAATTAAGCATTTAACGGTTCTCGGTGAAAAAAATTGGCTTTCCTTGTAATATCATACCAACTCTCCCAAACCAGACATTTATATAGAGAACATAGGCAGGTCCATCTGCACACACATCAGTTCTCTGATTTCACATTACCCCTGTTTTTAAACTTCTTTTGAGAATGATAGACTAAGCATATTAAGTTTACAAGGAAAACACTGTAATAATTCAAAGCTGTCTCTAATATCACCCCAGTATAATGAGAAGATGGCATATGCGGAGGCCTGTGGTGCTGAACACTCGTGGTGGCCTTTAGGATGTTAATAAGTGTTCAGTTTATTAAGCGGAAGTTAATTATACTGGTCTGGTGGCAACAAGCACGTACTCTGACATCTTCAGATTTAATAATTAAGTGTATCAATAACATGAAAGTATTTGTGCAGTCATCAACATAGGCCATGCAAAAAAATCTCCTAAATGAATGTCTCATCAGTTATTTTATGCCTCCCAGTCTTCCAGTTGAGCATGCAGGATAAAAATATTCCAAATAATAGCATTTCTTTTACGCGCTCCATAAGTGCACTTAAACAGTATATAGAGAACATGTATTTATAACATAATAACTTATAATTCAGCGGCAGTAATTAGGTTCCACACCACTGGTACTCCCGCTGAATCCCTTTAATTGGCATCAGTTCTCGAACTCTTCCGTTCGTTTGTAATTTGATTTACTTGACTTAGTGGCAAAATAAAAATTATTGTTTGTGCAAGAAATAAAAAATAATAATATGGGGAAGATGGATAAAGTAAAATGTGGATAAAGTAAAATTAGGCTGCTTTCACACTTGCGTTGTTGTTTTCCAGTAGTGAGATCCGGTACCACTTGGAACAGAACCTGAGTTCAGGAAATGTTTTTTTATAGTAGAAATTAATTTATGATGTTACAAAGTAATAACTTCGGCTCATCAGAGCCAATATATTCTAATACTGTACGGAGCTCGAAGTTCTATGCAAATTGAATTTGGATGTTTCATCCGAAGTCAATTCGCTCATCCATAATTACATGCCAAAGTACAGCACCTGTTCCTTATATATCTAAACAGCAGACCATAGATGACCAAACATCCTCATATACAATGGTGCCTTGTGACAAGTCACATTGCACCGTAATGTGGGCCAAGGTGAGGAGTAAGTCGCTGATATTATGCCATAGACTCGATACAGCAGCTGTATATTCCCGGGTGTCACGCTGTCATGCCAGACTGGTAAAGACACCGTTCAAACTGCCATTACGTCACATCTCGTGAGATTCTGGTGTATCACATGATCGCAGCCAGGGAAGCTTTGTAGCTCGATTTGTGTCAATCAAATGACACAGAACGTACGCAGGACACAGTATAAAGTAATCTCCTAGGCAGTGATACTGAAAGGAAGAGAGGGAGGTACAGTGCCTAATGTGTCATCAGTATGGAACCTTTATTTAATATATAGAAACCTAAAAAATTATGAGAGGAGGTCAAGGGGAAAGTTAAAGGGGTTGTCCCATGAAAAATATTCCACAGTTTTCAAACCAGCTCCTGAATCTGAATACTTTTGTAATTTCATGTAATACAAAATTTAGCATAGCCACTGAGTTATTCAGTAAATTGTATCTGTATAGCGCCACCTTCTGTTTGTTTTTTTCTTATTTCTTTGATCTGCTCGCTGAGAAGGTCGCACATGCTCAGTTTCATCTTTCAACTGCCCCCTGAGCTGTGATAGGGAGAGCTGAGACACGGCCCCTTAGCTGCAGCAGAAAAGACACTCCCCTTGAGCTGCCAGATTGATAAAAATCTAGCAGAGCAATGAATGGGGAGATCTCTGGATCCATGTGAGGTACAGGGCTGGTTCTAAATTTGTTAGAAAGAGATTGGCATGCCCTGTGAACAAGGCAGACATATCAGAGCTGGAGAGGGTTCAGAGGAGGGCAACTAAAGTAATAACTGGAATGGGTGGACTACTGTACCCAGAAAGATTATCAAAATTAGGATTATTCACTTTAGAAAAAAGATGACTGGGGGGAGATCTAATAACTATGTATAAATATATCAGGGGTCAGTACAGAGATCTCTCCCATCATCTATTTATCCCCAGGACTGTTACTGTGACGAGGGAACATCCTCTGCATCTGGAGGAAAGAAGGTTTGTACACAAACATAGAAGAGGATTCTTTAGAGTAAGAGCAGTAGTAAGACTATGCAACTCTGCTTGAGGAGGTGGTGATGGTAAGTTCACTAAAAGAGTTCAAGAGGGGCCTGGATGTATTTCTGGAGGGTAATAATATTACAAGCTATAGTTACTAGAGAGGAGTTGTTGATCCAGGGAGTCATTCCGATTGCCTGATTGGAGTCGGGAAGGAATTTTTTCCCCTAAAGTGTGGAAAATTGGTTTCTACCTCACAGGGTTTTTTTTGCCTTCCTCTGGATCAACTTGCAGGATAAGAGGCCGAACTGGATGGACAGATGTCTTTTTTTCTGCCTTATAAACTATGTTACTATATGATGTCTGATTTTCTTTTTTTGCATTAATCATGGGATAACCCCTTTAAGATGTATAGATGACCCCAATATTTGGGTCATCCTCAACCCCCTGATGTTACATCCAAAGTTATTTTGAGGCCATTTTAATCAATAAAACAAGTAAAGTCTATTTGTTGATGTAAGCCATGTGGGGTTACCGTCTTTAGGTGATACATCCACCTTGACTCTTTTTGTCTAAGGATTTTATCAATATCACCTCCCGTAGCCAAGATTTTGATAGTTTCAATTACTGAACAGGTCAACACCTCAGGGTCACCATTGTGGATTCCATGGACATGTCTAGCAATAGGTTTGTCACGTCTATTCCTGATATCACCTACACGCTCTAAAATCCACTTTTTGTATTCCCCGCAAGTTTTGGCAATGTACAGGGAGTTGTAGATACAACGAGCCATGTAAACTACAGCTGCAGTATTACAATTAGCAAAACTGCGTCCGTAAAGAACGCATGGCTGGAGCTATCAGTGAAGGTATTTCCTGCTCTGATTTATGGGTATGCCCTACAGTGTCCACATTTGAAAGATCCCACTTGTCTATTTGTAAACCAGGTATTTTTAACTAGAGGTTCAAAGTGACTATGAACTATAAAGTTACCTACACTCTGCCCTTTCCTGAATGTGACTGCAGGAAATTCTGGTAAAACCCCATTAAGGTCTGGATCAGTTTTGAGTAGGAACCAATAGAGGGAGATGATATTAGGGACTTCATGTGACGCCGTATCATATGTACTAGAGATGGGCGAAGCAATTCGTCGATTCGTTGATTCGTATCGAATCTTGGAAATTTTCAGCTGCAAAGCGAATCCGAATTTCCTTGGATTTGCTTCGTATTATTTGTAAACGTACGCACAATTTTACACGCTAACTATACGTACGATACGTATGAAACGTACGAAATGTACGCATTATACGTGAGGCTGAACAATGACGATACGCCCACGCAAGAGCGGGAAAGTGAAGATACACCCCCTCCGAACTGGAAAAAACCAGCCCGGCCCACCGGGATCTAACTGTTTTGCACGTATAGGGAGTGAAGACTCCTCCCTCAGTACTCCACCCTCCTCTGAAGCCACTCTGAACCAGTTTAGACCAGCGCTGACTTTAGAGCAAGCATTAGGGCTAAGAAACAGCTGCGCCCAAATTGGAATGAAATGTGCTTTGGGTTCGAGTTCCCTGTACCACCGCGTGCTCAAGACATCAGGATGTCACAAGTTCAACTCTGCCAGAGAAACCAAGCTTCAGTGCCTGTGTCCTTGCCACCTGCTGAAGTTGCTGCCTCTGCGACTCGTGATGCGGCTGGAGCATCTAGTGCAGCTGGAGTGTCCGCAATGTCTCGTATGGCAGAGGCGGCTGAAGCGTCCACTTCTCTGCCCAGGAGGGGATCCACCCCTTCCATACACCAGAACCCAATTGTTCCACCATCTGTGACGGCCTATGCACAGACTCTCTGGGACTATAAAACCGCATTAGAGGACTAGGTCATACAAGTTCTTGACCAACCTAGGCCAGGAGATCCTTCGTTGGACGCAGGAAGAGAACTGTGCTTTGGTTCTCGGTTGGGAGAGGGTCTGGCTTCCTGCAGGATGACAAAGATGGAAGGGAATATTTTGTGGGCCGCAGGTCGGTGAAACGGCCGTACCTGCCACAACATCGTCATAGCCTGTACGTGGGGGATCAGGTGGAGTACACCCCCATGGCGTCCACCACTCCAACAAGCATGGCCTTCAAGAGGCAGGAGCGTCCTGTGATGAGCAGCAGCAGCAGCTCAGGCGAGGAGGACTTCAGGTCCCTCATCTGAGGAACCTACTACTGGCTGCTGTCAAGGACTGCAGGAGGACCTATGGGAGCCACACCATGGACTGCACCTGACGGATGAGAGCTAGTTGGCACTTTTATGTTTGTGTGTTTGTTTGTATTGCCCCCGTTTGACTCTCACCCAGATGGACATGGCTGTCAGGACTCCCCCCATTCTGCAGAAAATTCCCTGTTGCGCCGAAGTGCGCCTATTCTCCTTTTTCCCCCCTTTTCAGGTTATTTGGGAGCCCCTTTTGCAAAAAGGGTTCTCTATTTGCTGCTATTCTCTATTATCCATGTGGATTACACATTACCTGTTTGGATTACAATTTTACCTCACGTGGATTACAATTGAATTTTGGAATATGTGTTCCAGACAGACTGTTTTATCATTGCCAAGCCAACTAGGAGCCATAAAGAGAGACTCAAACGTATATCTGAGTCTTTTATGCTTCCAAATGTGAAATTGATTGCACTAAAATGTTTGCATACTTATGTCTTTGCTGTATTTTAGCTACACTGTTTTTAATGGTACAGCACTTTAGCCTCGTGCGAATGACGCATTTGCATGACAATGGTACGCTAAGTATTTGTACGCACTTTTGTACGCTAATGCTTACATATTACGTACTTTTAACTACGGTGACTGGACGTACGTAATTTATGCAGGAATGTTCGCAAAACAACGATTGTTTTTTTACGTAGATTCGACAAAAAAGTTCGTTTAAATACGGATCTTGTCAGAAATTCGCCAAATATTCGGCGAATAAAATTTTGAATTATTCGCTCATCTCTAATATGTACCTATAACACACATCACATTATCCCTATCTGTCCTTGGTTTTGAGACCAAAAGGGATGATCGATCAGTCCTTTGCGCATGGTCCCATGCCTCATTCAGACAAGCATCAGGATATCCCATATGTTTGAACCTGTGGAACATCTTGGAGGCCTCCTGGTCAAACTCCATAGAGAGGGAACAATTTCTCCGGACTCTAAGAAATTGTCCCTTGGGGATCTCCTGTTTAAGAGGTCTAGGATGAAATCTCTCCCACCTTAATAGACTGTTTGTTGCAGTCCCTTTACGGAAAGGAGCGGTATTGATGGCAAAGTTTTCATCTATATTGATCCGAGTATCAAGAAAGTTGATGGTGCTTTTATTGATTTCTTGTGTGAAGTGTAGGCCAATATGGTTGTTATTCAGCACCTCCATAAATTGTAAGAAACCTATTTCTGACCCTGACCACAATAACAAAATGTCATCGATAAAACTTACCCATGACATGTTTTCTGTCCATTTATGATACTCTTCAGAGAACACAATAGTATCCTCCCACCAGCCCAGGAGCCGATCACCCAGCCAGCTTCCATACGAAGATAGAAGCCCTTTAATAGTAAAGAATAATTCTTAGCTGGATTTAACCACTTTTCCTGCTCGACCATGGGCACTACATATTTAGCTTCAAACATGCATTGGACATTGCACTTACATAGAATTTTATCAAACACCAAAACTGTCTAGAACAGGGATCATCAACCTACAGCACTCCAGCTTCTCTGAAACTACAACTCCCAAAATTTACTACATTCATGAGAGTTACAAGAAGTGTGCATGATTGGAGTTGTAGTTTCACAGCAGCAGGAGTGCTGAAGGTGCTGAAGGTACACCTCATGGCTTCATAGCAGTTAATGTAACCCCTATACCAAGCTTGCCCAACCTGCGTCCCTCCAGCTGTTGCAAAACTACAACTCCCAACATGCCCTGATATCTTTAGGCTGTCTGGGAGCTGAAGTTTTGCAACAGGGCCTCCGGTTTGGCGTCCCTGGCCTATACTAATTTTTTTCAGTGTTGGAGATCAGAGTTCTTTATTCCTCTTTTTAAAATATCTTTCAGTCTTTTCTTTATTCAAATTTTATGCAAAAGATATATGTATTATATATAGGGTCTATTTGACTGGGCCTGTGCCTATAAGTGGCTCTGGCAGACAGCTGACTTTAAAAGACATTTACATATGAATAAACTGAATTATGTGTATTGTTATGCACATTATTTTGATTTATATGTTAATGATATGTTCACAGTACTGTGGAGAAGCGGACACCTAGGCGAAGTCTGGGGCAAGATGCAGAAGACGCTGTACTTGTGAGAAGCGCACACAACATTCAAAATCATGCCGTTTGGAGCTGAAAAGTTGCTGAATATTGCATGGTCTTTAACTATTCCCTCAGGCATCTGAGTATGTGAATCTATTAAAGTAAATCTACACTATGATTCATAGAGCAGCTAAAACATCATACAAACAGCAAGAAATCGTTCAGTGAGAAGACACTAAGGGTGCATTCACACTAGCGTCTTTTTTTAGACTTGTGAACCTGCAAGTTTCTAGGTGCAGCACGAATAACTGATGCTTTTGTTTTTTTACAGTCTGTATCCAAAGGCATCAGTGATAAAATAAATGTAGAAAATGATTTTTTTTAGAGCTACAATTTTCTACACTGGAATTCTAGCACAAACCTTCACAGAAATAAATCGTGCCCAATTATCATAATAATCTGAATACAATGCAATTTCTTTTTTTTTTCCTCTCACATAAGGCTCCAACCTTAATATGGAGGAAAATGGGATGTATTCTGGGGCGGACTGGGAACTTAAAGTGGCCCCTGGAAAAAATACTAAAAGTGGCCCTGTTAAGTAGTCGTGTCCAAATTGATGGAAGGCAGGGCCAACATAAGTAGGCAAGGCCATTAATATCATATTGTGGCACATTATACCACCCCAAGAGAGCCGAATACCAAAGTCCATCACAAAATACATCCCCAAAAACGTCCACTGGCCGACGGTGAGAAGGGCTCAGATGAACCCTTGGGCATCAGCCCACCGGGAGATTTCCCTGTGAAGTCTATGGCCAATCCACCCGTGGATGTAATATCATGTGTGATGAATTGCATGCTTTTTCAGCTATGCAGTATAAAAATAAAAATGACATTTAATTTACATGTACTATCCACAGGATAAGTGATAAATGTATGATTACTGGGGGCCCCATACTAAGACTCCCACTGAACTAGGGTGCCAAGCTCCCATTGGATACTTGGATGGAGCAGTAGTGTGCTAGTAAGCTCCATTCAAGCTCGTGACCGCAGTGAGGAGGAATAGTGGGCTCAGACCCCCATTCAAGTAATTGGTCCCAACAATCAGACATTTATCACTTAACCTGTGGATAGGTGAACAATGTCCTTTGAGGGATAACCCTATGGGACATCTCTGAGGAGATAGGAGTAAAATACAGTCTAAAAGTGTTTGTTTTGTACAATAGTCTAGCCATCGTTTAGAACATAGTATCTGTGTATGTACAGATGTAAAGTTCATTTGACTGTGCTACTGTTGCATGAAGGGATCGGGTTGTGAGAAATAAGGAAGACATAGATTAAAGGAGTTTTGTCATCTCAGACTTTGATGGAATATCACTAGGACATGCCATCAAAGTCAGATAGGTGCAGCTCCTCTTAGACTGGTGCTTATCTCCAGAACGAAATTGAAGGAGAGCGCACCATGTATGGACAGCCACCGCTCCGTTAACTTTTGTGGGGCTGCGGGAGACAGCCAAGCCAGCACTCGGCTATTTTCAGAGGAATGAATGGAGAGTGCAAAGCAAAGTCATAGCTGCATTTACTTCTATTTTCAGCAGTTCTCTGCTCACTTTGGAGGTCTTATTCTGGAGGTAGGTGCAGGTCCCAGAGGTGGCACCATTGCTCGTAGTAGCGCCACAGTCTTTTAATACATTCTCCTAGGCCATCTGACATTAGTTTCATCGGTCACATGGCCTAGGTGCAGCTTAGTCTCATTGAAGTGAATGGGGCTGAGCTGTGATCCTAATCACAGCTGCTATCAAATGTACAGTGCTGTGCCTAATAAGCTGGTACCTTCTCGTCAGTATCTTCTCAGACAGTTGATTGGTGGGGATACCAGGTGTTGGACCGCCACTGATCAGATACTGATGAACTATCCAGAGGTCATCAGTAAAAAGATCTCTGAAAACCCCCTAATCTGTTGTAGGGCATTCCAGAAAACTGATGCAGCTTGAGAAAAGTCTTGGAGAAGGGAGTAGGAGGTTCAGATTATTGAGTAGGTTAATCTTAGATGATTGGCAGAATATAGAGCACAAGTAGGGGGTTGGAAGAGATGAGGAATTAGATGTAGAAAGGTGTAATACCGTGAAGAGTTTTGATGGTGAGAGTGAGAAGTAAACATTGTATTCTACAGTGAATGGGCAACCAATGCATTCATTGGCACAAGGTAGAGGCATTGGTGTAGCTGTTGGACAGAAACATGGTGCATTAAAGTGAGTCTGACCCCTCAAAACTGTTGGGGGTACTGTATGGTTGATGGGGAAATCAGTTAAACAACACCTGGGCTGCTCTACCTAATTGCTGCATAGGTCAGAAATAGAACTTTTAATTTGCTGCTCACCACTTCTGCATGTGCCCTCTGGCCGGTCCCTCATGTTGTAGAGTCCTCCACTTTCAGCATGAAGGACAGAACTGGTGAGGATGGAGAAGACTTATAAGTGGTAAGTTACAGTAATGAAGTTAAGAATGAATCAGAACAGCAATAGCAGATGTTATTAAGGTGCAAGTGACATGAGTCATCTAATATAGAAGTGAAGGACAAATCTGAGTTAAACATAACTCCATAACCATATGTGCAACCTGTGCAGCTGCACATGGACCCAGTAGGTTAGGGGGCCCACTTTCTTCTGCCATATTAGATTTCATGAAAGTAAATGAGCTGATGAATTTCATGGCTCAGATATCTTTTTAGGATTGTTACAGAGGCAAAGGGGGATGCTCTATGCTAAATTATTCATGAGCAAGGGGCCCATATATTTTTTTTGCACAGGAACCCTTTGCTGTATCCGTCTACCACTGAAGGGTGTAAATTTAAATAGTTATATGATATCTTTAGGATATCATCAATGGTAGTTTGGTGACAAGTGTTACCCCTGGTAAACACAAGAACAAAGAGGCTGCAACATTCAGTGAAGCACCACAGCCTCTACATAGTTTTATTAGGCACAATGTTGCTGCTGTCTGTGTGTTGTATCTAGTATTGTAGCTACCTTTTATCATGTGATGCAGCCCTCCCATTCTTGTTAAAGGGGTTCTCCGGGAATTAAGAAATTGAAAATACTTAAATATAACTTCATGATAAATTTATTCCTAAATTCCTTTCATTAATTATAATGACTTGTTTTGTCTAGGGGGCAATCATTAGGAGAAACAAAATGGCCTGCCGTCCTATTAGTACACAAAGAACCTGTCCTAATCACACAGCAGGACAAGTTACTTCACAACACTGAGGTAAAGAGCTGCCTCATCCTCCTCTCTGCTTGTCAGGGATTATGATCCTGAATACAAATGATACAATCTTTAGCTGAATCTCATGGAGTTCATGAGCAGATGTGGTAATGAGCAGCAGCACTTGTATGCAGTGTCCATTACCAGATTATGTCCTGTCCATCCTCTCTGTACTTCATGTCTCCTCATGAACTCCATTCCTACAAAGATTCAGCTAAATATCATATTAAACTGTATTCAGACAAGCAGAGCAGAGAGAGGAGGATGAGGCAGCTCTTTAGCTCAGTGTTGTGAAGTAACTTGTCCTCCTGTGTGATTAAGACAGGTTGTATGTGTACTAATACGATGCTGGCCATTATATTTCTCCTAATCATTGCTTCCTAGACAAAACAATCCATTATAACTAATGAAAGGTATTTGGGAATATATTTATCATGAAGTAATATTTACGTATTTTCATTTTCTTAATTCCCGGAGAACCCCTTTACAGTCCTTTTACATTGGCTGAACACTGGCTGGATAATCTCTAACTCATTAGTGATTATCTGCCGGTGTAGAGGTGTCGCCGATTACCTGTGGTCATCAAAAACATAATTTGCCAACAGCAGATCGTGACGTCTAAAGAGCCTCTGCTGCCCGCAAACAATGATTCTGTATGAGAATGAGTGATGATATTAGTGATTGCTCCTCCTCATACTGTGGAGGAGATCTCTGCATGTAAATGCTGCATCCTCCTTCATTGACAAGCAGTCTTCCTTCCCGACAATCATCTGCCAAATTGTTCAGTATAAAGAGGCCTTAAGGCCCCTTTCACATGAGCGTGAGACTCGAACGTCTGCAGTGTACTGAACTGCCGGCACTGAACGGGGGTTACATAGCATTATACTGATTTATGATGCTATGTAACCCTTACAGTTCTGGAATGTGTTGGATAATGCTGACAATGTTATCCAACACATTCCATAGCATCATAAATCAGTATAATGCTATGTAACCCCCATTCAGTGCCGGCAGTTCAGTACACTACACACGATGCGGGAGACGTCCGAGTCTCCTGCTCGTGTGAAAGGGGCCTTAGGCTAGTTTCACATTAGCATTAGCTCTCCAGCAGGCTGTTTCGGCACAGAACAGCCCCGCCCGAGCTCTCTGGATCTGGCACAGCCAAATGTTACCATGTGCCCACCAGCCCCCATTAATTATAATAGGATCTGGGAGAGATACAGCCACTATATACAAATATTTGCTGGGTAGCGTCCGGATCTCCAACTGATCACATTATGGTCAATGGGAGCTGGCAGGAACACAGTAATATCCGACTATGCCAGATCTAGATAACTCCAGCAAGTTGTTCTCTGCCACAGCCGCAGATATGAAAGAGGCATTATCTGGTTCCTTAAACGCTTTTTTTCTAAACTAATAACATATACACATAATGTAGCATAGTGACACAGGGGGGTGCTTTGTGCTGTCAGACTAATTGGCTTCCTGTGAAACTTTGGGGTCATTTTGAATTTATACATTCTCTTTGTAGTTCTTTCAAACATGCTAGTACTATATAAATTAAGTTATTTATCACTAGCTAACATATTACAGGCCAAAAGGAATGTTTATTCCCTGTCATTGCCCCTGTAAAAAGCTCACCAAACAGCCCTCCAAAGAGCATTTGCTCATTTGAAAACTGATCAGATCTTTTATTCCAGCATAAAAATCTCCTCATCCCCAGTAAACATGGCATGTGCTTTGGACAATAAGGTAAACAAATGATCCGATTGTTCATGCACTGTCCATTCCGGAAATTATTTAAAGGTCCTTAAACATCAGCATGCTATATCGTTGCTTGGCTTTTGTTACAGGGCAGATATCTCCCCATGTAAAAGTGTAACTGTCATGTTTTCATCAAAAAATCAATTTTAGCATATGTTACTGTTAGTGGAGTACTGTGCACAAAGCAATCTTTAGTTTCTTCACATACCACTGTTTTCCTTGAGTTTTTCACTTATTTACGGATGTTTTAACCTTTTCAATTTGAGGATTTTCTCAAGATGGCTTCTCTGCCAGTTCTCTGAGGCCAATGGATTACTGGGAGACATGCCTCCTCGGTCAGTCACTGTTCATTTGCAGCTTCTTTCCCATCTTCCACAACATTTACACAGAAGAAAGGAAAGGAGACTGCTTGCTTGAATCAGTGCCTATGCTGCTGTGACCACAGTACTTTATTAGCAAGCAAGTTCCCGATAGAGATACAGTACAAAGACTGATTCATTACTACCTGCTTTTATGAGATATTCAAGTTATTTTATATTTTTGTGACTATACGTCTATCTATCTATCTATCTATCTATCTATCTATCTATCTATCTATCTCAGTGGCGGAATCACTGTTATAGCAGCCTTTGCGTCTGCTACAGGGCCCACAGCAGCAGGGAGCTACTTCGTCAGCCCTGGGTCTTGCCTGCCTGTACATAAATACATTAATGATTACTGTTTGTGAGTGTATACCGGAAGGCTAGGCCCGGTCCATAATTATGATAGATATGAATAGATATAACTATGATATAAAAATATGGCGAAAAGCTGTTTCATGTAATATCATCTCAAAAGACAAGGGGGCAACGCCTCTGACTGGAGAAGAAAAAGTTCAGTCTCCAGAAGCGTCAAGGCTTCTTTACTGTAAGAACTGTGAATCTGTGGAATAGACTGTTCACAGCAGGAACAATGGACAGTTTTAAAAAAAGATTAAGATAAATTCTTAAAATCAAATATGTTTATAAAATGTGTAGGTCTCAGGTCAGGTTCTCACTCCCCTTTCCTAAAATTCACACCCCCACCTATCCCTTGGTTGAACTTGATGGACCTATGTCTTTTTTCGACTATAATATGTCACTATAAATTGCTCTGTTAAATATTGCACAGTTGAACAGTTAAACTGTAATTTCCACACTGATGTCCGTATCCTAGGTGAAGGTATGATTTAATCGGGATGCCCTACTTCAAAGTTTACTTTGCTGGCTGAGCCTATAGTGATTGGTGTTAATTATACTGTGATACCCATAATCATTGGGAGCACAGTGAATATATTTTTATGCAGAAAGCTAGGCTGTAGAAAGCATGGTCATAACACTTAGGTTAGACGACTTGCTTCTTAACATTAATAATAGCACAACACTCTCTCCAGTCTTGCAGGCCCGCTGCTTACCGGTAACATTGGATTCTGCACTGTCCTTTAAGCCACACATACAAACCCTCAAATCCACCTGCCATTTCCATTGTAAGAACATCTCTCATATTCGCTTCTTCCTCACCCGAGTCATCTAAAATACTAGTGAATGCTCTCGTCATCTCCTGTCTGGACTACTGCAACATCCTCCTGTGTGGCCTCCCATTAAGCACTCTCGCTCCCCTCCAATCTATCCTCAACTCTGCTGAACGGTTAATCCACCTTTACCCTAATTTCTCCTCTGACTTCCCCATTTGCCAATCCCTTCACTGGCTCCCCATTTTAAATACTTACAACTACATATAAGGCCATTCATAACCTGTTCACTCGTTATATCTCTGACCTGCTTTCTCGATACATTCCCACTCGTAATCTCAGATCCTCACAGGACCTCCTCCTCTGTTCTCCTCTCATCTGTTCTTCACATAATCGACTATAAGATTTCTCATGTGGCTCTCCACTACTCTGGAACTCACTACCCCAACACATCCGACTCTCTCACAACATCCAAAGCTTCCAGAGCTACCTGAAAACCCACCTCCTCAGGAAAGCCGACCATCTGCAATTAGCATGCTGCTCATTGTGTTTTTTATTTCTTTGTAACCCCAGCTGGATGTACAGAGGCATGGGATTAATGGCACTTTAAAATAAATAGTAATAATAATTAATAGGATAGGCCATATATATCAAATCAGTGGGGCTCTGACAACTCGCACCCCAACCAAACAGCTGTTTCAGGGTAGCTCTGGAGCCAGAGGAAATGATTCTTTGGACCCAACCACCATATCATCAATAAAACCAAATAGGTTTTCATTCAAAGAAACAAACTCTAGGGCAAGTAATTGGCTCCAAAATCTTTTTCTTTTTTTTTTCTCCTGGACCTTTAGGGCCCACTATCGTATTAGAGACCAGGCCCACTGGTACTCTGGTGGGTCAGTCCGAAGCTGTTTACTGCAACACTGCTCCCTTTGAAGTGAATTGGAATACCCCTGCAGTAACTAGCTCCATAAAAAGTAAAAGTAAAAACCTGGACACCCCCTTTTTTTGTTTTAAATGCCTGTTGGTTTCAAATCAAAATTCTAGTCACATTCTATCTAGGAAAACCGATCTTCTCTGCATAATATCTTGGAGCACAGAAACTGCAGTCATTAGAGGTGATCCATCCATATGGTACCTTACGTCTTCACAGCACTATTTTACTATGGCAGCAAATGCAGAAAAGGTGATAAACATTCATGTGAAAGGAGATGTTAAATGAGCTGCTGGTGGAATTATATTCTCCGCTGTATATCTGTACCGTTTATAGGCTTATGTTGCCTCACCGTGAAATGAGAACAAGAATAGGAACTAAAGTATAAAAAGTACAGAGAAGATTTCTGGAAGTACTGGCCAAGCTCCAGTTCTTGCTCCGGAGGATGTCCAGTTCCTTAGCCATTACATCATCTTACTGGCACCAGCTCCAGACCCATAGACAAAGCAGTGTCTGCTCTAATACTGCACATAAAGCAAGAAAATCAATGGCATCCCTGCATAGGTTGAGGGAAGCCTGTTATCTTGTACTCCTGGAGATAATCCTAAGTGATCTGAAACTTAATGCAAGCATCATATTGACACGTGACCTAATCAACTGCACTACAGTTTACTACTATTGCACATTTATAAGTTTAATTTATGATTTTCATAAGGTAAGCCCTGTGCCAAGCAGCAGAGCCATGGAGGCTGTGGTACGCAGAGTCCTGTCTGGATTCATTCTATATCACTTCAGGGACTCTGTGTTCTGTTGAATTTCTGCTCTGTCAGATGCTGTACTGACGCTGGTATTCTCTTTTACAATTCTGACCGTTTATCCCATAATTTTACATGCCTCCTGATTCCTCTGTAGCACTTGCAAATGGTGAAATTAAAGGGGTATTCCGGTAACTTAATTTTTGAAAAACTGCATTAAGGCTGCAAGCTGTGACCCACCAGAACCTATACATATACCCAGACCTTCAATTTACCTTGCCATCCATTTGTCTAGCTCCTGTGTGAGCCTGCAACACACTGAGAATATCATGGCTCCTGATCTTTTCTCACAAAACTACAATCCCCACAGTGCCTAGCTTTCCTGCAGTTTGTGCTTGTCTATGAGTCATGATGTTTACTGATTGGCTGCCTGATATACAGTCTGGCCACGCCTCCTCTACTAACCAATCAGCAGCACACTAAAATTTAGCTAGAGAATTGATAGTAACACACTGAGCATGCTTGACCTAACAAAGGCTCTGAACTACAGGTCGATGCCATGGTGATTTTTGAGGAAACACAGTGAGTAGCAGAGGAAGAAAACTACTTTTATAACTACTGAACGGTAAATATGTTAAATTGACATTATATTAGGTAATGATTGATGATGAATTAGTCTAAAACATAAGTTATATTTATGGTAACCGGAAAACCCCTTTAAAAAGTGCAAAAGGACAATATAATAATTGCTATTTGTGTTAAAGGACATCAGCAGATTTGTACTTATGAGACTGGCTGACCTGTTCCATGTGCACTTGGCAGCTGAAGACATCTGTGTTGGTCCCATGTTCTTATGTGCCCACATTGTTGAAAAAAAGTGAAGTTTTAATATATGCAAATGAGCCTCTAGGAGCAACAGGGGCTTAGCAGTTACACCTAGAGGCTCTGCTCTCTCTGTAACTGCTGCACCCTCTCCACTTTGATTGACAGGGCCAGGTGTGATGACCATTTCACTGCCTGAGCCTTGCAAAGTTTGGCCCAAAACGGCACTTTTGGCAATTTTTATTAAAGAACCCCCCTTGAATTTAGCTGATCAGCCGATTAACTATTTGAAAAGGCCCGGCGCTCCTGTGAGCTCCATAGCCTTCTCTCTGGCTAACCTAGACCAGTGACGTCACGACCATCAGTCACATGCCGGAGCGCAGCTCAGCCCCATTCAATATCCAGAAAACCATCCTCCCATTTTTTTTATTACATTGAATATTCACATATAAGTTGTTAATATTTATTAACAACTTGTTATAAAAACATTTTGACAGGTATGTCCCTTTAAATGTAGACATACACCTTATGTAGCTGTTATCCGAACAGCTATTCCTCCCGATCCCCCAATATATATGCACCCTCAGCCTAGGGAAAATAATCTGCTGCCAGGCACCTCTAGCAGTGGTTTATATCACATGAGAACAAAGGATTTGTCATGTTGAAATCCACCAGCATCTCAGCTAAGCAATAAATATCCTTGGAAGAAGAAATTAACGACAGGACTATAATAAATAAGTGGAGAATAGATGATTCTCCTACAAAACCTTTCTTGTATTGACCAGTAAAAACTTCTTTACAAAGGAGTATTCTTTAAATTTAAGATTAGATAGATTTTTTAAAGAATTTTTGGCTGCCTTTCTTTTTTATTTCAACAATACTGTCCATGGGTCATTTGGGACTGCCCAACTGGTCAGTCCTACCCTGACTTGGACATTGATAATTGGAGTTACTGATTGTCAGCATTGAGGGAAAGCAGCGTGGTCACACTGTAATGTAGATTGGTTCTTAGGGTACGTTCGCATCTGGCAGGATTTCCCTGGATAAGTCATTACTGGATTCTACACTTCACCACCGGATCCCTACTGATCCAGTGGTAATCCGGCCGCTTTCCACCATAAATGCCAGCTTTTGGCCAGATCAGGCATACCAGACATGTGAACGTACTCTTACTGTCAGGACCGGCAGTCATTGCACCCGTTCTGCTGGTCCTGTCTCTGACTCTGGTGGCGATGTGGTTGCCTGTGGCCAGCCTTCTTCCGCTATTTCGTCAGGCTCCTCCTCCAGCCGACGGTCTCTGGCTGTGGATGCGCGTCCCAGGCAGGGGATGCGCGCGACGATCATAAGTGCCAGGGACGTGGCTGGTGCGCACACTCGCTCGCGGCCTGTTACTGGTCGCTGGAAAACGCAAGCAATATAGTCTGTGTTTATTTTCTGGTTCATCTGGTATCTCATGTGTTAAGTTTTGTTCCTTGCATTCTCCTCCCAGTCAGCTGGTTGGGTGGGGTCTGCTAGGTATTTAAGGACCTCAAATGTGAGCCTTGCTGCCAGTGTTTGGAGTCTCCTTGCTACTACCTGGTTTGTTATTTGTGCTCTGAAGTTTAGATTCTAGTTTGTTTTTTGACCCTTGGCGTGTTTTGTGACTATTCTTGGCTTGCTGATTTTGTTCCTGACGTTCTCTCCTGGTTTTGACGCGGCTATCTGACTATCCATTTGGTTCTTGTTCGTCTGTCTTGTTTGTTTTCCCTTTCGCCTGCACTTTTGCTAGTGTATTTCGAGTCTTCAGGTTGTCGACTCAGGAGTTAGCCTGAGTAGGCAATAGGCAGGGAAAGGAGTTGGGATTAAGCTTAGGGATCACTTTCCCCTTATCTGTGTATCCCAGCCCTGACACTTATTTCTCATCGTTCTTCAACATTTCTAATATTTTTGTATCGGTCACTTAAAGGGAACCTGTCAGCTCTGAAACACCCTCCAAACTAGAGTAAGCGGTGTATAGTGTAAGTGACGTTGAGTCCGGTTATGTAAGTTTTATCTTCATACTCACTTCCATTCCGACGCCGTGCTCCCACAAACCGGCAGTAAAAATGCACTGAGAGGATTCCAGTGCTCACTCATATAATGGAGAGGACTCAAAGAAGAGTCCTCTCAATGCATTTTACTGCTGGTTTGTGGGAGCACAGCATTGGAATGGAAGTGAGTATGAAGATAAAACTAACATATTCGGATTCAGCACCACTTACACTATACAACGCTTACTCTAGTTCAGGGGTTTTTTCGGAGATGACAGGTTCCCTTTAAGTACAACCTGGTATGTTATCATGAAAAAATGTAAGACGCGTTATGGTCTTAGTCAGGCTGAATATTTTATTCATACATTCTACAGAACACTATTTGTGGGGATAAAATAGGAGAACATTTATTACTATAAAAACTGTGAAAAATACAAGTTAATGGTACATCTACGAGGCAATTTTGGAAATAACAGCTGTCGCATGTCCAAAGATCACAGTGAAGTGGGACTGCAGTAGAAATGAATGGGTGACTCACACGTTTGCTGTGGTGGCCACAACGCAAGAGTTGCAAAAATATCACTGCTGGAGTTTTTGCGACCCGAGGTGACCATTCCTACGACAACTCTGTGATACTTGGGCAGAACACGTGTCATTGCCAAAATTCCTGTGTAGATGTATCCTAAGTTGAGAAAATGAGAGTCATGCTCCACAGGCCTGCTACTTCACAGTCATTGCCCTGCTTCCATGGAGTTTACCGAGCTGACTTCTAAACTATTTAGCTGCAGCAGTAATGCAATTTTGGTATTGACATACCTACACAGGCTCGGACTGGCCCACAGGGGAACAGGTGAATCCCCCGGTGGGCCCCTGAGCTAGGTAGGCCTATAGTCCCCCACCTCCTGCACAAGTGACACAGGGCACAGTAGACTGACCTATAAATAGGCTGCCTAAGATGCTATGCAGTACATTGCCTATGTCCATATAAAAGACTGGATAGTGTGGGCAGGTAGCATATGCATGTGGGCCCCCAGAGTGAGCTTTATAGTGGGCCCCCAGAGGGAATTTTACTGGTGGGCCCTAGACACCTCAGTCCGACCCTGTACCTACATCTAATCAAGTGAACCTCGAGAGAAATCTGCAGGGACATCCTGAACATTTGGCCTCTTGCAGGGTTTTGATGACGTGAGCTGAGCATACAGTTCTGAACTGCTCACTAAATTGGCTGCTTAAAATTCGTTCTGCAGATCGACCTTGAAGGGATTTATAACCAGTGAAAGATCCGAGGATTGTTGTGTAATCAGATTTTAATAAAACATGTAAAAAGAACAGCAAGCAATTAACCTTATCTTGCATTTCTGTGTGTAGACAAGGGGCTGCATTGTATGAGAGTTGTGGCTGAACATGACAATCTCTATTGCCTTCATTAGATTACCTTTGTATTTTATTAGAAGATTCTTGTTAGGCTACTTTCACACTAGCGTTTTTAAATTCCGGTATTGAGTTCCGTCAAAGGGGCTCAATACCGGAAAAAAACGCTTCAGTTTTGTCCCCATTCATTGTCAATGGGGACAAAACTGAACTGAAGACAACGGAATGCTCCTGAAAGCATTCCGTTCCGTCTTCAGACCGGAGGACAAACCGCAGCATGCTGCGGTTTGCTCTCCGGTCCAGGCATCCGCACCAAGACGGATCCGTCATGACCCCCAATGAAAGTCAATGGGGACGGATCCGATTGGTGTGACACAATGGTGAACGAATCCGTCCTCCATTGACTTTCAATGGAGTTCATGACGGATCCGTCACCTGCACACATACACACATACACACATACAAACATAGACATACACATAAACACACACAGACATATACACATACAAATACACATACATACTTACATGCTCCCCGGCAGGTCTCCAAAGCGCAAGAGGAACAGGACGGCGCGCACAGATGACGATTCCACCAGGCGCCCAGCAGAGGGCGCTGTGGGGAATCGTCACCTGTGCATGCCGTTCTGCTCCTCCGGCGCTCTGGAGACCTGCCGGGAGCATGTAAGTATGTATGTGTATTTGTCTGTGTATATGTGTGTGTGTCTGTGTGTATGTATGTACTGTGTGACATGCGTGGGGCCAGAGCGCGGTTCCGGCTCCACACATGTCCCTGCGGCAGTCCTGATCCGGCAGCCTTCACCTGCCGGATCCGGACTGCCGCTAGTGTGAAAGAGGCCTAATACTTCATACAGTTTTTGAAACAGTATTTTAATGATGGGTTTATAAACTTTAAAAACAGGTATATATTACTGATTACTGAGTTGTTTGCACCTTTCAAAGCCATATTTTAGCTATAGTTATATTCTTGCTGAAAGGGCTTGTTTCTCATAGTGGAATTGGGAAACAATTTTGAAGGACCTTTTACACATTCACATGATTGGGACAATTATTGGGAACATTAATTCCTGATTATTGGCCAGAGTAAGGGCTCTTTTACACGAGCGGATGCCGTCCGAGGAATCCGCTGCGTGTAAGAGAGCCAAGCCCCGTTCAGGACAGCAGAGACACGAAGCACTAACATGATTGATAATGCTCTGTGCCTTTCTGTAATCTTTTTACTACAAAATCATAGTGACAACTTTATCTCACTGTCATTTTGTAGTAAAAATATCACAGAGAGACACAGAACATTATCAGTCATGTTAATGCTCAGTGTCTCTGCTGTCCTGCATGGCACTTGGCTCTCTTACACGCAGCGGATTCCTCGGACGGCATCCGCTCATGTGAAAGAGCCCTAAGATTGATGCCACATGTTGCGACTGTGCTGTGTTGTGGCAAAAAAAAACCCGCATACGGCTTTTTTAATGCGTTTTTTGCTGCAAACAAAACACAGCACAGCCGCAATGTGTGGCAGTACCATAAGTGTGCCACAGATCACCTAGTTTGTCAGGTAATTGCATCCTTCATGTGGGAATTTCAAAAATCGTGGGGGATGAACGTTTATAATAACAATCACTTGCCCCTATTCACTTTACTTTTTGCCGTGTGAAGAGGTCCTTAAACAAGCGTCGATTAAGCTGTATATTGTTGATAAACTCTTGTTAGTAGCTATGATTGCCCTGTGTAACAGGACTCTTACCCTACATGAAAAGAAGGTTGCAAAAATCTGTAGAAGCTAGACCACTGCCCCATAACAAATCCACATTTAGAAGCAGAACATGTCACATACCATCCAAGTAATATTGATTAAAGGGGTTTTCCGGGATTTTACTACTGACGCCCGGGACCCCCACGATCAGCTGTTTGAGAAGGCACCGCTGCGGCCTTCTCTTAGCTTTTCCTAGGCCAGTGATGTCACGTTCATCGGTCATGTGGCCTAGGAGAAGCTCAGCCCCATTCAAGTGAATGAGGCTGACCACGATACCAAGCACAGCTGCTGTAGAATGTATGGCGCTGTGCTTGGTGAGTGGAGAGAAGGTAGGGGCGCTCACAGGAACGCCAGTACCTTCTCAAACAGCTGATCGGCAGGGGTCCCGGGTGCCGGACCCCCACCGATCAGATACTGATGACCTATCCTGAAAAAGCCCTTTAAAGTTGTTGGCCCATCTCACACTTTGGTGGCGTATCGCTAGGTCATCTCAGGGACCTGCTCCTGCAGTGCCTGTAAAAGTATTCATACTCCTTGAACTTTTCCACATTTTTTTCATGTTACAAACTTAAATGTATATTATTGGAATTTTATGTGATAGACCAACACAAAGTACCAAGTAGGCGTGAAGTGAAAAGAAAATGATTCATGGTTCTCAAAATGATTAATAAATAAAAATCTGAAAAGTGTGTTGTGCATTTGTATTCAGCTCCCTGAACTCTGATACCCCTAAATAAAATACAGTGTGGCTAACTGCCTTCAGAAATCACCTAATAAGTAGAGTCCACCTGTGTGTAATTTAACTATAACTACAGATGTTCTGTGAAGGCCTCAGAGGTTTGTTAGAGAACATAAGTGATCAAACAGAATAATGAAAATCAATGGAACACACCAGACAAATCATTGATAAAGTTGTGGAGAAGTGTAAAGCAGGGTTAGATTATAAAAAAATATCCCAAGCTCCGAACATCTCACGGAGCACTGTTCAATCCATCATCTGAAAATGGAAGGAGTATGGCACAACTGCAAACCTACCAAGACGTGGCCATCCACCTAAACTTACAGTCCAGGCAATGAGAGCACTAATAAGAGAATCAGCCAAGAAGCCCTTGGTCACTCTGGACGAGCTACAGAGATCCACAGCTCAGGTGGGAGAATCTGTTCACAGAAAAAAGTTAGTCATATACTCCACAAATCTGGCCTTTATGGAAGAGTGGCAATAAGAAAGCAATTTTTAATAGCAAACCATAAAAAGTCCAATTTGCCACAAGCCATGTAAGGGACACAGCAAACATATGTCACAAGGTGCTGTGGTCAGATGAGACCAAAGGTGAACATTTTGACCTAAATGCAAAATTCTATGTGTGCACATCACCCTGAACACACCATTCCCTCCGTGAAACATGGTGGTGGCAGCATCATGCTGTGGGGATGTTTTTCTTCAGGAGGGACAGGGAAGCTGGGCAGAGATGATGAGAAGATGAATGGAGCTAAATACAGGGCAATCCTAGAGGGAAAACCTGGTAGAGGCTGCAAAACACTTGATCCTAAACATACAGCCAGAGATACAGTGGAATGGTTTAGATCAAAGCATATTCATGTGTTAGAATGGCCCAGTCAAAGTCCAGATCTAAATCCCATTGAGGATCTGTGGCAAGACTAGAAAATTCCTGTTCACAGACGCTCTCAATCCTATCTGACGGAACTTGAGCTATTTTGTAAAGAAGAATGGGTAAAAATTTAAGCCTCTAGATGTGCAAAGCTGGTAGAGACGTACCCCAAAAGACTTGCAGCTGGAATAGCAGTGAAAGGTGGTCTTACAAAGTATTGACTCAGGGGGGCAAAATACAACTGCACACCACAATTTCCAGATTTTTATTTATTAAAAAAAATTTGAAAACCATGTCTCATTTTCTTTTCACTTCACACATACTTGCTACTTTGTGTTGGTCTATTACATAAAAATAGAATAAATTTAAGTTTGTAGGTGTAACGTGAAAAAATGTGAAATAGTTCAAGGTGTATGAACACTTTCAAGGCACTGTATCTCTAGAATGAGGGCACACAGTGCTGAAAATAGCCAAGGGCTGGCTATTTCTAGGACTCCTATGATGGTGAATGGAGAGGTGGCCGCACCTCTGCATTTCCTTTCCACTACCTTCTTATTATAAAAACACATTACTGGAGTGTGCCTCTTTTATGCAAATATTTAGCAGAGCATGATTCATTATGATAAAAATCACAAAGATCTGCTCATATCAGCTAAGTAAAAATTTAGGCTTGTGGGGATTAACCATAAAGGTGATGTATGAGAACAGCCTGCCCATCACATTGGGAGATAATGGGGGAGCCATGTAACATAGACAGAATAATGACTTTTTGGACAAATGTATGTGGGCATTTTACCCCTTTACACATTAAAGATAATGTTGTCAGCAGTTTTGATCATGCTAAACTGTTGACAGCAATAGTTATGAACTGGGGAGAGCAGGACAATCATACATTTTGTGGCACTTTTTCATCAGGAGTAGTGAGAATATGAAGTTTTATGCTGCCAAATTCTGCTCTCTCAAGTGCTCAGGAGGTGGTGCTGTCTGCATTGAGCTGCTTCACAGCCCCTCCCCTCTGCTCTGAGTGACAGCTGTAGTGTTCTCCTGGTTGGATGTTACAACCGTCATTCAGAGCAGATGAGAGGGAATTTGAAGCAACACAATGTAGAGAGCACATCGAAATAAAGCCTCACCCCGGGCACTTGAGAGAAGGGAATTGGGCATTTGGCAATAAAACTTAATATTATCACTTCTCCTAATGAGAAGAGCTCCAAATTTTGTTTGTCCTTCTCTCCCTAGCTGCAACCTAGTGCTGTCAGTAGTTTAGCATGGTTAAAACTGCTGACAGACTCCCTTTAAGGTGCTTGGTACTGTTCCTGTGCATACACCTTTTTGCATACATTCAACTGTGAGAAGCAAAAAACATGCATAATATTAAATCGATAAAGATATCCAATAATGTCCCAAAGATTTTATTTGCCCTTTGTATTCCTAATCATTTTGGAGAAAATTATGTTGGATTTTATCAAGACTGGCGTTCCATACACCAGTCTTGATCCCCTGTGTGCTGTAGTGAGATGCGCCTAATTTATTAAGAGGCAGATGCCTCCTAATAAATTAGGCACATCTCTGGCATTCCATGCTTCACAAACTGAAATATTTGCCAGCTAGTGGCTGGCAGAGACTTCAGCTGTAATTTGTTCCAGTTTTTGTCATAAATTAGAGTAAATCCGGCTGGCAGTAGGAAGTGGCACCCTCTCCCGCTAAGCCCCACTCCTTATTCTGCCACTTTAGAAAAGTCTCATTTTATGGCACAACTATGGTGTGTAGTATAACTTGCAACTTTTTTACGCCGCTTTTGTGGCATAATCTTTTTGATAAAACTCCCCCCATGTTTTCTGGTTACAAATATAACTGTGGTTTCGTCAAGGATCATTTTCCCATACTGGAAATGAAGAAAGATTGTGGAGCAGATATACTAAGATTGGAGTTATAAACACCAAGGGGGTCATTTACTTAGACCAACGTTTTATACGCCAGTTTCTACATAACTTTGCCGCTTGGTTCCGCCAGCCGTGTAACACTTGATGGTGTAGTTTAAGACCATTTTCCACGCCATAAACTGGTGTAGAAAATGGTAAATTAGACGGGCCAGCCGGCTCGCCCTCTTCCCTGCCCCTTTTTTACACTACAAGAATTTATGACACACTACAGAATCTAAAGAGTCTTCTATTGACATAGTGGGGGTGCCAGGTCTCTGAGATAATATCAATTTAGTGACCATAAAGCTTTCACATGGCTTATTTGTAATATAATATAGATAAGGGCTCATTCTCAAGATTTTTGATATTTGTTTTTTTTCAAATGTCCATTCATAACAACATGTCTCTGTTCTTATTGCATATACACTAGCATAAATCCAATTGCTTTGAAGCAATTTATATTCTTGCAGAAATATTCTTGCAGAAATATATTGAAAATATTCAATGTGAAAATACCTTCCCTACTTAAAAAATAACTTTTAATGATTCCATTAAAACAAAACAGAAAAACCCCTCATTCAAAATTAGAGATGAGTGAATCATCCAAAATTCGCTTTGCCAAATGTTCGTCAAATTTTTTAAAAGATTCGTACCTAATACGAAGCTATTCGGTCCAAGCTGCGTACAAATCATTCGTTATTCTATCGTGTTCTGTGAACATTCGCGTACTAATAACGAACATACAGTTGTTAAAGGTACACTACTTGTGTGAACACGTACGCATGAGTGTAAAACTTTCGTACGAATCCTCAGAGTACTATTGTCTAGCGATTGCGTAATACGCAGGCACGCACAACGATAGGTCGTGTCTTCAACATTTAGCTATGGAGAGTTTAAATACATGATCTGGCTGATGGACTGGCAGGGTTACCATTGCACACACCCGAACCAGCAGCAGGTGATCCGAGGCTTGCGGCCATCTATTACGAATTCTACCAGTAGAAGCTGCGGCTACATGTCCTTTGGCACAGCTGGCCTGTGCCACCTTCTCCTTTTTTTTTTTGGAGCTCGAGTTCTGGCTGGAAGTGGAACCCTTTTGCTTTCCCGTGCTAGACATTTTCACTTGGCACTGCAGCTCTCTCTCCCTGCCTGATTAATATTACTAGCCCTGCACTGGCCCTGATATGTGTATTATTATGGATGCCCAGAACAGCACCACAATTTCCAGAGAACAGTTCTCTGTCTTTCACACTTCACAGTGCTTCTGCTTGTCTCAGCAGTTGCAGCACAACTGATGTCGCTGGCTTACCGAGCCTATGGGCCAATCAGAGCAAGCCCTTCCCATTAGGTCAGGTGACCGCTTTCTTCCCGGTCCTTTTGCCGCCTATTTTCTGCACGAATAACGAACTTATTGTAAAAGTTCGATAATTAACTGAATTTGTACGCAGCAGCGTATAAATTAACTTATACGTAGCATTAGCGTACAATTCATCGGACAAGTACATATCGTATGCGTAGAAAGGTTTAAGAACATTTAAGATTCGAACGGAGCGAATCTGAAAAAATCCGGATTCGCTTCGGAGTAGAAAATTTGTAATATTCTAAATGAAGCGGCGAATAGATTCGCTCATCTCTATTCAAAATAAAAAAATAGACACTGACTTACTTGTCATCCAAATAGTGACAGATGATATATAATAGATAACTGTAGTGGAACTCGTAAGTATCCTTCTTACTCACGGTTAGTAGATTCACATGTCATGGGTAGAGGATCAATGGTGTAGGCTTCAAAGATACCTTTGTGTCCCTATTGTATCCCTTTCCTACCTCTACCTACAGGCAGAGCACCCGCCCTGAAAGGGGCGACCGCACCTCTCGGTGGCTAAGCCCTTTCTAGTGCCTATTGGTGCCCTAATTCATATATAAATCTTAGTCCAAAAGATGAGATTTAGATGACAAAAATAATAATCCAAAAAGCCAAATACATAGAATAAAATCCAGGCAGACTTTTTAGAAAGATAAACATCACAAAAAATGATCAATGTGTCCCATTATCAGTTCGTCCCGACGCAGCGTTTCCCCAGCATAAAAACCTGGTTCCTCAGGGGACAAAGAATACAAGAAATGCACTAATAAAAGTGTAGATAATTGACCTTTAGATGAAAAATAGTATCAGATGGTGGGAGGCCCTATGATTAAGAGGGCCTCCCACCAGCTAAAAGATATGGCCTCACATGTATATGGCATATACACCACTTTTAAAAATGTAGGGATATTTGGCTTTCGTGTGAAATTTATGGAAAATGTAAAAAGTTCACACTACATGATCCTACTCTTCTTGAAGGGTGTCCCTCAGGTCATTGAGGTTCTGGGGTACAGAGTTATGAGTCTCTACATGGCGACTCAGCTGATCCCATAGGTTTTCAATGGAATTCAGGTCTGGAGAAAGTGCAGGCCACTCCATTTGAGGTCCTCCAGTCTCCAGCAGCCATTCCCTAATGATGTGAACTCGGTGAGTTGGCGCATTGAAGTCCATGAAGATGAAATTAGGCCTGTGTTGTTCATGCAGAGGCACAATGACTGAAATAATGATGCTATTCAAGTAATATGGGCTAGTCACTGTACCATTCACAAAGTGTAGGGCAGTTTTGTATTGACCAGACACACCTGCCCACGCTGTAACACCACCACCAAAGGCTTGTCTGGTGACAACAGTGGCTGATGCATAGCACTCTCCTTAATGTCTCCAATATTGTTGGTGGCCATCATTTCTGCTCAGCGTGAATCAACTTTCATCAGTGAACAGCACTGAGGTCTACTGGTCTCTCATCCAGCGTAGATGCTCCCTGGCCCATGCAAGACGATGACACCTGTGCCTGGTGATGTGGTCAGGTACCCTTGCAGTCATCAGTGTGGGATGTGGCCAAAGGATGTCCACTTCTATGCCTTTCTGTGACTCTTCCAATTTCGCTGTATCTCTGTTGCATCCTGCCGATGACTCCCTGTGACACTCTAAACTTGGTGGCCACTTCCATCTGAAAGCATCGTCTTGGTCTCATGATGTCAAAATGTGAACAGCATGATGAGGAGGACTGTTTAAATACCAATTCTAGGAAATGTATTTGGGTGATTCATGGATCAAACACCTCTTATGAATTATTCCATTAAGCTCCTTGTTAGAGAACAGCAAGTTGTGCAAAAAGTACTAAAACATTGAACAGTTGGACATGTGCATTCAAAGGTTTACAGAAGGTTATATTACGTTCACCTGTATAGGTTAGAGTACATTTTAGGTTCATCCTGAAATTTCACCCACAAGCCAAATATCTCTATCTTTATATGAGTAGTGGTGTATATTGCTGTTTCTTCATACATTCTTGTAGTACACCTGATGAAGGGACTGATGATGTTTCGAAAGCTTGCTGTCAGGATTCGGGGGCGCTGCGGCCCTCCAGCGGATGTTGGGCGGGTGCGGGCGTTCCCGTCTCCTGACGCTAGGCGGCGCTCATCCCGAGTGCAAGCCAGAAAATCCTCTTGTAACACTTAGGTTCTGTAAGGGTTAAAAGTTTGGCTAGTTTTGCTAGTTTTACTGGCAGGCGTCCCTGCCAGTAATTTTGGTCCATTCAGGGTGTGGCTGGGATCCATGCTCCTATCACGCCTTGGGGCTGGGACTCTAGCCACTATTTAGTTTCTCACTCGCCATTTATCTGTGCCTGCTATAAAGCCTTGTGCCTAAGCTAGCTACTCTGTGTTTATCTGGTATTCCATTGACTCTGTACCTTTTTCCCTGGTTTCTGTTACTGTTACCTACCTTTTGTGTTATCCTTTGTTTATTCCTTGCTTGGTTCTTTTACCTTTTACCCCTTCAGTTCCTGACCTGTTTAGGGTTGTTCCTACTTGTGTTTTGTTTTGGTTGTTTGTCTCGTGTTCCACTTTCTATAGTGTAATTGCAGTCTTCGGTTGGGGCCGGCCTGTTAAGGAGCCGGGTTCCCCCAAAAGGCAGGGACAGTGGTTTGGGAGGAGTGTCAGGGCCTCACTTTGTCTGTGTCATTTGTGTCCTCCTGACCTACTCCTCACACTTGCTATGTAATATCATTGCTGCTATTTGTGTTAGCCATTAAAGGTATCACACCTGCAAGACTCTTATTTTGTTTATCTTAATGAGAGCACTAAACTAAAACATTTGATAAGTGCCCCTCCGTGTCTACAAGTATACTTCCAATACTTTAAAGCTGATGCCATCACAGGAAATAGAACAAAAGAGAATTCAGTCATAAATGACGTAGTTATGTGCATAAAATGATCGAGAGCTTCAAAGGCAGAAGTTAATGTACAGCAGTCCAAACTTTCCACCATTCAGACACCCTTGACAACATTAGCCAAACAAATGAATGAACTGAGGCCAATACAAAAGGTAATTAAAAACACTGAGGAAGATTTATTATTAGAGTCTAAATTTAGACATCTCCAAATCTGGTAGTCTGTTCCGGCAGAGGATCCAGCATAGCCAGACACCAATACACTCTGCCAGATCCCCATTAACTAAAATGTAGTGGTATTTATCCAGCTGAATTATGTTGCTCAATGGGGATCCATTGGTGTTTGGCAGCGTCCGGCTATGCGGGATGCGATAACTCCAGTAGTCTCTTCTTCTTCCCAAACAGACTGCTGTATTTACTGGTACATGCTGGATATGTTAACGTAGCCTAACACTAGGGTAGCAGAAGATGCCCCAAATTTATCACAGTGGCACACGCTGTGGAATGGATTTGAGGCAAGTCATGGTTGGCTAACTTTACACCTATATTTTACTCCAATAGTTTCATGCAATTTGGTGCATTGAAAAACTCCTGCAAGCCTTGACCACTTGACAATATCTAGTGAGGCACAAAAAACTGTTGAAAACACAATAGATCTGGCGCAAGGTATGAGTCTACGTTTTATGGCGTAAACTGCAGCTAAATTCTGTTGCATTTATCTAAGAAAATCTACCCTTGACATCCCCTTTTGACATCAACTAGAAGACTGAAAAACAATAAAATTGGGAAAAAACACAAGTGTACTTTTTCTATCGAAACAATGTCTATTTTTCTACATTTAGTACAGTCCTAGGGCTAGAGGAGATTTCGGGAAGTTCCCTATGTTAGGTGGGTTCAGAGATAAATGACTGCTCAGGGCAACTGCATATTATTCATAAGAGCAGAAATAAAATTAGTTGTTATAGTGAGAAGGCTAAGTAAATATACAGTATATTTTTCAAGAAATAGAATGCCAACTGAATAGGACAAAGCTGCAGTACAAAGCAGAAACACTGTGAAAAGTAGGGCATTGTGCTGTATAGACCAATGTACTGTAAACCAAGACGAGACTCCTAAAGTCAGACCCCCACAATCCAATAACAGCAGCTTATCCTGAGGACAGGCCCTCAATAATAAATATCTGGATAACCCCTCTTAATGTCAGTACAAGCATTTTTGAGCCTGCGTGGATCTTTGTGTTACTGTAATGGCAATTTTCTAGCCTCCAGAAGCCTAGCTCAAGATCAAAAGTTCAGTTGGTTTCAAAGGGCTTGTGGTGCTAGGAATTAAAATTCCCTACAGTATACAAAGTCCCTAATAATTTTATTTTTTATGAAATTGGCAAACCGTACAGAATTATATAGCTGGCAAATAGTATAAAGACATAGATGGGTGACTATATTTCAGTGATACTGAAAGATGGCTAAACCTCTAGAGATCCAAGGGGTGGCTGCCCTTTGGATCTCTATGAACAACCTATGAGATCTCACATGATGAGCACCAGTCTGTCCTAATGTAGCTCAGCCCCATTTAAGAAAGTTGCAATACCAAGCACAGACATCGGACAAGAGTGGTGCTGAACAAAAAAACATAAAAATCAGACCTTTTTTCTAGTCTCAGACAAGCCCTTTAGTGCAAGATAAGATATTTCTGCCCGGTGGGCTACAACTTTTGTGGTGGTCCAATAATCCCAGCAGCCCCTTTAATTGATGATGTGTGAGACTGTGAGTGGCTTGCTGCCGCTGAGGCTGCTGTCTTCCGGCAGAGTCTCCTTCTTCCTCTCTGCTGTGGCTCCGTAGTTACCCAGGGCACACATCACTCCGTCAGTGAAGATGGAGCTGTGGCTCCTCCTCTCCTGATGCTGACCACTAATTCTTTGCCGGGGCAAGTTGTTTTGAGTGGTTTAGTATTTTTTGTATTTTTATTTTATTTTATTTTATTTTGGGGGGGTGGGGGTGTTGGAGGCCTGGGGCAGACTAACTGCAGCAGCTGTTAGTATATATTAGGGTGGGCAACTAGCTGGCCTGCAGCAGCATTTGGCTGCAACTGCACACACACAACAGCAGTGTTATATATATTGTTTTCGCTGCATTTCCACATAAAATATGTAACAAAATCTGCCTGTGTTACTTATGAATTTTGTTGAGGATTTTGACACAGTTTTGCTCACTCTTTTATAATGCAAAGGGAGAAGTGTGCACTGAAAATCAATACAAACAATTGACATGCGACAGTTTTCAAAATCGATACTGCAGATCAATTTCCTTGCAGTGGGAGCTCATCCCCAGCAGCAGACATGATGAAGTCACATCATGTCACCTGCTGAGGGGAGCTCAAGAGCACAGAGGCCAGGAGATTATCATCATCCACTGACCTTATTCAGTCCAGCAGGTGCGATGAGGCTACTGCATCAAGTCTTCTGCTGTGGAGAGCACTGAACAATGAATGGTGGAGGCAGAGACAATTGAAAGCCAGACATACCTCAACTGTCCCGGGACGGTGGGACAGCCACAGATATCCAGGACTGTCCTTCCAGATCTGGAACTGTTGGACTTGGGAGGTATGGTTTTGGACAGAAAAAGGGGTAAGACTGGGGGCAGGCTAACTGCAGTAGCTTTTAGTATATAGTATATATTATTGCTGATTTTACAGAACTAATATTTGAAATCAATGGGGCTTCTGTGGAACAGTTATGATTTAACGCAACTCTAATGGACCGTTTTACACGTCTAATGTGAAAAGCTATAAACTTTGGATGTAGGCTGGTTTAGGGCTGCTTTTTAGTTCCAGTCCGGCCCAAAACTGAAGCAATCATTGAAATTCCATTTTTCCTCTGAAAGTCTAATACTAATTTTTCTAAGCATTCCACAGTTCTTGTACAGAAATTCCTGGAAGAACTCCAAAAGCATCAGTTTGTCTTTGCAGTATAATCTTGCAGCAGAAAGTAACAATGTAACGCAAGAATAAGTCACATTACAGCAGGAGAGTCAGCAATATTTGCATAAAGCCGAATTCATTTCATGAAATTATGCATTTTACAGCCTATCTAAGGAAACATATAGCTGGCTCTGTATATACATTTTATTTACTCCGCAGAAAATGGAGTTTCTACTCTTCACCATTGTCTGGTGGGGCCCCGTTTCTTTTATTTTTGTTTCTAGAGAGATGGAGCTACTAGTTAAAATTCAGATTGTTATCACAATTAAAAATACTCTAGTGCGTTACCTGTGGTTTTGCTTAGGACTGAAGGTAAAAACCTGCTTCACAATCTAATTAAGGGTGGTCCATCAGGTAAGAATTAGTAACATAGTAACATAGTAACAGTTTATAAGGCCGAAAAAAGACATCTGTCCATCCAGTTCGGCCTGTTTTCCTACAAAAGACTAGAATGAGAGAGACAAGACAAGAGAATGGGTTATAAAAAATAAAAGAAGCAATACTCACCTCACCAATTCCCACCACTCCCTTTCCAATCCTTTCTTTGTGTCCCACAGGCCTCTTCGTCCTGGTCCCTATTGACGTGATAGACATGACCTCTCAGCCAATCATTGGCTACAGTGGTGACTCGCTTCAGTCAGCATTCGGCTGAGCAGTCATTTCCTGCATGTCAAAAAGGACTGGGAAGTAGAAACCTGTGGGGGACATTGGAAAGCATTGGAAAGAGAGTGATGGGGATTGGTGAGGTGAGTATTGCTTCTTTTATTTTTGTAACCCATTCTAAATCTTTTGTTTAAAAAAAAAAAAAAAAAAAAAAAGTAATTCTACACACCAGACAATCCCCTTAAACCCTTAAAGAGGTTTTCTTCAAATTCTTCACCTTGTAATTGCTAAATAATGCTATAATAATGTAGCAGAATTGAATGTTTTTTTTACATTGATGAAGATACATTATATATGCACAGTTTTTTCCCATCTGATGTGGGCGTTTCAATCCGCTACCTGCCTCAGTTGTAATGGTAAAATGGGATGCTTGTATGTTACTCTGTTAATGCAGTACCCCAGAAGAGGATACTTATAAACTGTTCTAGTTATGCAGTGTTATTTAATATGTTATCGTCTTGTACTGTACCACTCTACCAACATGTCTCTGTATTGAATAGCCAGGGTTAATAATCCTGACTCTGCTTCTGTAGGAAGTTAGGTGTTGGACTTGGATCCACCACTAGTTTAGTCAGTTGTGTGCTAGTTGAGGAAGTGAGAGGAAGCTACATGTGCTCACTCCTCAGAGTACCTGAACCCCAGAGAACCACTATCTGTGAGAGACCTGTAGAGAGAAAGCCATCTCTACTCTACAGTGCATTGGAGAGGGAAAGGAAAGAACTAGAAGGACCAGAATCTGCATGGCTGAGCAGCAGAATCAGTCACTAAGGTATTTGCTGTTTAAGGCTAATAAAGACTTTACAGCAGCGAGAGGGATATTGCTAAAACAGCCTTCACTCTTGGACATGGTCTGGTCCACTGTATCTTAATCCTGTACCGCTCACCTTGGAATTACAACCACTATTGAAAGAGTAATATTGCCAGCCTTAGATTCTGCAGAGAGATATCCATACATTGCCATCTGGGAAGATTTGCACTGAGAATTGTTTGGAATTGTGTTTTGATACTGTTGGATGTACTACAACTCCCATTCTGCACTTTATTATAAAGAAAGGATTATCTTCTACTATTGGCCTGGTTACTTAATTCAGCACCATACATTGGCCCTTGCACCTACAGTACATCTCCTACCTTGCACCCGCACCAAACCCACAACACCAAGGGCACCCTAACTACCATCAGACAGGAGCCCCAACAACAGGGTGTGCTCTCTTATTATTGTCCTGGCCCTAGGGAGCATCAGTATGAGAATTGCCACTGTGAATAATTACTGCAGCCAGAACCACTACCACCCCCGTCTTCTGCTGCGCTTCATTGGGGCTTGTAGCATCTATTCACCTCCATAAGTCTATAATGAAGTTGTTTTGACAAGCAGCTGATGTATCCACTTTGTATTAATAACTATCTCCTAATTGTTCTCAGGATAAGTGGGACCCATACCTATAAGGCTTCTGTGGTTATACCATAAATGCTGGAGATGTCACAGTGCGTAATTAATAATGCAGCCTCACACAGATGAGAAATTCATCTCTTCTACATCTCCATGATATGATATAGCAACTACAAAGTGCAATATTGCATGTCTGTTTTATGTTGTATTGGTTTGTTTAAAGATTAAACAAACTACAGGCTGCTAATCCACGAGCAAGTACAGGGTGGACCACGAAAAGTAGTATGACACGATGAACGAGCAAGTGGATTGTTTTTTTTATTACCCACAAGTCGTAAAAGATGCTGAAAGTGGTCCCCATTGACCTCATGCATCTTTGGGCAAGTCAGATTATGTTGGCTTATACTGCTTGTGATGCTACAGATAGTTTTTGTGATGTTTTCCTTGAGTTCATCCAGGGGATGTGGATTGTTAGCGGACACTTTTGATTTTAAATTTCCCCACAGATAAAAATTGCATGTGGACAAGTATCACGTACCGGGGACCAGCCCACCGTGTCACGTGACAAGGGTTGCCCAAGCCCTTCAGGCCAATTCACCTCAGCCCTCACACGCTATTACGCCCTGAACTGGGCCATAACTTGAGCATAAATCGCCACCTGGAGCTTATAAGCACACCCGCGCAATAACACTGAACTTTTGCCGCCACCACCTGTCCATTATAAGGTCGACAGGACACCCCTGAGTGTTCCACTCGCAAGCAGACACACACACGGAAGTAAGCCTCACGGAAAAACAACATATAGCCTCAGACTGCACATACACTCTTCATTCAACAGGTTCTTAAGGTTACAAGACAAACCATCAAACTTTTAGGTTTAATTTATGGAAAATGGACAGCACTTGGTTACAAAAATGATTAACAAGAGACATACATAAATGGCAAACTATTGTAAAATAAAAAAGGGAAAACAGAAAGTTCTGATACTTAGCAGTTGCGTGGTAAAAAGGCATTTCCTCTCAGGAGATTTGTTCAGAGTAATGGTGCACAAACCAATTCGATTGATCTCCCAGTTTGTGACCCAAATATGCCAGGGATTACATTTTTATGTCTTTCCTCAAGGGGCAGGCTTGAGGGGCATTCTCCCTCACACCTCTGACTCAGTGCCTCTGGGTCCCAGCCCTTCTTCATACAGGCCCCAGCCCTTCTTCATAATTCATATCTCATCGTTCCGAGTCCTAGCATATCAAACGGGACACGTCCAGGACGCTAGGAAGGTGAGATCATTTTAGGAAGATGAAGTCCAGTTGATACGCCATGTATGGTGTCCATGCAATGCCCCCATCATACCAGAGGTGATGAGCTGGATTCTGGAGACACCTACTCCCTCCTGAACAAGTTACGAAGCACTAAAATTATTGTTCATTCTCTGGTTGTGACTAGAGGAGCCTGGGTGTCTGCAGTCCTCTGTCCTAGAGTTTGATCAGCAAATGGTCTCATCCTCATTAGCACCTCTGTGATAACTACCTCTCAGGAAGCAGTTTGGCTTTTCCCAGGAACTAGGCAGACAAGCTCGACTCTCTATATGCAGCCTTAAACCAATTCATAAATCAATTACCCCCAACATGACTGCTGGCCTTGTAATACAGAAGTTACCAATACATAAATACACACTGTATATATAGGTAAATCACACCGGAATATGTTACACTACGACATATAACCATAAAACAAATAATATCACTGCAAACATTAGGTGGACCTTATCCCTGACAACAAGTCTGGGGAACATGGTGGCCATAACCCCTTGCTCACAGTTCGCTCCTCCTAAACAGTTCAAGAACCTGTGCCAGTGAGTTCCCTGAGGTGTGGCATATTGCCCCATCTTGTTGGAAAAAGCAGAAAATTTTTTCTTCTGCATCATCACTGTTCACTGAGCTTCAAGCAGTATCAACCAACATAATCCGACATGCCCAAAGATGCAGAGACGTGAACGGGGACCATTTTCAGCATCTTTTGTGACTTGTGGGTAATTAAAAAAAACAATCCGCTCGTTCATCTTGTCATACTATCGCTGGAGGCGGGCTACTTTTCCGTGGGCCACTCTGTATAATCAAAGATGTAACCTTTCATGTATATCAACTTCACTGACTGAGTCTGGCCTTTTTAATGAGTTTACATTGCTAGTCCAGCTACACTTACAATATGAGCTATATGAAATATGAATATGAATATATGAAAATTAGATTAGATAGTAACTTCACCAAAGCTCAGAGCAAAAGAAAAGAATAATCTTTATTTTAAGCCAATGCTCATGGCAGTAGTATTCATAAAAGATGAAGTAGTCAATAAGCACAGCCACCAGCCACGGCTACAGGACCAAGAATATCAGTGTTAAAGGGTTTGTCCGGGCTACAGATATTGATGATGTATCATCAGGGTAGGCCATCAGTACAAGATTGATGGGGGTCCGACCAGTGTCGGACTGTGGTTTCTGGGGACCACAGAGGAAATTATTCTAGAGGTCCAACCCCTATATCATAATTAAGTTTAATGGGTTTTGAATCACAGAAATAGACCCTAGTGGCAAGTGATTGGCTCCAAAGAGCCTGGGCCTACCAGAGGATCCTCTGGTACTCTGGTGGGCCAGTGAGACACTGGATCCAACACCTGGCACCCCCACTGATCTGCTACTTCTCTATACTCAGTATAATTTAGGGGATTGCAGCTGCCAAAACAGCTGATCACTGAGGTTGCTGGGTGTTGGACCCCCACTGATCTGATCATCAATATCAGTATGGACAAACCCTTTAAAGATCACCTGTATCCTGTAATCCTCCAACTGAAAGCCTACACCAGGCGCTAGCCCTCCTGCTTATATTTGTTATATAAACTTCACCACAAACCTTGAGGTTGGGTTTACATGTTCAGGTTTTCTGATGCAATTTTCTGAAGCCAAAACTGTTTTAAAAAAAACTGAATATAAAAACCCAGCCTAAAGGGAATGTGTCATCAGAAAATGGCCTTTTGTATAAATCAAATATATGAAACCTATTTTTAAACAATATCTATATGTTAATGTTAAACATTTTTGCACTGGCCACTAAGCCAAATAATATGGGAAAATCCTGATGTATAGAGGTAATTTCTCAGTAGTCATCTTATTATCATCATAGGCTGGATTGCAATCACAAATAGCACTTCTATATAGATAACAAATGACCCAACATTCACAATACGTGATGGTCACAGCTTATCTATTCCCCTCCCTGCATAAATACATCTGCACAGGTCACAGAGCATGTCTAGCTAGCTACCGCATAGAAGTCATTGAGTCCCCACTAGTCTATTCTGTCTATGTGGCTGCCGTAAGGTATATGTCTAATGTAGTTTAAGATGAGAATATTCAGTATGTGGTACTAATTGGGCATTGACATAAGGGTAGGCAGTGTATGGAAAAGTTAGGAGTGGACCCTATCTACTTTATTATTGTTATTATGCATTGCATTTAACAAAACACTGGTGAGATATATATGGGAGGGGGTAGAACAAGAGAGGATTGGGTCCATATGGGAGGGGGTAGGAGAAAGTGGGGTTCTCCTGCATCATTCAGCTGTCTTATTGTTTTCCTTTTTTTACATTCCCTTATATCCTTTTTCTCAGTTTAGCACTAGATAATTTATGTATATTTTCATATAGTCATATTCAGTATGTTTTATACACCGATATGTGAACACACTTTAGTTTATATCTCATACTAAATAAGAGGTGCTGTTGTTTTAACATACCCGCTTTTTACGTATGGAGCAGTAGATAATTGAAGTTAACGTAGAATTAAGACCTACCAAATATGGCTGTTCCCATATATAGAAAGCAGATGGTCTTTCCCTCTATTGAAGAACTATTTAGCTTATGGTCCAAGCCAAGCTGGCAGCTCCCAGCAAATGGACAGTCTTTAAGCTGTAGCAATAGGACAAGCTTTTATATAAGAACAAGAAAAACATGCATCTCTGAAGAAAGAAAACATATTTTTCCGAAGCACATAGAATTATCGTAGTGTCATATTCTGGACACTGGAGCAGCAGTCGTGATGTCACCTAACTCAGCTGATTTAAGCTACCCCTTTACACAGAGCACACTGTGCCGGCATATCTTCTGGATGCCTAAAAGAGCTCAGCACTGGATAGAACAATTGGTGCCTGAAGGACCCGAGTCGTGTTATCACCATTACTGAAGGACCTGTGATGATGGTCATGTGACATGAGAGGTGGAGAAGTGATAGATTCAGTGGGAAAGCTGGGAGGCCAGGTAAATGCTGGGAGTTGTAGCTCTCTCAATTCTCCCTTAAGTCAATTTTCAAAAGTTGGCGAGCAGCTCAGCCAAAGAGGAGCACCCATATAACATAAAGGGATAGTTAAAGGTGCATGACCCCTTTAAGTGTGTCCGTGTCCTTTTAACCAGGTAAAAGAGACAGTGATCATTATTTACTAGATAATCTGCTCACACTAACTTCAATGCATACATTTCTGATAGATCAGTTTTCAACACAACACATTACATGTATAGGCACCCTAAGGAATCCTTAATAGGTCCTATTTAATGGTATTCCTTAGGATTCTGGTTGTTTTAACAGCAGACTACACTATTCTGCCAGATACCTAACAGAGTAGAACGTAACTGAAGCCAGACAGAAACTCCATGGAATCAATGGCCTCGTTAATGGAATTATTTCTCTACATTTTCTTCTATAAAAAAAACCATGGAACAAATAGAAATAGAGAAAAATGCCAGTATCAATATAGCCTTATCCATACAACGCTGCCGAGTATAGAATATCACTGTATTGCTAACTATGGATATAATAATGTTGGCAGTGGAGTTGGATGTAGAAATAAATCATTCGCTGGAAAAGCTGGCTTGCAGAATCTGACAATCCATGGTTATGTGTTCTGCTCAGCCACAGGGTTTCCAATTTTCTACTCTTCTATGTGTTGAGAAGTAAAGATGGATAATCACATTGAGATCATTGATCTTGATAGAGAAGCCATTGGAATACAAATACGATTTTACCAAAGCCAATGATTGAGCAAGCATAAGAGAAAGCAGAGCGTGATCCAAGCCATATTTAATCCATTATCATTAGTAAGACAACACGAGATTCCACTGTGCAATTCAATGTTTTCTATGTGTATATTCATTACTCATCTCTTAGGAAATGCAGTACAAACAAGTGCACAAGTAATACATGATCTCTGGTGGGTTCTAGTAAAATATGTATATGCCCTACATGTCTATACAGAGGTGATAGAAGGGATCCTTTGTGGCTCTGGAGGAAAAACACTTTTTTACAGTAAAATTTGGCTTAAAGGATTTTTATATTGACGGCCTATCCTCAGTAGCTGATCGGCGGGTGTCTGACACCCCACACCTCCAACGATCAACTGTTGTGAAGTATCTTCAGTGACGGAAGTAGGCACTGGACTACACATTGTATCCATTGTGTAGTGGACAGGGCTGGTTACTGCAGTGCTGCTCCAATTCGGTTCAGTGGGAGCAGTGCTGCAGTAACCGGCGCCATCTACTACACAATGGACGGCGCTGTGTGGTTCCAGCACCTTTGGAACAGATGATCGTTGGTAGGAACGCAGGGTGTTGGATCCCCACTGATAAGATATTGATGGCCTATCCATAAGATAAACCATACATATAATAATCCTGAAGAGCCTCTTCAAGCCCTAGCAGTAAGTTTTCCCTTATATACCTTGTGTAGTAGATATCATAGATATCATCCAATGTTTATTTGTCAATTATTTGCAAAAATGTATTTCAAGCCAGGGGTGTATATGCAGTAGATGAAGGATGTAGGCCTGCCAAAGATATTTGCTTCGAGCACAATACATATGAGCTGTATAGTTATCATGTAACTAATAACCCTTTCATATTAATTCAGTTATGGACTGTTAGAAAAAAACATAACCCAGAAATCACAGGGGCACAAAATGATATGGTGTTATACAAAGGCATAATAAAGTAAAATAGATATACGGTATATTACAACTGAAATAGGAACCTTGACTAACCCCAACAGGATGAATCAGAACAGTAGAAGTACTGTTACTCCAGAGTAATAGACATAACAGCTACCTAATATGTCATCCAAGGGTGCGTGCCCTACAGAATCTTACAGGAAGAATATGATACACATATAACATATATAAAACTGTAGGGGCCCACAGAAGTTCTGGAGGATGTATGGAGTCATAATAGTATACACTAGAGATGAGCGAACATGCTCGTAACGAGCACTGTAGCGCTCGGCTCCCCTGCGCTCGCATGGGCGCAGGCATCCGGATCCGTCGGGTGAGGAAGACGGATCCGGATGCCTGCGCCCATGCGAGCGCAGGGGAGCCGAGCGCTACAGTGCTCGTTACGAGCACGTTCGCTCATGTCTAGTATACACCCATTTGCACTTTCTGCTTGTTTTTTTGTTTGTTTTTTTATAAAGACAACCAGGAATGGACCCCGAAGATAAAAATAAAGGAAAGTTTTACAATACTATTTCCGTCGAGATTCATTCATCACAAATCACACAAAGGCTGAAGCCAGCCCTAGGCACCATTTTATTGGCGACTTTGGGCACTATGTTAATAAACTTATCCCATACACATTAAATATCTATCTATCTATCTATCTATCCATCTATCAATCTATCATCTATCCTTAGCCCATGTACCATTGTACACTATAACGGATATTAATGAAGCATTGATCTGTCATGTTGATCTTGTAAAAGCCAATGACTTTTGGGTCACTCTAGCAGGAACATGTTTAGTCTTCTAAGCTAGGGATCAGACATGCTTTTCTATTGTATTTGTGCTTGTTTCGCACTCTCGACACAAATACCACCATGTCCTCAACTGTGCAAATTCAAGAACCGTGAGTTCTTAATGACCTTCCTCCTGCTTAATGGAAATGCCACAAGGATTGGAATGAAAAAGATAACTGTTAATGAATAGAAACCCCAAGCGTTTCCCCTGCTGACCCGCTGAGCTTTGTTCTCCCCCCTCATGGGAGTGGAAGCTTCCCCTCCGTTGGCCTTTTCCCTGATCTCCCGCCACTTACCTGTAGCTCAGTATTGGATGTAGACAAGATTTCCAGATTTAGAGTTTTTTGAGACCGACTGCTGTGTGGAGTGTGAATCTAGATATTTACATGGCTGAGAATGACAATACTACAATGCAGAATTCACATGTGTTGGGCGATGTGTGCATGTCTCATATGGATGCGTTCTTGCTCCGTATTGGAAATTCACAGGTCCCTGTCATGTTATTTAAACTCTGTTCAGTTTGTCCGTCTCACAATCTTAGCAACGTGTGCATTAATGAGGTCTTTCCTGCAGCGAGACGCCTGTATGTAGTGTTATGGGTAAACAGTGATTTGTGAGTGTCAGCGACAATAGCTGGCTATCAATTTTTTTTTAAGGTGTCTGGTGGGTCATATGCCTTTATTGGTCTATGCCTATACAATATCACAGTGCAGACATATAACGCCTGTCGTGTGTATGTTCTTGTGGATTGCTCAGCAAATGTTGACGGGGAGAAATGACTCGCGCTGAGTTGGGTCTGTTGTGTATGTGTGGTGATGTCTGATTTATTGGTGGATGTCTTGTTTCCTAGAGCAGCAGTGTTGTGTCTGGTCGTATGTGTGTGTAGATGCTGGCACCGGTCTTGCTGTCATGTCTCTTCTAGGCGCTCCAGCTTTCGGGCTCAGATATCCTCAGTCCAGGGAGCAATGTCTTTTCCTCATATCCTCAGCTGCAGGAATGAATGAAGGAAGGTGTCCAGCAGGCACAGACCCCAGCCCAATGCTGCACAATTGACGGCTGCAGAAGTCCTTGCTGCTCATTCTTGCAGGCATCCAACAGCACCCGGCTGCACTGCTTTCCTATAACACCATCCCCCTTTCTCCCATTCCATTTCTACATTAGTGTCTCTGGTTCTATCCTGCAGCCTGATTTGTTGCTCTTCTTTATCTTCCCTTCCTTCTCCTTCCAACCTTCCACCTCCCACAATATCATACCCCTCCTCTTATTTATCATCCCAGGCTGAATTTCAAGGGACACCCATATAATATCTTAAGACTCTGAATGAAGGGCTCTGTTGTGGTCCCTCCTTTCTTTTCTCTAGAAGGGAGGGGATAACGTGTATCCCTTATGGCTTATGAGATAGATTGCTGATGTCATGTACCTGTGCCTTATATCTGACACGAGAATGCAGGGTCTCATCTATGGAAGCTTACCGCAGTGTGAGATGAATTAAATAGTGCACAAGCCACATCCTGTAGCTATGAGGAGGAGAACATACGTCCTCCTGTGTATGAGGCTCTATGTGCATCTCAAACATCTCACAGCATCCACTTAGCATTAATTAGGAGCTTCCTGGCTGTAGTTGGCTTTCTGGTCAGGATTGGAGAGAGAGAACGTGCATACCCTTGATGATTCTTTACTTGGATATAAGAAGAGAGGATGGTTACGTTCTCAACCTTATCAGATGGGTAGAATCAATTATTGAAATACAGCCCCACAACCATTAAACAAATGAGGTCTCCATGTGCTTAGAAACTTCATTAAACATGCACTGGCAAACCTTGAACTTCATGAGAACCCAGAAATCTACCATGGCCGATTTATGAATATTTTGGATTTCTTTATATTAATATTTTCTTTTACATTAGCTGAATCCTAAACAATCAGATTTTCTTTCACATCCTATGGACGGCTGGGAATATATGCATCGTTATACCTGGGGGGGAAGAAGGCGCCAGGATGCACTATTGGAAGAGATAATCCAGCAAGGTGGTGTGAGCCTCGGTTTAATGTTCTACTGGCAAAATGAGGGTCCTGGAATTCATGTGGAGATCACTTTGACGTATGTCACCTACATGCCTCCCAACTCTTGAAAATCACAAAGAGTGAGAAAAGCAGCGGCATATTTTTTTTAATACTAAGCGATACCTCTACCTCCGCCCAATGCATATCTATACACAATGCCACCCAGTCCCCTTAGTGCCCTACACAGAAGTTAAATCTACATTGTGTCCCCGTCACAGTATTTATGCACACATGGTGCCCCCTCACAGTAGTAGTGTCTACATTGTGCCCCCTCACAATAGTAATGCCCTCAATGTGCCCCCTCACAGCAGTTATGCCCACATTGTGCCCAATCACAGTAGTTATGCTCACATTGTGCCCCCTTATAGTAGTAATGCCCACATTGTGTCCCCTCAAAGTAGTTATGTCCACATTGTGCCACCTCTCAGTAGTTATGTCCACATTGTGCCCCCTCACAGTAGTTATGCTCACATTGTGCCCCCTCATAGTAATGCCCACATTGTGCCCCATCACAATAATTATGCCGACATTGTGCCACCTGACAGTAGTTATGCCCACATTGTGCCCCTCACAGTAGTTATGCTGACACTGTGCCCCCTCATAGTAATGCCCACATTGTGCCCCATCACAGTAGTTATGCCCACAAAGTGCCACATCACAGTAATTATGCCCACATTGTGCCACCTCACAGTAGTTATGCCCACATTGTGCCTCCTCACAGTAGTTATGCCCACATTGTGCCCCCTCTCAGTAGATATGCCCATATTGTGCCACCTCACAGTAGTTATGCTCACATTGTGCCACCTCTCAGTAGATATGTCCACATTGTGCCACCTCATAGTAGTTGTGCCCATTTTGTGGCCCTTACAGTAGTTATGTCCACATTGTGCCCCTTCACAGTAGTTATGCCCACATTGTGCCACCTCTCAGTAGGTATGTCCACATTGTGCCCCCACACAGTAGTTGTTGTGTCCAAATTGTGCCCCCACACAGTAGTTATGCCAACACAGTAGTTATGCCCACATTGTGTCCCCTCATAGTAGTTATGCCCACATTGTGCCCTTTTCACCATAAATATGTCCACATTGTTTCCTCTGGTAGTTATGCTCTCCTTTCGATAAATACTCACCTTGGGGTTCCTCGGAGCACATCCTGCGCTCCCCAGGAGGAGCACAGGCTGATTCCTGGGCCTGCACACTCCTCCTACACAGCCCAGCAGCGCGCTGTGTGAGGGCATCATGCCTGCTGGGGTGCACCAGCAGTTGAGTTGAATGGTCAAGCAGGGGGCAGACAGCTCCCTGCTTCTCCATTGGAATCAACTGTCTCTACGTCATAAGGATGCACAGACAATTGAGATCGGCCCAAACCTCGGCCCTCCCAGAACTGCAGGACAGCCTTAACCAGTGTCTTAATGTGTTACCCACCACTTTGCCGCAGAGTCATGATAGCTTGGTCACTTGATCACTATGCAGACTTTAATTTGCCGTAGCTTGCAATTCCTGTGTAGCCTAGCACCCTGCAGTCTTCCTGGAGTCATTATGTCCTCCCAGGTAAGCTGCCTCTGTGGTCCACATAGCCAGGGGGAGTGGGAGATGGAACACATGCATCCTCACTCCTCACTACATTCTTTGACTCTCCCTAGCTCAGCCCCACCTATGGCTTAGGAAGTTGGACCAGTTCACTCCTACCAAGAGGGGGAGGACTGGAATGGTACATTCCATTCCTGCTACCAGACATTGTCAACTGTACCCCATCTGCTGGTGAACAAGTGCATTACAAGTCATTATATTCTCATTGCATATAAAACAGTTGCAAATTCCATAGTAGTACCCCCATGAGCATGGCTAGACAAGTATCCACGCGTTGCTGTGCAGGCAGTCGATAAGCAGCACTCCCTCACTCCCTACTGCCCTTATTGTGCCGCAAATATTACAGTAATAGTATCTACCAGACCTGCCATGAACCCAGGTTGGCTGGATATTAGGAAATGTGGTCTCACATAGAAGTCCAGATGTCAGCAGGAGAAGGTGGGCCAGCATGTAGAATTGCGAAAGGAGGCAGCGCTAAGACAGAGGTACTGAGGACTGTGGCGACACTGGGCATTGTTGCTTTCACTGAAGGGGACACTGGTCATGACTCATGACAGCATTATGACTGACACTGAGGGGCATTGGGGATGATACTTGTGAACAGTGGGCACTGTGGCGAAAACCTTAGGCAACACTGGAGATGACACTTTAAGGTGACCCTTTTGTTAAAGTGGTTTTCCCATCTCAATGAATGTTTGTGGCATATCACTAGGTTATTCCACAACTGTCAGATAGGTGCAGGTCACACCTCTGGGAAAAAAAAGTATTTAGTCAGCCACCAATTGTGCAAGTTCTCCCACTTAAAAAGATGAAAAAGGCCTGTAATTGACATCATAGGTAGACCTCAACTATGAGAGACAAAATGAGAAAACAAATCCAGAAGATCACATTGTCTGATTTTTAAAGAATTTATTTGCAAATTATGGTGGAAAATAAGTACCGTATTTTTCGCTTTATAAGACGCACCTGATGAGAAGACGCATCCCAGATTTTAGAGTAGGAAAACAAGAAAACAATATTTTTCATCACACCTCATATCAGACCCCCCATAAATTTCAGGACATCACATCAGACCCCCATATCAGCCCTCCATGTCAGAACCCCATCAGCCCTCCATGTCAGACCCCCATCAGACCTCAGATCAGCCCACTATGGCCCCATATCAGCCCACTGTGCCCCCCATCAGACCTCAGATCAGCCCACTGTGCCCCCATCAGACCTCAGATTAGCAGAATGTGCCCCCATCAGACCTCAGATCAGCAGAATGTGCCCCCATCAGACCTCAGATCAGCAGAATGTGCCCCCATCAGACCTCAGATCAACAGAATGTGCCCCCATCAGAGCTCAGATCGGCAGAATGTGCCCCCATCAGACCTCAGATCAGCAGAATGTGCCCCCATCAGACCTCATATCAACAGAATGTGCCCCCATTAGAACTCAGATCAGCAGAATGTGCCCCCATCAGATCTCAGATCAGCAGTATGTGCCCCCATCAGACCTCATATCATCAGAATGTGCCTCCATCAGACCTCATATCAACAGAATGTGCCCCCATCAGATCTCAGATCAGCAGAATGTGCCCCCATCAGACCTCAGATCAGCCCACCCAGCCACATAAGGTTAAAATAAAAACCTCTCTTACCTCTCCTGCGCTGCGGCTCCGCTCCGGCACTCCGCTGTCTTCTCTGGCCGGCGCTGCACTGTCACCTGACTGCGTGCAGCGTCAGGTCATAGTGCGTGCACTACGTCCTGACTCTGTAAGCGGTCAGGACAGTGCAGAGCCGGCCCAGAGAAGAAAGAGGAGCGCCGGGCCCGGAGTGGAGCTGTGGCGCAGGAGAGGTAAGAGAGGTTTTTATTTTAACCTTATGTGGCTGGGTGGGCTGATCTGAGGTCTGATGGGGGGTCCCGGCACCTTATACATACAAGTGAGCGCTTCCATAATGGAAGCGCTCACTTGTATTCGCTTTATAAGACACACCGCAATTTTCCCCCTACTTTTGGGGGGAAAAAAGTGTGTCTTATAAAGCGAAAAATACAGTATTTGGTCAATAACAAAAGTTCATCTCAATACTTTGTTATATATCCTTTGTTGGCAATGACAGAGGTCAAACGTTTTCTGTAAGTCTTCACAAGGTTGGCACACACTGTTGCTGGTATGTTGGCCCATTCCTCCATGCAGATCTCCTCTAGAGCAGTGATGTTTTGGGGCTGTCACTGGGCAACACAGACTTTCAACTCCCTCCAAAGGTTTCCTATGGGGTTGAGATCTGGAGACTGGCTAGGCCACTCCAGGACCTTGAAATGCTTCTTACGAAGCCACTTCTTCGTTGCCCTGGCGGTGTGCTTGGGATCATTGTCATGCTGAAAGACCCAGCCACGTTTCATCTTCAATGCCCTTGCTGACGCAAAATCTCACGATACATGGCCCCATTTATTCTTTCATGTACACGGATCAGTCGTCCTGGTATCTTTGCAGAGAAACAGCCCCAAAGCATGATGTTGCCACCCCCATGCTTCACAGTAGGTATGGTGTTCTGGATGCAACTCAGCATTCACTCTCCTCCAAACACGACGAGTTGTGTTTCTACCAAACAGTTCTACTTCGGTTTCATCTGACCATATGACTAGTGTTGAGTGAACCCGAACTGTAAAGTTCGGGTTCGTACCGAACTTTGCGAGTTTGGGCACCCGAGCCCGAACTTTGAAGAAAAAGTCCGGGTTCGAGTTCGGGTTCGGGCATTTAATAAAGCTTGTTGAAAGGCTGCAGGGCAGCCAATCAACTTAGAAGCACTTAGAAGCCATCACAGCCATGCCTAGTAATGGCATGGCTGTGATTCGCCGGTGCATCATGTGACCCAGCTTCTATATAAGCTGGATCACATATAGCACTGCCCATCAGCTCTGAGAAGTGCAGGGACAGAAAGCAGGCAGCTGAAGTGAGGGAAAGTGTTAGGAATCTGGCTATTTATTCTGTGGGTGACCTACAGTAAATATAGTGATTGTTTGTGGGCGCAATACACCAGCTTTTCACCCCTGACACAGAAATATAATATTTAATCTGGATGTTAATTCTGTGTGAGACCTATAGTGATTTTTCTGGGTGCAATGCATCATCTTTGTACCCCTGACACAAAAATATAATAGTTAATCCGTCTGTTATTCCGGTGGGTGACATATTCAACTTTTTGCTAACACATACAGTTGTACTGCATACGTGACAGGGAAATTAATACAGTTAATCTATCTGCTAGTCCAGCAGGTGACATATTCACGTTTTTGCAAACAGATTACACCGGTACTCTATACATGACAGGGAAACAAATACAGTTAATCCGTCTGCTAATCCGGCAGGTGACACATTCACATTTTTGCTAAGACATACAGCTGTACTGCATACGTGACAGGGAAATTAATACAGTTAATCCGTCTGTTAATCCGGCATGTGACATATTCACGTTTTTGCAAACAGATTACACCGGTACTGCATCTGTGACAGGGAAATACAATTAATCCGTCTGCTAATCCGGCAGGTGACATACAGTACAGACCAAAAGTTTGGACACACCTTCTCATTCAAATAGTTTTCTGTATTTTCATGACTATGAAAATTGTAGATTCACACTGAAGGCATCAAAACTATGAATTAACACATGTGGAATTATATACTTAACAAAAAAGTGTGAAACAACTGAAAATATGTCTTATATTCTAGGTTCTTCAAAGTAGCCACCTTTTGCTTTAATTACTGCTTTGCACACTCTTGGCATTCTCTTGATGAGCTTCAAGAGGTAGTCACCTGAAATGGTATTCCAACAGTCTTGAAGGAGTACCCAGAGATGCTTAGCACTTGTTGGCCCTTTTGCCTTCACTCTGCGGTCCAGCTCACCCCAAACCGTCTCGATTGGGTTCAGGTCTGGTGACTGTGGAGGCCAGGTCATCTGGCGTAGCACCCCATCGCTCTCCTTCTTGGTCAAATAGCCCTTACACAGCCTGGAGGTGTGTTTGGGGTCATTGTCCTGTTTATAAATAAATGATGGTCCAACTAAACGCAAACCGGATGGAATAGCATGCCGCTGCAAGATGCTGTGGTAGCCATGCTGGTTCAGTATGCCTTCAATTTTGAATAAATCCCCAACAGTGTCACCAGCAAAGCACCCCCACACCATCACACCTCCTCCTCCATGCTTCACGGTGGGAACCAGGCATGTAGAGTCCATCCGTTCACCTTTTCTGCATCGCACAAAGACACGGTGGTTGGAACCAAAGATCTCAAATTTGGACTCATCAGACCAAAGCACAGATTTCCATTGGTCTAATGTCCATTCCTTGTGTTCTTTAGCCCAAACAAGTCTCTTCTGCTTGTTGCCTGTCCTTAGCAGTGGTTTCCTAGCAGCTATTTTACCATGAGGGCCTGCTGCACACAGTCTCCTCTTAACAGTTGTTGTAGAGATGTGTCTGCTGCTAGAACTCTGTGTGGCATTGACCTGGTCTCTAATCTGAGCTGCTGTTAACCTGCGATTTCTGAGGCTGGTGACTCGGATGAACTTATCCTCCGCAGCAGAGGTGACTCTTGGTCTTCCTTTCCTGGGGCAGTCCTCATGTGAGCCAGTTTCTTTGTAGCGCTTGATGGTTTTTGCGACTGCACTTGGGGATAGTTTTAAAGTTTTCCCAATTTTTCAGACTGACTGACCTTCATTTCTTAAAGTAATGATGGCCACTCGTTTTTCTTTACTCAGCTGCTTTTTTCTTGCCATAATACAAATTCTAACAGTCTATTCAGTCGGACTATCAGCTGTGTATCCACCTGACTTCTGCCCAACAAAACTCATGGTCCCAACCATATTTATAAGACAAGAAATCCCACTTATTAAACCTGACAGGGCACACCTGTGAAGTGAAAACCATTTCAGGTGACTACCTCTTGAAGCTCATCAAGAGAATGCCAAGAGTGTGCAAAGCAGTAATCAAAGCAAAAGGTGGCTACTTTGAAGAGCCTAGAATATAAGACATATTTTCAGTTGTTTCACACTTTTTGTTAAGTATATAATTCCTTCAGTGTGAATCTACAATTTTCATAGTCATGAAAATACAGAAAACTCTTTGAATGAGAAGGTGTGTCCAAACTTTTGGTCTGTACTGTATTCACATTTTTACTGCCCACCGCACCCAGGAAATGAGCACTCCAAAGCCAGCTCCAAGGAGTTCCCAGGCATGGCAAATCTTCAGACAATGTGCTGATGACAAAACGCGAGTGGTTTGCACGCTGTGCAATAAGAGCTTAAAGCGAGGCATAAATGTTCTAAACCTGAGCACCACCTGCATGACCAGGCATCTAAATGCAAAGCACGAGCTGCAGTGGAGTACACACCTGAAAAACCACAAAAGATCTCAGGCTACTCTTGCTCCCTCTTCTGCTGTGGTCTCTGCCTCTTCCTCTGTAGTGACAGTGGCACCTGCTGCCCCGGAAACAGAGGATGTGGCATCAACACCGCCACCTCCACCACCGTCACCAAGCATGTCCACACTATCCCATGGAAGTGTTCAGCTGTCCATCCCACAAACACTAGAGAGAAAGAGGAACTATCCCCCTACCCACCCAGGGCCGTATTTAGGGTTCATGCTGCCCTAGGCACTCTCTGTGATGACGCCCCCCCACCAACGCGACCCATTCCCCCACGCCCCCAAATTTCAGCCGCGCCACCACCTGTGTGTCTGTCACTGTGTGTGTCTGTCCCTATGTGTGTCTGTCCCTGTGAGTCACTGTCCCTGTGAGTCGCTGTCCCTGTGACCCTGTCCCTGTGTGTTTTTCGCTGTCCCTGTGTGTGTCTGTCCCTGTGAGTCGCTGTCCCTGCGACCCTGTCCCTGTGTGTTTTTCGCTGTCCCTTTGTGTCCCTGTCCCTGTGTGTGTCACTGTCCCTGTGTGTGTCGCTATCACTGTGTGTGTCCCTGTCCCTGTGTGTTGCTTTCCCTGTGTGTGTCGCTGTCCCTGTGACCCTGTCCCTGTGTGTTTTTCGCTGTCCCTGTGTGTCCCTGTCCCTTTGTGTCGCTGTCCCTGTGTTTGTCGCTGTCCCTGTGTGTTGTTCGCTGTCCCTGTGTGTGTCCGTGTGATTTTTTTTTGCAGTCTCTGTGTGTCGCTGTCCCTGGGTGTCGCTGTCCCTGTGTGTTGTTGTCCCTGTGACCATGTCCCTGTGTGTTTTTCGCTGTCCCTATCTGTGTGTCCCTGTGTGTGTATCTGTCCCTGTGTGTTGCTGTCCCTGTGTGTCCCTGTATGTGTCGCTGTCCCTGCTTGTCCCTGTCCCTGTGTGTGTCGCTGTCCCTGTGTTTCTGTCCCTGTGTGTGTTTCACTGTCCCTGTGTGTCCCTGTGTTTGTCGCTGTCCCTGTGTGTTGTTCGCTGTCTCTGTGTGTGTGTGTCCCTGTGTGTTTTTCGCTGTCCCTGTGTGTTTTTTACTGTCCCTGTGTGTGCCTGTCCCTGTGTGTGTCTGTCCCTGTGTGTCACTGTCCCTGTGAGTCGCTGTCCCTGTGAATTTTTTACTGTCCCTGTGTGTCGCTGTCCCTGTGTGTGTCGCTGTCCTTTTGTGTGTCGCTGTCCCTGTGTGTGTCCCTGTCCCTGTGTGTGTCGCTGTCCCTGTGTGTCGCTATCCCTGTGTGTGTCGCTGTTCCTGTGTGTGTCTCTGTCCCTGTGTGTCGCTGTCCCTGTGTGTGTCGCTGTCCCTCTGTGACCCTGTCCCTGTGTGTTTTTCGCTGTACCTGTGTGTCCCTGTCCCTTTGTGTGGCTTTCCCTGTGTTTGTCGCTGTACCTGTGTGTTGTTCGCTGTCCCTGTGTGTGTGTCCCTGTGTAGTTTTTGCTGTCCCTGTGTGTCACTGTCCCTGTGTCCCTGTCTGTGTGTTTTTCGCTGTCCCTGTGTTTTGCTGTCCCTGTGTGTCGCTGTCCCTGTGTGTGTCGCTGTCCCTGTGACCCTGTCCCTGTGTGTTTTTCGCTGTCCCTGTGTGTCCCTGTCCCTTTGTGTGGCTGTCCCTGTGTGTGTCGCTGTCCCTGTGACCCTGTCCCTGTGTGTTTTTCACTGTCCCTGTGTGTCCCCGTCCCTTTGTGTGGCTGTCCCTGTGTTTGTCGCTGTACCTGTGTGTTGTTCGCTGTCCCTGTGTGTGTGTCCCTGTGTGGTTTTTGCTGTCCCTGTGTGTCGCTGTCCCTGCGTCCCTGTCTCTGTGTGGTTTTCTCTGTCCCTGTGTGTGTCTGTCCCTGTGTGTGCCTGTCCCTGTGTGTGTCTGTCCCTGTGTGTCGCTGTCCCTGTGAGTCACTGTCCCTGTGAGTCGCTGTCCCTGTGAGTCGCTGTCCCTGTGAGTTGTTGTCTCTGTGAGACGCTGTCCCTGTGAGTCGCTGTCCCTGTGAGTCGCTGTCCCTGTTAGTCGCTGTCCCTGTGAGTCTTTCGCTGTCCCTGTGTGTCCCTGTCCCTGTGTGTTGTTCGCTGTCCCTGTGTGTGTGTCCCTGTGTCCCTGTCCTTGTGTGTTTTTCGCTGTTCCTGTGTGTCCCTGTTCCTGTGTGTGTCTGTTGCTGTGTGTCCCTGTCCCTGGGTGTCCGTGTGTCCCTGTCCCTATGTGTTTGTGTGTCTGTCCCTGTGTGTGTCTGCCCCCCTGTGTGTGTCTGTCCCTGTATGTGTGTCTGTCCCTGTCCCTGTGTGTGTCACCGTCACCATGCCCTCAGTGTTCCTATGTCTTGACGCAGCTGCATCAGGACGTTCTGTGGGGGCAAGAAGAAGAAGAAGACGGAAGAGGAGACCAGCATGGGTCCCATGGGAGAGGAACAGGTAGGCACACTAAGGACGTAGGTAACACTACCACATGATGTGTTCTGTGGTTTTACATAGGATTGCAGGTAACACTACCAAATAATTATCAGCACTTGTGTTCTCTGTGGTTTTAGATAGGACTACAGGTAGCACTACCACATTATCAGCACTAGTGTTATTTGTGGTTTTACAAAGGACTGCAGGTAACACTACTATACTATCAGCACTAGTGTTATCTGTGGTTTTACATAGGACTGCAGTCAACACTCCAAATTGGAAAAAAAATGCAATTCCTTCACAGTATTACGGGTTTTGTTCCCTTTACAGCACATGGGGGTGTGGCAGGGGAGGAGCCAGGGCAGGAGGTGGGATGGGCCAGGGGTGGGTACTGGGAGGAGTTAGGGGGCCCAATTCAGATTCTTGCTATGGGGCCCAATGATTTCTATGTATGCCCCTGATGCACACTACTTCTGATAATAAAAGCTACACAAAAGTTATGCCTAGTGCTGTCAGCAGTGTAACATGGTTAGAACTGCTGATAGATTCCCTTCAAAGGGAACCTGTCAGAATGTTCATGTTGCACAAACCATGGGCAGCATGAAATCCTGACAGGCTGCAGTGTTTCAGAGAAAACAGAGTTTAAAAAGGGGGCTAGAAATAAGGAGAAGAGTCACAAAGGTGGCTCCTCGCTAGCTTCTCCCCCCTGACCCTAGATTGACAGGTTTCTCCCTATTATACAAGAGGAACCTCTCAATCTAGCAAAATTGGGCATGGAGAAGCCAGAGCCAAATATGTGTGTCCTTTTGTTTGTATTTTTATCCAAGAAGAGCACCTATAAGATAAAAGGCACAGGCCTATGATGCAGCCTGAGGGTGCGCTATGTATCAGATATCACCCACTTTATGAATGGAGATATTGGGCTGTTAGTCAGTTCCCAGCAGCAATAGAAGTCAGAGCAGCGGGGCTAGTAAAGTAGCAGGGAAAAAGAATTAGGCAGCCGCCTTAGGCCTATATCTATGTAGTAAGTATGCCTGGGTGGAGAGGGTAATAATCCATCATGCTGACAGTAGCTGTGGGTTAAATGGGACAAGAAGCAGTGAGCTTTGGTGGTGAGTTTGAATAGGGGAAAGGAGAATCTACTCTAATTAGCATAGCGTTTAATTATGACCATTTGTCATTTTTTATTTCAGAATTATTCCCTTTTTTATGTGGATAGTTTAACCTTTATAAATATTTAAAAACACTTACCATTTCTATAGTGTTGATAGGACTGACCTTCATTATATCTCAGCCACAGTATATCTATCCTAGGGAATATTACAGCCACACTATTTAACTGGATTTAACTGTAACCTTTGTTTTCGGGAACATTTCCTGATTTTACCCTGCAGTATATGTAGATTTGTTCACGCAAGGAGTTTTCCCGTTCAAAGGATTACACACAAACTAGCTATTACATTAAAACCAGCTGCCTAATATTATGTAGGTCAGTGGGAGCAGGGCTGCAGTGATGAGCAATGTTCAGTACAATGTTGATGGTGCAGTATACTGTAGTTCCAGCGCTGACTACACAGAACAGCTGATCGGTGGTGGTGCGAGTGGCCTGACCCCTGCTGATCAGCTAGTGATGGCCTATCCTGAGGATAGGCCATCACTTACAAAAGAATGGACAACCCCCTTAAAATGGTCAGTTTCACAGAGTCCAGTCCAATATCCAGCAACTGTGAGGCAGAACAATTCGTCGGTAAGATAGTCTGCGATCCACTGAATTATTTTAAAAACTCTGCAATTTTTTTAAATGGTCAATTGGACACAGTGACAGTGACACACTCCACTGAGTCCTGTCCTTTCCCTAGCTAAAACCTATCTCTCTGTCTGTCAATTAATTAAATCTCACTAGCTATTACATGCAGTGATCTCCTCCACAGTATAGGCACAAGTGATCGCTAATGCCATTGCTCGTCACCATACTGAATCACTGTTTGCTGGCAAACCTTTTAAACCTGCTAAAAGATTCCAATTACCCAATGAACAAGTGCTTCTTCTTTCATCAGGTAATTGGCGACAGTATTACACTGCCAGATCATCACTAATGAGCGTTCATACGAACACTTGTTAGCAATGATCTTCACGATTATCTGCAGGTGTAATATAAGCTTTAGCTATGTTCCTCAGTATTTTCCTGAACATTTTTTTAGTGTGGAATGGTCATCATCCTGCTGAAAGAGACCACTGCCATTAGGGAACACCATTGCCGTTAAAGGGTGTACTTGCTCTGCTACATTGTTTAGGTAGATCATACTTGTCAACGACCTCCCAGCAAAACATTGCCAGAAGATCACACTGCCTCTACCAGTTTTACCTTGTTCCCATAGTGCATCCTGGTGCTGTCTCTTGCGCAGGTAAGGGACACACATAGTCATCAGACTAGGCACGTGATTCATCAGACTAGGCACATGATTCATCAGTCTAGGCCTTCTTTCATTGCTCCATAGTCAGGGGCGGATTGGCCATAGACCTTACAGGGAAGTTTCCCAGTGGGCCGATGCCCAGGGGTCTGCCTGGGCCCTCCTTACGGTCCGCCAGTGGAAGTTTTTGGGGATGTATTTTGTGATGGACTGTGGTATTTGGCTCTGTTGGGTGGTATAATGTGCCACAGTATGGTATTGGTGGCCCTGCCTTCCATCAGTTTGGACCTGACTACAAAGCAGGGCCACTTTTAGTTTTTTTTTTCCAGGGCCACTTTAAGGTCCCAGTCTGCTCCTGTCCATCCCTGTCCATAGTCCAGTTCTGATGCTTATGTGTCGATTGTACACACTTTCTACAGTAGATAGGGGTCTCCTGGCTGGCTACCTTTAAAGGGAACCTGTCATCACCTTTATGCTACCCATACTAACGGCAGAATAAAGTAGAGACAGGTGAGTTGATTTCAGCGGTCTGTCATTTATAAGTTAAAAGTAAGTAGTTACCGAGAACCAACATCACAAACATTGCACACTGGGCCGGGAAAAGAGTCAAATCTTCATGAGAAGAGTCATGGTTATTCATGAATTCTTGCTCTCCCTGCCCATCTGCTGATGATTGACAGTTTTCTACCTAGTTTTCTCCCTTTCTCTCTAGGAGAGAACTGCCAATGATCATCAGATGGGTGGGGGGAGCAGGAGATTATGAATAACCATGACTCTTCTCATGTAGATTTGACTATTTTCCAGGCCTGAGCTGCAATGATTATGATGCTGGTTCTTGGCAACCACTTACTTTTAGCTCATGAGTGACACACCGCTGAAATCAGCATTTCTGTCACTATTTTATACTGCCCTCAGTGAGGGCAGCATAAAGTTGATGACAGGTTCCCTTTAAAGACAAGAGAAGGAGTAGAGAGGCAAAAGAATGCTCAATGCCATAGCAAATAAAGAGTTGGTGACTGGACAGGGAGAACTAACTGGACATAAATAATACCTAAAAAATGTAGGGGGGACTTAAAAAAATTCTATGTTCACTTCCAACAGTTCTTCCATGGTACAGTTCTGATGCTCACATACCCATTGTAGGCTCTTTAAGCAATGGGCAGGGGTCAGCATGTGCACTCTGATCAATCTGTGGCTTCATACACAGTAGGCTGCGATGCATTGTGTGTTCGGACACCTTTCTGTCATAGCCAGCAGTAACTTTTTCTGCAACATGTGATAACGTAGCTCTTTTGTGGGACCCTTGCTGATTTCTCCTGCTTCCAACCAGGGGTGCACCACCAATGAGACCAAGTGAGCCGATCGCCTCGGGCAGCACTAGGTAGGGGCAAGAGGAGGGCAGAGGAAGAGACATGGACAATGAGCGCTTTCATTGTGGCAAAGGGGTTAGGTTAAGAAATTGGCATTGAGGGGTGGGGCACCATTTTAATTTTCGCCTTAGGCAGCAGAAAGGCTAGGTGCACCCCGGCTTCCAACACACAAACACTGAATGTTCACTTGCTGCCTCGTATATCCTACTCTTTAACAGATGCCACAATGTATGCAGGTTGCTCATGCAGAGTCAGGAGGCTTCAGGCACAGTAAACGGTCTGCGCCAGAAGCTTGTAGCCAGATCTGTATGTGCTGGCCCGGTAGGCACATTGCCATCATTATCAATGTGATAGTTAGAGATGAGCAAAGTTTTGAAAAATGCAATTCGCCAGCTTTGCCAAAGTGCGACAAGAAATTAAATTCCGCACGAATTAATTTGGCATGAATCACTAAAAATCAGGTATAACCAGGCTAATCTGCCTAAAAGTATTGTTTTCAAATCCGGCTTAGAAACAGATATCAGACGGAATTGGAGAAAACAGATGTCAAAACAGTGATATCCGTTCTCCATTGAACGGATTGATTAAAGAAAACGTTTAAAAAATAGGCATGCAGATCCGTTGGACGGAAGGATGAAAACCAGCAAAACGTTAGTGTGAACCCACCCTAAGGCATATTCTTCCCCTTGGTGGCCCAATCTCAGTGTGAAGACTTGGAAGTTACAGCTGCATAATATAGTATTTTTAACCCCTTTCCGACTGCCCACTGGGTATATACGTCCTATCTGCACATGCCCCGTGCAGATAGCACGTATATAAACGTTCAGGCAGCGCTTTAATCCCAGCACTGATCAGGGCTGGGATTAAAGCTCCTGCTTCTGCAATCTAGCAGAATCAGGTCGGGTCCCGGTTGTGAGACACAGCGGGGACCCTGAGGAGAAGACAGGAGCGGTATATTACCTAAGTACCTTATAATTTCCCACCAATCATGGTGTCTGGGACCCTATTTCCCCTGCACCATATTGGAAAGGACATCACCTAATGAACAGTAGTGTAGAGAACCACCATGCTTTACATTTAATGACTGAGAATTAAACACCTTTTTGCAACTCCATAAACTGTATACATCTATATATTACAAGACCAGTAACTGGTGCATATTATCAACATTTTCAATAAAATCCAGAGGGATCTCTCCCCATAACCCACAGCAGCAAGGGCAGAGTATTACATAGCGCCCATTAAAGCTATGGGAGATCATGAAATACACGATTGGATCGAATCCACCAGAGTTGCTCTCTCCAATTATAGAGGGAAGTCCCTGCGGAATCCACTTGTGTGATACCTATATTTTTATTTTTTTTTCTGCACTTATATATATATTTGGAGTTGAACCAATATGACACATGAAAAGTATTTTCTCAATAGCCCCGTACATTTTTGGCCTGGGACATCGCAAATTTGCAAATTCGGGACAGTTGGCAACTATGCTCTCTTATGCCTCTTTGTGTCAGTCTTCACTGTAATTCTTGCATTCTATACATGAACTACTAAGGCTAGAATCAATGGACCAATAAGTTATACCTGTTGCAGTGGAAAGAATTGTGAATGGACAGAGAAAAACCGGTTAGATACATTTATTTTGTGATTTTTAATGCAAGCTTGGGGGGGGGGGCTCTTGGGCTTTTTTTATTTAGGTCTTGGCCTATAAGTGCATATATTTTGCACTTTTGTGCTGCAGATGCAATAGGTTGTCCACTTAGTCTAGATTAGCCCCAGATTTCTTTCTTTTTGAAGAAAGGGATGCCCGTACTTTGCAGTACAAGAGCACAAGTTAATAGATTTGTTACTGTTGTGCTACTGAGATTAATGTTGCATTGAGGAAATTACCCATGACCTTTTAAACGGTCTCTCAGCAAATGTATTTTGGGTGGTGTATTGAGATAAATTATTTTCTCTGCAAATTACCAGCACCACTTTCCATTATAATACAGAGAGAGCAAACCAACAAAGTTGATGTCATTTAGGCAACATGACCAAAAAGTTCAAAAGAGCTCCGCTCAGTGATTTTGTAATGAGAATTGCAATAATATCCAGCCAGCACCGAGTTCGTGATGGAACGCTGCAGCAGGAAGGAACTGGCTCCATATACAATAGAAATGAAGAATCCCAGCAGCCATTTCTTGCTTTTGTGGTTATGCTTTTAATTGACGCGTTTGACAAAGGCACACATTGCTGAAATGCGTCAATCAAAAGCATAACAGCAAAACCAATAAACGGCTGCTGGGATTCTTCATTTGGAAATAGAATGGCATCAAATTTTGAGCCCAAAAAAGATTCTTTCTACAGGATTGTACTTTATTTATGGCTACAATTTACAGTATATTTCAATAGAAGCATGCAGAAAAGTTTTATACATTAGTACAGGTTTTAGAGTAGTATATAATATATTTGATTTTTGTTGGTAAATTAATAAAACTAAATCAATATATTTTGCAATCGGGGCATAGCTAAAGGCTCATGGGCCCTGTTGCAAGAGTTCAGCTTTGGCACCCTTCCCTTTATGTGAAGGCGCAGGGAAGCACATAGCCTTTCTGTTCTCAACCTAAACCCTTCCCTCCAGCCCTACTTATCAATACATACTTGGAAAACATTACATACAACGCTACAAAACATACAGGGTAATACAGCATCAAATACCTCTTAAATCCAGTGACGTGTCCTCTGATGTAGGTGTTCTCTTTCCTCATCTTCTCCATTGAGACCAGACCGCCATGATTATTTCTTTCAGCCATCTCATCTCTGCAGTGATGAACAAAGAGACATCATCCTCCCACCTTCTCAACACCCCATCCTGCCACCCCGAATACTGTGCCCACTGTGCTCCCCAACACTATTGCAGAAACAGTCCCCCTGAAAATACTAGCATTTCCTAGTGCAAAAAGTACCCCCTTCACTAATTATTGGCACACAGTGCCCTAAAAAATATCTGCGCCAAACAAATAGATCAAACCCCTATATCAGATCTCAGATCAAACCTCCATATCAGATCCTCAAATCAAACCCCATATCAGATCCTCAGTCCCCCATAGCAGGCCCCTATATCCAACCTCAGATGAGACCCCCATTAGACCTCCATGTTAGACCCCCATATCAGATCCTCAGATCAGAAACCCAAATCAAATCAGACCCCCATATCGGATCCTCAGGCCCTCAGATCAGACCTCAGTCCCCGGTATCAGACCTCAGATCAGACACAAAATAAATAAATTAACTTACCTCTCTTGCTTCACTGCTACTCTGCCAGTCTGGCGTTCTTTTCCTGCATTTTCAGCTCCCGATCTTCTTGGTGTCCATGCTACACTGTGATCTGACCTCATACAGCATCAATTCATAGTGCGCGCATTCCATCCTTACACTGTATGCAGTCTGGACAGTTCAGGGAGAGGTGAATACTACACTTCATTCACCCCTCCCCCTTCCTCCTGCAGACTAGTGAGCGCTTCCATAATGGAAGAGCTCACTAGTATCCGCTTTAAAAGACGCACTGCGGCTTAGAAACCAAAAGATGTGTTAATTGTGCGCCATTGGCAATAGGGGCCCTGTTGGCCCCCCTGGCTTAGGGGCCTGGTCTCAATTGCAACCGCTACGACTCATATAGCTATACCACTGTTTGTAATCTACAGAAAGATGGGAAATGTAGTTTTCTGCTTTACTTGATACTAAAGGGTGGTTCCCCAAAATAGAAATATATATGTGACTGGGCTGTCATGAACACATCATTGGTGTGGCACCAAGGAGTGATACCTTGAAGCTTCTGAATGTTGTTTTGTTACCTTGTGTTCTACCTTTAAAAAGTCACAAAAAGGGCTTTGCACTTTTTGGGTTTATTTGCAAATAAAATTATATAAAATTTGATATTTTGCATTTTAACACTACTCACTCACTGCAGGTTTGAAAAGTGGATGGGAAGCTGGACAAAATTAGCCTGTTGAGCTGATTTAAAGGGAACCTATCTTGTAGAATATGGTGTCTGAGCTTAAGGTAGTCTCTTGATGTACAATGGTTTTAGCACCAGATCCGGTTTCTTCATTTTCGACATAATACAACCGGATCCATTCTGAGTGGATGCAGCCAGATGCATTATTCGTACGGAAGCATTTTGCTGTGGTTTTGAGATCCCCTGCTGGATGTCAAAACCAAACAGCATAAACGCTTATGTGAAAGTAGCCTTACTTGATGGAAATCAAGTCATGAAGTAACAACCACATCCTTGACCTAAACACCCTTATGATATCAGAATAGCTTTCTTGGCTGAAACTTGAGTGATACATATTTCTGATGTCACAGCATGTTACTGGACAAACTGAAATAGAATGTGTCATTATTAAAATCAGACTCAAACCATGTCTGTATGGGCTGCCTCAGCAAATTGCACGCAACCTCTCACTCCCCGACCCCTTCTTGCAATTCAGAGAAAGACTGCCGATAGGAGGACGGCCGCCCTTGCTCCATTTTCTCCCCTCCCATTGAACCCCAGAACATGTTAATAAAGAGACCACACCAGTTATTCCTCAAAACCCTCTTTTATTGGGTGGTGATCAGGCCACAGCAGTTCAAACGGTAACGGTAACACTATTCTCCAACATCTTCTCCGATTAACCAATCGCGGAGCGCTGTGCCGGCCGCCGTCCATACGGCGGGCACCTCCGCCAACCGCCATTTAACTCCAAAATCCTCCATTACCGCCTGCTGCGACTTGCCAGAACATATCGACGACTCTAGAACAGAAAGAAATATCAGAACAAAACAACCAACCCAACATCCATGAAACCACCTAACGGACGGGCGGGCGGGCGGGCCAACACGCTTCCTTTCCAAGAGGAAGTCAAAGGGGGGGACCAGCTACTATATAGGCTAGGGGAGGGGCCACCCGCGGCGGGAAGGAAAGGGGGGGTGGAATCAAGAAACCAACCCGCCATTGGCCTGCTAAAACCGTCAAAAAAAAAAAAAAGGGGGGGAAGCAAATTAACCCCCTCCCGGCCACATCTCCCATTGACTATTAAACAAGGGGGAGGGGAAGGGAGAAAACCAACACACGGCCCGTCAGCAAAAAGGGGGGGGGGCATCCTCAGTCTCAGTGCCCCCTCTCTATGCAATCGGGTGCCCTTCCAAATTCCTAGCCTGGACATGCTGGGGTTATAGTTCACTTCTCTATGCTCCCTCCTTGAATTGTGCAATGGCTTTTGTGACATTTGTGACACCACTTCAGGTTTTAAAAATGGGCATGGTTAAATATAATAATGAGCTGTAGGCCAGATTTAAGACATTGAAAAGTCACACAAATGTCACACAGATGTTACAACCTCACTCCAGTAGGATAAGGGTGACATTAAAAACTGGAGTAACATCTCTAGGCATACTTAAAGATGTGCCAAAACTATCAAATAACATCCAAAATTTCATAAATTTGCCACAAATAATGGCAACGTAGACTCCTGCCAAACTGATTCAAAAAAGTTACCCATAATGATAGACTCCCCAGTATTAATAACTAAGAAAACAACTGCAGATTCCAGCAATGGACTCATGTTGCCATCTGCCTCTCCCTGGCATTTAGATTAGTAATGGTTTCACACATAAATATCCACCACCACCTTTGTTTTTATAGATATTACCATCAAATCCCCATAAATGTAGAGATGTGGAGGTGTCACCAACCACCCTAGAGAGTTTTTGGATAACACATGAAATTGGTTTGGCATTTTTCTACCAAAAAACGCCATGGAAACCGCATGCATTGTTTCCATACTGCATGTACTTTTTATGGGTTTTTTATGGTGATAGAGATGAGCGAATTTCTTGAAATTTGTTTAAGGTCTTTCTTTGTTTTTATTTTTTATTTTCTCTCTCCTCCCATTTCAAGCTCTTTAATGCAATGACAGCAATAATAAACAGTGACACTGACATATATAGCTATAGTAATGCATGGTTGACGGTGGTAACAGCCTGTTTAAAAATGCACTGCGCCATCGAATATGTTATGCTTTTTAAAATTAACAACGTTCCAAAAATTGTCCTTTATTGGGGGAGGAGATACTGTTTAAACATACACAGTGTTATCAGAAAAACACAGGGGCTTGTTCTGAACAAGCCATCCAAAAATTATGTCTTAAGGGGGACAAATGCATGCCTCTGCATATACACACACGGTAGTGTCAGAAGAAGCAGTCATTTGTTCAGAACAAGCATCCAAATGTGTTCCCGTTTTTTGAGAGCAGCCGTAGTACAGCGTTGGATATGAGATGTGTACGGTTAATAGTGGCAGCAATGGTAGTGGCAGCAGTAGCCGCACAGCATAGAACTTAACAGGCAAGGCAGTAGATGTACAGCTATGCAGGGCTATTGGTACTGGCAGCAGCGGCAGCAGCCACCCAGTGTGGAGCATGATGGCAGGCAGACTACGGTAGTGATATGATCGGGCCAGCAATAAATAGCCACCGTCAGCAATGGCAGATCAATTCATGGGTCTAAGTCACAGTGTAAAAATCCTCACGGATGCATGCCTCTTTCATCTTGACAAATATGATGTTTTCTACCCTTGAGGACAAATTTGTCTGTTTCATTATGATGACGCCATCTGCAGCACTGAGAACCCTCAGCTTCATCATGTTGTATTTTTAAAGAAAACACGAGAGACCTGTATTGAAACAGAGAGCCAACTACAATTGCATATGTTAGAGTTATATATCTTGGGGGTATATATGGTACATCTTTTTGAGTGATCCTACTGAAAATAATCCTCAAATATGGCATGAAGCTATTCTGTTTTTTACTGGCGTTTCTCTTTAAAGGGGTTGTGCAAGAACTGGGTGGGGGGAGGGTTTGACAAGTCCCAGCCCCATTCACTGAGGCTGTAAAGGAAAGATGACTTTCCTGCTTCCCGGCGCCAGCTCCCCACTGTCTGTGATGCCTTGATGGGCTCCCTTGAGGTCAACATCCAGTTTGAAATCGCCTCAGCCAATCACTAGGTGCAGCAGTGACCGGCTCCTTGTACGTCATGAAAAATTGTCACATGATAAAAGAGGATCCAGTCACCAACGCAGCCAGTGATTGGCTGTGGCGGTGTCAAACTGGATGTTGACATTGACGGAGCCCAGCATCACAGGCCTACAGGAGAAGGCGCAGGGCCCCAGTGTCGGGAAGCAGATAAATCATCTTTAATTTACAGGTCTGGACGAAGGGGGGAGTTTGCCAAACCCCTTACCCCCTGTTCTTTCACGACCCCTGACATTTGTGAGTTCTACATTATAGGCCATGTTTCATGTAAGTTTGAAATGTGATGAATACATGTGACTCACTTGTCCCTGCAGATTACTGGCATAATACTAATCCAGCACCATCATTTCACATTATTCACTATTTTACAGTTTTGCTAAAACTTCAGAATTTGAGGTAGCAGTTGTCATAGCAATCCATTGTACTGAAACCTTGACAGCACTTGACCTGATTTTATTCCAAGATGGAATGGCACAGCTGCCAATGACATTATTTTCAATCATTCTTATAAGGCATAGAGATGTCGTGCTTTAAACATATTCAGTTCTGCCAAACCAAGTAAGAAAGAGATTTCTCTCCTAATATAGTAGGCTGCAGCAGACCTGCAAATTCATCCATATAGTGTGTCTTTCAGTATTTCTCATTCTGCCCATGGAAGTCTGTAATAGGATTAACAACACAATCCATTCCAGTGAGAGCTTGAAGAGTGAACACATTTCTTCACTTAGTTAACATTCAGCATAAATAAGGAACAATAGCGCTGTATGTGTGCCTTCATCCTGGAGCATATGATCAATGGAAAAGAGCAGCAAACTGAATTCAAGGAATTGTAGTTATTTTTATATTCTGCCCGTCTGAAAGGAGCAACATAATATTCAATAATGAAAAAAAAGTATAGATATATTACATTAGTACACAGTGATCGTATATCCATATTTAAAGGGAATCTGTCAAATTCACTATTAAACCAGGTGCAGTGTCTTATAGGGCTAGCCCAGCTCGATGTAATGATACCTTTCACTTAGGCTACTTTCACATCTGTGTTTTTGCTGTCCAATTTTGAGATCCAGCAGGGAATCTCAAAATCACATAAAAATGCATCCATTTGAATAATACAATCAGCTGCAGCCATTCAGAACTGTTCCAGTTGTATTATATCGAAAATGAAGAAACTGGATACAGCACTAAAACCATTATAAGTCAATGGTCGCTGGATCCAGTTTTTCCGTGTCCAAAAAGACGGATCATTGACTTACAAGGTTTTTGGTGTCAGACCCGGCTTGTTGAGTTTCCCACGCCAGACACAAAACCGCTGCAGAATGCAACAAACGGGAACGGAATGTATTCTGGTGCACTCTGTTTCAGTTTGTTCAGATTTGTCCCCATTGACAATGAATAGGGATAAAACTGAAGTGTTTTCCTCCAGTTTTGAGATCCTGTGCTGCAGATGTGAGAGTAGCCTTAGTGACCTGTTGCTTTATTCTGCAGAAAAAGTACCTTCACACCATATGCAATCGTTCAGTTAAGTGCACTGAGGGTGGTCCGATGCTATTCTGTGCATCCTTGCTCCTCCTACCTCCTCTGCCAGCCCGTTTTTCTCCATCTTGATTGCCAAAGCTAGGTGAGGCTGCTATCCAGGAGCCAGGAACCAAAGTTGTTGGTTGCTGTGCATGGGAGATCTGTCGCCCCATCTAGTCCCAGACAATCTCAATGAAGGAAAAATGTGGAGATTGAGCTCCTCTGGCTCTTGGATACCCTGAAGAGCACGTTGTGTAGTGTAGGCAGTGTGTGGATTGGCATTATCTTTTTGGAATACCATATCTCCTAGCTAATTCAGTAGAACTGGTTTCACGATGTCCTGGACATCCCGAACACTGGTCAATGTTTCCTCCACAAATACCAGAGGTGAACGGCCATGGTAACTAATGCTAACTGGCACATCAGTATCACCCTCACTGGAGTTCACGTGATGTGGGAGTTTGGCCGGCGGCCAATACAAAAACAACTGACTTATCTAAATTATTACTATTCCCCAGTAATACCTCAACTTCCACCACTAAGGTTTGTTTCAAGAGCTCACACTCTAAGGCTACTTTCACACTAGCATTTTATAATTCCAGTATTGAGTTCCGTCATAGGGGCTCAATACTGGAATAAAACGCTTCAGTTTTGTCCCCATGCATTGTCAATGGGGGCAAAACTGAACTGAAGACAACGGAATGCTCCTAGAAGCATGCTGCGGTTTGCTCTCCGGTCCAGGCATCCACACCAAGACGGATCCGGAATGACCCCCAATGAAAGTCAATGGGGACTGATCCGTTTGGTGTGACACAATGGTAAACGGATCCGTCCTCCATTGACTTTCAATGGAGTTCATGACGGATCCATCACCTGCACACATACACACATACAGACATACACATAAACATACACAGACATATACACATACAAATACATACTTACATTCTCCTGGCAGGTCACCATAGCGCAGGAGGAGCAGGACGGCACACACATAGGACGATTCCACCCGGCGCCCAGCAGAGGGCGCTGTGGGGAATTGTCCTATGTGCACGCCATCCTGCTCCTGTACTATGCTGTGGAGACCTGCCGGGAGCATGTAAGTATGTATGTGTATTTGTATGTGTATATGTCTGTGTGTCTGTGTGTATGTACTGTGTGACATGTGTGGGGCCGGAGTGCGGTTCCGGCCCCACACATGTCCCTGCGGCAGCACGGATCCGGCAGCACCCTTCACCTGCCGGATCCGTACTGCCGCTAATGTGAAAGAGGCCTTAGTTATACCCTACAATCTCTATATAATGCAAATTTGTTAGTTAAATACTACCATTTTCTCCCAAGTTGTTATCTTAACAGGTAGCCTTATATGCTTCGAGCACGTAGATTTGTTCAAGAACACAAGACAGAATTTATTAAATGGAGTTTAATATGACGAAAAAAATCACAATGCTTATATACTGTATATACAAAAAAATGTAACAAAAGACATACAGAAATATAATGCACATCAGTTTCTAAAAATAAAAGCAAATAAACCAGAATCCTAACAGTCACGTTGATGGTATAGGCTCCGGTGCAGGGGCAGGCAGAAAACCAGGACAAATCTTCACTACTTTGGTGAGCCCCAAGAAATGACACCCAGCCCTGGTTTCTCATATCTTAAGAACGTTCTCTTTCTATATCCTTCCCCCCATCCTTTGATGTCACTATGGAGGATCTGAGTTTAGCTAGATTCTTGAATTTTATGACGCCAGCCCTGTGTTATCTGGGGTTGCTGAGGTGTGACTAACTAAAAGACAACTTCAAAGGCTCTACATGACCAGACACAGATGTGCACACACAAACATATACACAGGGCTCATCAGTGAGGGAGAAGAGCGGGACCCAAATTAATATCCTTATTTTCAACATGGCACTTCTGGAATACTGCGTCTCTGCACCAACTTCAGAAGGCGCAATGCAATAGCTTCCACACAGACACAATGTCACTAGCTTCAACTTTCAGCCCACCAACACGCTCTGCAGAGAACTAGCTAAGACCTACTTCTCACATAGGTAAACAATAGTTTTTCAAGTCATTTAAAGGGAGTCTGTCACCTCATTTTCACCTATATAACTAACAGCACTGCCCCACAGAAGATTGCATACACATCCCAGACATACCTGTGTGCACGGTGTGTCTGTATTACATGTCAAGAAAAAGCACTTTTATTCTGCAGGAAAACAGCTCCCATGTGCCCGGCTGAAAGTGAAACTAAAAACTTATTTCTCTCCTGACTCGATTTCTAACAGCTATATCTTCTGATATACTGGATATAATGCTGTGATTTTATCTTATTATATACTGGATATAATGCTGTGATTATATCTTATGATATACTGGATATAATGCTGTGGTATCATTTTAAAGCTTTGAATGTCAGCTTTCAAAGAAGGTCAGAACCTTCTTTTTTATTTTTCTATCTGCTGCTAATCCCAAGATATGAGCAGCTAAAGCTGCCCTCCCCCTTCCAGTCTAGTTTGCAGCAGCAGCAGAGCCGGGCACTTGGGAGCTGTTTTCCTGCAGAATAAAAGTTCTTTTTCTGAACGAGGAATACACACAGTGCACACAGGTATATTTGGGATGTGTATGCAATCATCTGTGGGGCACTGCTGTTAGCTATATAGGTGAAAATGAGGTGACAGACTCCCTTTAACGTGGTCTCACCACACTCACTCCCCTGGTGCTATATAGTTATAGTATTGGCTCCTTCATGCCAGTATTGAGATGCATTACTTCATGGACACAATGCACACATCTGCATGAGCAGTACTGGTAGAGAGAGAGTGGAGAATACTGCTCTTGACTGCTCAACGATTTGAGAATAAATAGGCTTATACAGGTTAAAGGGAACCTGTCACCTAAAACACGCCCCCCAAGACGCCAGCATTACCTTAAAGTAGCTAGCAGCATGTTTCTAAAGATGCTCTTCTTCCTCTGGTCAGTTGCGCCAAAATCTTGAAAAATAAACTTTATTCCCTTCAGGCGCTATGTAACAGCAGAGTTTGAAGTCCAGGGGGCAGCGGCCTCCTTGCTTCAAGTCAGGATAACCGCGCCCCCTTTCCCTGCCCCTTCGCCTCTGATTGACAGCAAAGCTGGCTGAAGACTTCCTATGCATTCCTATTCCAGCTCTTTGCTGTACACCGCTGTTAGGTTTTCAGAGGCTCCCGGGCGTGAGCGCACATTGAGACGTTTGCGGGAATAGAGACGTCGGAGACGCATGCGCAAACCTTCAGCCGGCTTTGCTGAACAACCAAAAACTATTGGCTGTCCGTCAGAGGCGAAGGGGCAGGCAAAGGGGGAGCGGTTATCCTGACTTGAAGCAAGGAGGCCGCTGCCCCCTTGACTTCAAACTCTGCTGTTACATAGCGCCTGAGGAAGAAGAGCATCTTTAGAAACATGCTGCTGGCTACTTTCAGGTAATGTGGGTGGCTTGGGAGGTGTTTTTTAGGTGACACGTTCCCATTAAGTGATAAAAATATTTATTAAGTGTGATTAAAGATAAGGTAAAACAGAAAAATTACATACAGAATAAATAATAATCAGTCATCCGCCCTACACAATACAATATGAGATATGAATAGGACTGGACAGAAAGGAGTCAATAAAGGGGAAACCACATGAGGTACTTTGTAAAAGTACTGTTAGGCTCCATTCACACGTCCGCAGAATGTGTCCGCATCCGGTGCGGACTAATTCATTTTCAATGAAAGAAAAAGATGCGGACGGCACACTTCCGTTCCGCGGCGCCGCAAAAAAATAGAACATGTCCTATTCTTGTCCGAATCCACAGACAATAAAAAGCATTTCTATTATAGAGCCGGCCACGTGCGGTCCGCAAAATGCGGAACGCACATGGCCGGTGTCCATGTTTTGCGGATCCGCAATTTGCGGACCGCAAAACACACACGGACATGTGAATGTACCCTAAACCTGTAAGAAAAGGTGGCCTGAACTTAGATGGTGAAGCACAAGTAGAGGAACCCCCTCTATAAAACCCACATGTCCTAACTGGGTATATGGTAAGGGGTTGTCTAGTTGGGACGGACAATTTGATTCAATATGAATGTGACTGGCAATTGTTAACCACTGAGTTGTCACCATATTTGTTAATTACTATTTGATGCTTCAATCCCTTGATGCATCCCTTGTACCACACTGCTAGCTAGGCCACAACTGAGAAAAAAACTGAAGGTGGTAACAATGTAGCACAATGGTAAATGACAAGTCATACTGATGTAATGTTAAGTCGATCGATTAGCCTTCTTTCACCAGCTTCATAATGAATCTTGGTGCTTTCCAGTGAAACACATATATAAATGGATCACTGAAGTAAAACTGGATCATTTGTAAGAAACACTCAGCCTCCCCAAATACTGCAACAAGTTGAAGTCTTAGAAATAATGTTTCTCCCCATGGCACTGAGATTTACAATGGTTTGATGTAATATACAGATCAATACTCTGCTGTTTTTTGCAGATCATTTATTTCTACTCTAAGTAGAACAAATCTGCACCTACACTTTACCAAGAATGCTTATGGTTTTATCCATTATAAATGACTTAACTTCTGACATGTTTTTTGTATATCAGTTAATTGATAGATAATGCTGTCATCTGAATTATACAGCTCTTTGTGAAAGAAACAGGATGAAATGTAAATTCTCTCTGCTCAAGGCATGGCTTCCCGCATTGTAATCCATTGTGGATGATGGAGTATCTCTACTGGTATACAAGTGGGGTCAGGGCTGAAGGAAAGCTGAATGGGGCAAAGTGGTGAGTAAAAGGTGTCAATACACTACTCACAAAAAGCTAGGGATATTTGGCCTTCGGGTTAAATATCTACAGTGATATTATATAATGACGGTAGGGCATTTAAGTAGACGCATGCAATGGTGATTTCCTCATCTCAAACATTTTATTAAAACAAAAGCCAATACCAGTTGTGGGTATACTCCCAAAAAATGTCAATGTCTCAAAAACTTGTGATGTGGCCTTGAGCATCAATTACAGCTTTAGAACGACGTCTCATGCTGTTCACAAGTCGTCTTATTGTCTGATGACGCATGGCATCCCACTCTTCTTGAAGGACTGCCCTCAGGTCATTGAGGTTCTGGGGTATAGAGTTATGAGCCTCTAAACGGCGACTCAGCTGATCCCATAGGTTTTCAATGGGATTCAGGCTGGGAGAAAATGTAGGCCACACCATTTGAGGTACCTCAGTCTCCAGCAGCCATTCCCCAATGATGCGACCTCGATGAGCTGGCACATTGTCGTCCATGAAGATGAAATTAGGCCTGTGTTGTTCATGCAGAGGCACAATGACTGGATTAATGATGTTATTCAAGTAGTATGGGCTTGTTACTGTACCATTCACAAAGTGTAGGGCAGTTGTGTATTGACTAGACACACCTGCCCTTACTGTAACACCACCACTGATGCATAGCGCTCTCCTTGACGCCTCCGACATAGCTGGTGGCTAGAGATGAGCGAGCATACTCGTCCGAGCTTGGTGCTCGTTCGAGTATTAGGGTACTCGTAAGTGCTCGCTGCTCGGACGATTATCTCGCCATGCTCGAGGAAATGGCAACTTCCGCATCGTGCTTTTTTGGCGCCTATAAACACAGCCAATCACAAGCCAGGAGACTCTACGGTACACCCAGCATCACGTGGGGTCCTTACATGTCGATAGCAGGGGTTGGCTGGCCTGATCAGGTGACCCTGGAATATACTAGTGACTGGCCGCGGTGCTCGGCTCAGATGCCGTCTGGATGTCGTTAGGGATAGAGCTGCTGCCTTTCAGGGAGAGTGTTAGGGCCTGCATTTAGTTCTCTGTTAGGCAGGAATCACCCACAAAGAACCCAACAGCTCTTCTAAGGGCTAGAAGACATTTTTTTTTGGTCTCCTGGCTTGGCTGGCTGGCTGGCACTAGTAGTGCAGCTATCGCCATATATAACCCCCTTTTTTTTTATGTTATATCTCAGTGATACAAATCCATTGCACACAGCAGTGTGGAACCATTCTGTGTGTCACAGTTCAGTACACTCACTATTTTCTGTCCAGGTGACACTTTCTGTACGTCACTTAATACAACCAAGTCTTTTGCTGCCTGTAACGTGTATAGCTTGATCCCAAAAATCTCTGTGCGACATTTGTCTGGGTCGCAGTCAAAATAGCCACCGTCAGCAGGGTGTCAGTTAGCTCTACGATAGTTTCTACACGTCACATTCCAAAAAAAACAAAAATCCAAAACAAAATATACAAAATCCATTTCACACAGCTGCGTGTAACCTTTCTGTGTGTCACAGTTCAGCACACTCACTCCAATCCATATATTCTGTCCAGGTGACACTTTCTGTATGTCACAGAATAGAACCAAGTCATTTGCTACCTGTCACGTATACAGCTTGATCCTAAAAATCTCTGTGCGACATTTGTCTGGGTCGCAGTCTAAATAGCCACCGTCAGTAGGGTGTCAGTCAGCTCTACGATAGTTTCTGCACGTCACGTTCCAAAAAAAAAAAAAAAAATATATATAAAAAAAATATATAAAAATAATTAGTTGTATTTGTTGTTTTAGCTCAGTGATACAAATCCATTTCACACAGCTGCGTGTAACCTTTCTGTGTGTCACAGTTCAGCACACTCACTCCAATCCGTATATTCTGTCCAGGTGACACTTTCTGTACGTCACAGAATAGAACCAAGTCATTTGCTACCTGTCACGTATACAGCTTGATCCTAAAAAATCTCTGTGCGACATTTGTCTGGGTCGCAGTCTAAATAGCCACCGTCAGTAGGGTGTCAGTCAGCTCTACGATAGTTTCTGCACGTCACGTTCCAAAAAAACAAAAATCCAAAACAAAATATACAAAAAAAATTATTTTTTTTGTTGTTTTAGCTCAGTGATACAAATCCATTTCACACAGCTGCGTGTAACCTTTCTGTGTGTCACAGTTCAGCACACTCACTCCAATCCGTATATTCTGTCCAGGTGACACTTTCTGTACGTCACAGAATAGAACCAAGTCATTTGCTACCTGTCACGTATACAGCTTGATCCTAAAAATCTCTGTGCGACATTTGTCTGGGTCGCAGTCTAAATAGCCACTGTCAGTAGGGTGTCAGTCAGCTCTACGATAGTTTCTGCACGTCACGTTCCAAAAAAACAAAACTAAAAAAAAATATAAAAAAATATATATAAAAATAATTAGTTGTATTTGTTGTTTTAGCTGAGTGATACAAATCCATTTCACACAGCTGCGTGTAACCTTTCTGTGTGTCACAGTTCAGCACACTCACTCCAATCCGTATATTCTGTCCAGGTGACACTTTCTGTATGTCACAGAATACAACCAAGTCATTTGCTACCTGTCACGTATACAGCTTGATCCTAAAAATCTCTGTGCGACATTTGTCTGGGTCGCAGTCTAAATAGCCACCGTCAGTAGGGTGTCAGTCAGCTCTACGATAGTTTCTGCACGTCACGTTCCAAAAAAACAAAACTAAAAAAAATATAAAAAAAAATATATAAAAATAATTAGTTGTATTTGTTGTTTTAGCTCAGTGATACAAATCCATTTCACACAGCTGCGTGTAACCTTTCTGTGTGTCACAGTTCAGCACACTCACTCCAATCCGTATATTCTGTCCAGGTGACACCTTCTGTACGTCACAGAATAGAACCAAGTCATTTGCTACCTGTCACGTATACAGCTTGATCCTAAAAATCTCTGTGCGACATTTGTCTGGGTCGCAGTCTAAATAGCCACCCTCAGTAGGGTGTCAGTCAGCTCTACGATAGTTTCTGCACGTCACGTTCCAAAAAAAACAAAAATCTAAAACAAAATATACAAAAAAAATTAGTTTTTTTGTTGTTTTAGCTCAGTGATACAAATCCATTTCACACAGCTGCGTGTAATCTTTCTGTGTGTCACAGTTCAGCACACTCACTCCAATCCATATATTCTGTCCAGGTGACACTTTCTGTACGTCACAGAATAGAACCAAGTCATTTGCTACCTGTCACGTATACAGCTATACGATAGTTTCTGCACGTCACGTTTCAAAAAAAACAAAACCAAAAAAAAAAATATAAAAAAAAATATATAAAAATAATTAGTTGTATTTGTTGTTTTAGCTGAGTGATACAAATCCATTTCACACAGCTGCGTGTAACCTTTCTGTGTGTCACAGTTCAGCACACTCACTCCAATCCGTATATTCTGTCCAGGTGACACTTTCTGTACGTCACTTAATTAAATCAGACTGAACAAGTTTGAGGGTTTCAGTACACCAGGCCCGTTTATTTATTTTTTTTATATCATACACTTATATACAGAAAATGTTGAACCCCAGGGCTAAGGGTCGAGGGCGTGGGCCTGGGCGTGGGCATTCAATTACTGCAGGGGGCAGAGGCCGTGGTCCTGGGCAGGGTGAGACAGTACCTGCTGATGAGGGAGCTGTGGAACGCTGCAGAGCTACACTCCCTAGCTTCATGTCTCAACTTACAGGGACACGTGGTAGAGGACTGTTGAAACCACAACAGTGTGAACAGCTGATCTCGTGGATTGCGGACAATGCTTCAAGTAATTTGTCCACCAGTCAGTGTTCCACGCAGTCCACCCACGTTACCCAAGGGAGCACTCCTCTGGCTCCTCCACCTCAACCTCCTATCCCCCAGTCTGCCCCCTCCCAGGAAAATTTGGAATGCGATCCGGCATACTCTCAGGAACTGTTTTCTGGACCCTTCCCAGAGTCACAAACCACTTCTCAGGTTGCTGCTGACCTCGTTCCCGATGCCCAAGTTTTCCAACTGTCGCAGTCTGTGGGTGATGATGATGATCATGATGACAATGTTGAGTTAGTGGAAGAAGTTTGTAAAGAGGTGTCGGACGATGAGGAGACACGGTTGTCAGACAGTGGTGAAGTTGTTGTCAGGGGAGGAATTCCGAGGGGGGAGCAGACTAAGGAATCGGAGGATGACGAGGTGACTGACCCAAGCTGGGTTGATATGCCGAGTGAAGACAGTGCTTCTGAGGCGGAGGCGAGTGCTCCGGAGGCACCAGAACAGGTTGTAAGAGGCAGTGGTGTGGCCAGAGGGAGAAGCAGGGCCAGAGCTGGTGCATCAGCAGCAACTGTTTCACGTAGTGAAGCTCCCGTGGCGAGGCCTAGATGTTCGCAAGTCTGGAGGTTCTTTAAAGAAAGTGAGGATGACCGACGGACTGTGGTGTTCAACCTGTGCCACACCAGGATCAGCAGGGGTGCCACCACTACTAGCCTAACCACCACCAGCATGCGCAGGCATATGAGTGCTAAACACCCCACTCAATGGAACCAAGGCCGTTCACCACCTCCTGCGGGTCACACCACTGCTCCTTCCCCTGTGTCACTCGCTGCCTCTGCTAGTCAACCCCCTGCGTCACTCGCTGCCTCTGCTAGTCAACCCCTGCCCAGGACCCCG
>ONZH01007140.1:0-22103 GCA_900303285.1 Rhinella marina
GACAGGCTGACGCTAATCAAAATGAACAGCAAGTGGATTGACCCGGACTTTGCTTCTCCAACAGTGGAAAGCAGCCAAAAGTGAAGTGCCATCTGTATGAAGTGCCATTTCCTCCTCCACCTCCTCCTCCTTAACGCCCGTAAAATTGCTCCGTAAAAAAAAAAATATATATATTTATGGCTCCACTTCTTGGGCCCTACAAGCAATTTTTATCATGGCTCACCTCTTGGGCCTACAAGCAATTTTTATCATGGCTCACCTCTTGGGCCTACAAGCAATTTTTATCATGGCTCACCTCTTGGGCCTACAAGGCAATTTTTTCATGGCTCACCTCTTGGGCTACAAGCAATTTTTATCATGGCTCACCTCTTGGGCCTACAAGCAATTTTTATCATGGCTCACCTCTTGGGCCTACAAGCAATTTTTATCATGGCTCACCTCTTTGGGCCTACAAACAATTTTTAAGAGGTCTCACCTCTTGGGCCTACAACAATTTTATTATTGCTCACCTCTTGGGCCTTAATACAATTTTTAAGAGGTCTCACCTCTTTGGCCTCCACTTAATTTTTTCGAGGGCTCACCTCTTGGGCCTCCATATAATTTTTTCGAGGGCTCACCTCAAGCTAACTTTGCGCACTCATTAAAATATTTTCCACAACAAGGACCTAAGAGCCCTCGATGGGAGAGCTTTGTGTGGGGGCCTGTTATAGGGAAGAGATGCGGCCCTGCGGGCTCTAGCCTGCCTTCTCCATGAGCCTCTGGCCAGCCCACGGCCTCTTCCTGCCTTTTGCGGTCCTACGCATCCCTCAACATCCCCACTGGCTTTACCTGCTAGACATGACACCTGGGCCAGGTCGGGTCACTGACTTCGTCATACTCAACCACCTCCTCTTACACTGCCTCACTTTGCTCCAACAGCCTCCCTTGCTGGCAACTGTGTCTCATCATCGTCCTAATCATTTTACACTTTAGTGCCCGTTCCACACCACCATCAGCTAGAGATGGAGCTTGCTCCAGTGTTTGGGCATCAGAACAAACAAAATCCTCAGATAGCTCCTGCGATTCTTGCATGGGTGGGAACACTGGGTTGATAACATTGGGCAGGGTGGGAGGAAGGAGGGTCAGAGTGAGGTCCCTGCAGTTTCTGCAGGCTATCGACGAGACTGGACTTTGTGGACTTGACTGGGTGGTGGACAGATTTAACAAATCTAGAAGGAGAAGGAGGGGTTTGCCGAGCTGTCTGTAAGGGTTGCGGAAATCCAGACAGAACCAAGGCCCAAAACTTGGGTGGGGGTAGCAGGTTTGCCCGTCCCCGCCTCCACAACATTCACCCAGTGTGCTGTCAGGGAGATGTAGCATCCCCGGCCTCAAACCAAAGTGTTGGTGGTCAAATGGCCTTTTGCAGTAACCGTGTTACTCGGGCGTGGATGATGTTTTGGGACATGTGCCTGGGTAAGGCAGGGATGGCACAGAGGGAAAAATAGTGATGGCTTGATTGCTTTCCCCCTTGCCTATGCCATCTGTGGTTGTCATAGGCAACGTGATTTTAAGGGGTGCAGAATTTTATCTTCTTTTTTGTCTAGTTTGGCTTGGGGTCCATGGCAATGTAGAGGAAAGAAGGTTTCCCTTGTATGGTCTCACTTTACAGAGAGGTTATATTGTCTTTGGAGTGTATTGTTGAGAGGCTGTGATAGTGGCGTAATAGTGCGACTTGGGCGCGTTATATGCACCCAGACATGCTTCCCCTGCTGTCCCAGTTGCATTCCAGCAGTGTTGTCATCCTTTTCTGAGGTTTCAGGGTGGACTTGGTGACCTCCAAGTGGTCGAATTGAGATTTCCAAGTGGCGAGCATTTTTTTCCCATAGACTTTAATGGGATTCGATATTCGGTCGAATAGTCGAATATCGCGGTCTATTTGAATCGAATTTCGAACTTTCGAATATTTCACTACTCGCTCATCTCTAGTAAACACATGTTGTAAAAAAAAGTATTTATTTACAGGGGGAGCTTGTAGTTAGGGGAGGAGAATATGGGGTTGTCTTTGTGTCCTTGTATTGTCCACCTTTTCTCCTCCCTCCCCTCTATGTCATCTAAGTCCACCCCTCCGGGCTGGGCTGTTTGATCCTCCCTCCACCAGTCATTGTCTCCTTAATACTGCATGAGGTTAGATCCCTGGTGTTAATTGAACAATCAACTTGTAACACATAACCATACAAACATGAAAACAAACAAGACTGACAGTACAGATAACACATGTAGGTCCCACGAGAACATTTCAACACACAAACATATCTGAGTTCCAAAAATTAAAAATCTCCCAAATAAAAATGTTCCCAATGCACATTACAATTGCATTACTGGAGCGGCCAGTTCCCAGGTCCACAGCGAGTCAGAATCCCAAAACAACCTGAGGTTTCTCAGGCCATTTTCTGAAAATAACCTGAAACTATCTTAAGTTTCCCAGGCCAGAAACAAAATGGATTCCGAATGGTTAGAAACTACATCTTCACACTTTAATCAGTGAGATGCGTACATAAAGCAGACATATAAGAAGATAAGCAATTATGCTGCAAGGCTAACTCTTCGGGGAAGTACTGGCCTAGTCTAGGAGCACAGCCAAACAGTATTTCAAAGGGGGACAGTTTCTTTTTGCCCCTTGGAGTATGCCTCACACTGAACAAGGCTATGGTCAGACTCTCTGGCCAAGGTTTCCCAGTTTCCTGGGCCATCTTCAGCTTTAGTGTTTCATTCATTATTTCAACTTTCCCGGAGCTTTGCAGTCTGTACGGCGTATGAAAAGCCAGTTGAGTCCCCAGGGCCTCCCAGATCTACCAGGCTACATCCACAGTGAAGGCAGTTCCTTGGTAACTCTCTATAGTTTCAGGTACCCCATATCTGCAGACTATTTCATTTAATAGCTTCTTGGCAGTAGTCTTGGCAGTCTGATTCTTGACAGGGTAGGCTTCAGGCCATCCAGAGAACATGTCTATGACCACTAGGGCATACTGGAACCCCTGTGTAGGCACCATCTGTATGTGCTCAATCTGGATCCTGTGAAAAGGGTAAAGAGGTTTAGATGAACATTTTACTGGAACTTTTTCAATTTTTCCGGGATTGCAACTGGCACAGATCAGACAGCTGTTGATGTGCCTTGCCATGAACATGGATATGCCAGGAGCAAGCCAGATGGAGGATATAAGATTGTTTATGGCAGTCTTACTCTGGTGAGTTGGCCCATGGGCCAAAGCCGCCACCATAGAGTACAAGCTTCTTGGTAAACAGAGCAACTGTCAATCCCCATATCTGCTCCTTTCTCACCCCATACTCCTTTGTCTTCATTTGATGCTTTCTTTTGCATGTCCTAGAGCCTTTCCTTGGTTATGAGGAGTGAGTGGGGTATACCCTCTGCAGATCTGCCATCTGCAGATTTGGATATGGTCTGCGCTACCAGAGTCATTACTTCTTCCCTTTCCTCCATGGCTGCCTTCTTATTGCTGCCTTGTATTGCCCTTAGTCTCTTGGGTGTCTACCTTGGTGTGAGCTTTTACCTTCAGTATGGCCAATTGCTTGGGGAGGGCCAGAGCCTCCACCAGCTTCTCTACTGATTTTGCATTCTTGATAGGAGTGCCATTCGCAGTAATGAAGTTCCTGCTGTTCCATATGGTTCCAAAATCATGGGCCACGCCAAAGGCATATCTTGAATCCGTGTAGATATTTGCCATGGTGACCCGGGAGAGTTTAAATGCCTCTGTGAGGGCTATGAGTTCTGCCTCCTGTGCTGACATATATGGAGGTAAGGCCTGAGCCTTGATGACTTCATGTGAAGAGGTCACTGCGAACCCAGTGTGATATCTTCCCTGATCATCCACAAACCTGGATCCATCCACAAAGAGTAAGAGCTCAGGGTCCGGTAAAGGAGTTTCTGAAATGTTAGCCAGTGGTTCAGTTTCCTGTTTGATAAGCTCCAAGCAATCATGATGGTCTGGGCCACAGTATTCATCCTCTGACAAATTGGGGTCTTCCTCTTCGCGTCTTCCTTCTTCCATCCCCCTTGAGGAAAGGGGAGAAGTGATGCAGGGTTGAGGACATGACACCCGGAGATTGTGGCTTTTTTGTTGTTCTACCCCTTCCCCCCGCCATGAACAAGGGAATTGGGCCAGTACTTTCTGTTGGAGGGGGTGCAGCCACTGGGACTGTTACATAATAAGAGCCATCAGTGTTTAACACAGGGTATAATGGAGTCACCATTGACACGGGCACTAGTTTCGTGGCCTGGTCATCTTCCTCAAAATGCATGAGAAGCTCTTCCCCCTGGGGTGCTGTTGGGGCCTGGGCTGGACTCACAGTGCCTGCTGCCAGAGGCAGTGCTGGAGGCAGGATGGGACACGCAGTGACTGCTGCTGGGGCTGGTACTGGAGGCAGGATAGGACAAGCAGTGATGTCTGCCCATGATGGTGCTGGAGGCAGGATGGGGGCAGTCTTAGGAGTCAGTGACGTTGGCCCCCCGTCACTCTTCCCCTTATGGGGGTGTGGAGCACCACACGCAAGACATATCTCCCTGAGATCAGGGTTTTGTTGACCACAATGTGCGCATGTCCATCCAGCAGGATCGGCACCATTATAGGGCGGTGGTCGCCCTTCTCTTTTTGAGTACACATACAGGTTAAACTTTTCATCAAATCTTTCTGTCCTGCCCTCAGCCCTCCTTCAGCATGAGGTGTTATACCACGCTTGAGCCACGTTCAACAATCCTTTATCATTTAACATTCCTTTCTTATCCTTCAACACCTGCTTCCATAATTCAGAGTTCAGTCTCCCTTCCTTATGGCAGCCTGCTATTTCCATCAACTTCTTACAGTTTTTCACATGTCATCACCTGCGAGGCTGTTCATTCTCGGGGTAACAATGAAACCGTGTTACCACCCATGTTTCAATCTCAAACTTCCAGAACAGAGCCAGGCAGACAATACACAAAGAGTACGTCTGACAGGGGAGGGGTTAGACTCAATCAGACTCAGTTTTTTCTGACCCCACGGATCCGCTTTACCAGCGAGCTAGTCCTCCACATCTGGTCCACTAGCTTATTTATGCACCCGTACGAGACCCGTGCAACCTTTATTATCTACCAATCGCCCCATCTGTATCTAGCTCTCTCACGAGCAGCTAATACAGAAACTATGCGATCCTCCGCCCGGTCAGCTTTTTCACTCTGCCTTCCCCTCCCCTTTCAGTAACACAGACCACATGAAAACACAAACACTGTAACTGGTAACTTCTATCCAGAAGAAATGACTACTGTAATGCAGTGCAGCCTCGACAAGAGGTAGGTAAGATAATCAATTTTCTTACCTTCTCTTTGGGGCTGCAGTCCCCTCCCTCAAGTGACCGTGCACCGCACTCCGGTAATCCGCTCCTTCGGCTGCTGAAGTTACATTCCCTCAAGCCCACCCAGGGACGCCAACTGATGTGAATGGCTCTCAACCAGAGCCTTAAGGTTTGTTTCTCTGCTCCAAATTAAAGTAATCCTAGGATATTAACATGCATGGAAGAAACAACACTGACAACTGGTAGGGTCAAAGTAGTTCTCGTTTATTAGAGGAAGGTATACAGTTTATATACCACAGGGAGGGGCATTCCTCTCCTGAAGGTTATACTATATTTTATTGGTTAGTAATGCAAAATAAAGTTTCACTTCTGTGCATCTAGTCCAGCTAAAAAATGTAAACTATAGATAAGAGCAGGAGTGGTCCCAGAGCCGATGTCACCTTGTAATGGCTTCATGCCTTTCAGTCTTCATATGCATAACAGCTTATTTGCCTAATAGGCAAATCCCTTTGGTGGACCTCAGTGAAATAGACAGAAATAGACAGACCACCAACTGCCACAGCAAACATTGGTGCCACACAAACATTTTGTGAGATACTGATGGGTGATAGAGGGAGCCACTGCCCCATGTCAAACTCCTTATATTGCGGTAAATATTACCTACTATGGTGTCTGTGCTTGTGCCATGGAGCGAGCAGGGTGACAGGGTAAAAGTACCAGTACACACTCAAGGGGTACAATTGTACTCCTTTTCACATGCTTGTGGAACATTCCTTAAGACATGAAAATACAGTGGAGTGAGAGGAAGCAGCCTAAGGCCCATATTTGTGGGCCACTGATTGGGCAAATGCTCATTTGTTGGCTGACTGCACAAAAATCAGGCCTGGCAACACATTGCCTCATGTAAATACAAATATGCAGTTGAGAATAATGAAACTTTATATGCCCAAATGATAATAGTTATGATTGCATGCATAGTACCAGCAATTGTTCCATGTTAGTTGAACTAAAGGAGTGAAGATTAGAGATGAGTGAGCACTAAAATGCTCAGGTGCTCGTTATTCGAGACTAACTTTTCCGGATGCTCGGGTGCTCGTTTCGAGTAACGAACCCCATTGAAGTCAATGGGAGACTCGAGCATTTTTTGCAGGGGACCAAGGCTCTGCCTAGGGAAGGCTGTGTGAAAACCTGGAAACATCAGAAAATGATGGAAACACCACGGAAATGGACAGGAAACAGCAGGGGCAGCATGCATGGATGCCTCTGAGGTTGCCTAATCCCACCATTACCCCAAATTCTCCTGCAACAGCCTGGTGGTTACCCTCATGGCAATTGTGCTCACCCAGACCAAGAAAGGCGAGGCACATGCCCATCACATGTTAGGGAAGCACCCAACTAGGTGCAACGAAGGTCCATCACCCATGCCCATGCTGGCACTGCTCTCCTATCCCCAGCCACACGATGCAGGAATAAGGCTGACATAGCATGGCGGTGACAACAGAGTGACCGAGTTAGACTGAGGTAGCAGGAGGTGAAGCACGGATGGTAATTCGAAGGAGGAGGAGGAGGGGTTGGAGGAAGAGGCATAGTAAGTCTGAGAAACCATGACCGAGGTAGGCCCCGCAATCCTCCAAGTGGGCAGTACATGAGCAGCCCCAGGGTCAGACTCGGTCAGAGTGACCGAGCTACACGACGGTAGCAGGTAGAGCACATAAAAAATTTAGCGTCGCCCTGTATGGCTGTGACTACACATTGACCGAGCTACACAACGGTAGCAGGTAGAGCACAGGAAAAATTTAGCGTGGCCCTGTATGGCTGCGACTACACATTGACCGAGCTACACGACAGTAGCAGGTAGAGCACATTAAAAATTTAGCGTGGCCCTGTATGTGGACGTTGAGGGCTTGTGCATGTAGGTGGGCTGAACTTTCTTCTGCTTGCGCTCCAACGTCTGCTGTAATGACAGCTGAACATTGCGTAGGGACACATTGGTGGACAGTGTGGAGGATCATGGAGGCGAAGGGGTGGTTTTCCGGCGGGAGGCGCTCGTGCCGGGGTCCTGGGCTGGGGGTTGACTTGCAGAGGCAGCGAGTGACACAGGGGAAGGAGCAGTGGTGGGACCCGCATGAGGGGAACGGACGGCCTTGGTTCCATAGTGTTTAGCACTCGTATACCTGCGCATGCTGGTGGTGGTTAGGCTGGTAGTGGTGGAACCTCCACTTAAAAATTTGGCATCAACTGGTACAACATTGAGCTTGAACTAGTGGGGCATGTGTGGTATCGATTCTTCTCAGTTTAAAATCGTATACGTCCCCTATCTTGGGACCATATATTTCATGGATTTTTCGAACACTGAAAAGGAAAAAGAGCTTGCTCTGGCCAGGGGAGTGTCTTTTCTACTGCAGCTAAGGGGACGTGTCCATGCTCTGCCTATCACAGGTCAGGAGCCAATTAAAAAAAGAACCCAAAAAAATCAGTTCAAAATCTAATACGTCCTCTATCCGGGTAAATTGTTTGGAGAGAGGGCCTGTAGGTGGGGGGCAGGCTGGGGGGAAGGAGGTTGAGCTGGAAGAGCCAGAGGAGTGCCCCCTTGGCTAGCGTGTGTGGTAGTGACAACAGCCGGATGGAGTTCAAATGACGACGCAGGACCCCAACTTAAAAATTTAGCATCAACCAGTACAGTTGTCAACTCTGAAATTGGTCAAGTGGGACATGTGTTGTATGCATTCTTCTCAGTTTAATACCGTATACGGCACCTATCCGCAAAAATAGTTTGGAGAGAGAGAAAGAGAGGAAAAAGACGTATTTTTAAAAGTGACGTTCAGTATAGATCAGTTAAAGAGAAAGAAAGGATTTTATGAAATGGTTTTGTATCACTGAGAGCAAAAGAACATATTTTTTACGTGACATGCAGTATCGATCACTTGGAGAGAAAAAGGGGAATGTGCAGACTTGGGCTGCTATAGTGCAAACCACTATGGCGGTGACCACAGAGTGAGCGAGTGACACTGTGGGAGCAGGCGAAGCACATCAAAATTTATTATGGCCCTGTATGGCGGCGGTGACAAAAAAATGAGCGAGTGACACTGAGGGAGCTTAGAGGAGAAAACAGGAAGAAATCAGCTGTCATCATGGCTTCACTCACTCCTCCCTATGTGTCTTTCAGACAGGCGCGCTTCGGCACCAGGACGTCACGTATGTGGGAGGAAAGGGGTGTGTCCAGAAGTTGGCGGAGCTATGCAGATAGGTAGGCCGAAGAAGAGCATGATGGTGGGGACGGCCTGTCTCTCTAGTCGTCGGCGAGAGAGATACAGCAGGAGTGCCCCTGAATTGTGGCCGGGGCCTGGAGGGTGTCTCCTTGAGAAATGCTCAGGGTGGCCGAACGCCCGGCTCAACGGCGGCCCCTTTTCGGGTTATCGATTGTCGAAATGTTGGCTTACATCAAGTTTAGTATCTGTTCTTATCAGTTGCTGTGGCTGTTGGTGGTAAAGTGGTGAGCATAGCTGCTTCCCAAGCAGTTGACCCGGGTTCGATTCCTAATCTATCGCATTATGTGGTCCTGCGGAAAAATTGATTGGAGAGAGGGCCTGTATGTGGTCCTCCGGAAAAATTATTTGGAGAGAGAGAAAGAAAGAGAGAAAAAAAGACGTATTTTTAAAAGTGACGTTCAGTATAGATCAGTTAAAGAGAAAGAAAGGATTTTATGAGAGCAAAAGAACGTATTTTTTACGTGACGTGCAGAATATATCAGAGAGCAAACTCAGCCCCTGCTGACTGTGGCTATTTTCACTGCAACCCAGACAAATGTCGCACAGAGATTTTTCTAATGTAGCTGTATCAGTGAGAGCAAAAGACCGTATTTTATTACGTGACGTACAGTATGGGTCACCTGGACAGAAAATACAGATTGTCGTTTGTGGTGACTGGACAGCTGAACTGTGACACACAGAATGGTTCCACACTGCTGTATGAAATGGATTTGTATCACTGAGAGCAAACAAAAGGATTTTGTACTGTGACTTCCACTATCTATCAGTTAGACAGAAAAAAATCTTCTGCAGACTGTGCCTATTTCAATGAAACACAAAAAAAATTGTCCCACTTAGCTGTTTGAAATGGATGTGTGTCATTGAGAGCCAAAAAATAAACTTTTTACAGTCTCCCTGCAAAATGCTGCAGATATGGCGGTAGCTGCACTACTAGTGCCAGCAAGCTCAGCCACAAGCAGATAAAAAAAAAGGGTCTTTTAGAATCACTCCTGTCTAACACAAATCTAGTAGAACACCCTAACACTCTCCCTGTATAACACTGCAGATCTGTCCCTAACGGCATCCAGGCAGCGACTGAGCCGAGCACCGCGGGCAGTCACTAGTATATTCCAGGGTCACCTGATCAGGCCAGCCAACCCCTGCTATCGACATGTAAGGGCCCCATGTGATGCTGGGTGTACCGCAGAGTCTCCTGGCTTGTGATTGGCTGAGTTTATAGCTGCCAAAAATTCAAAAGGCGGGAGATGCCATTTCCTCGAGCATGGAGAGATACTCGTCCGAGTAGCGAGCACTTATGAGTACCCAAAAGGTCCTTTTACACGGGCCGATTATCGGCCGAAAATTCGTTCCTAGGAACGCTAGTGCCGATAATCGGCCCGTGTAAAAGTGGCCCTAATCAGCCGACGAACGAGCAAAACGCTCGTTCGTCGGCTGATTGGATCTTTTGTAAAAACCAAAAGATCCGATCTGTCGGGCGCACATCGCCCTGTGTAAACAGGCGATGTGCGCCTGACAGCATGGAGCTTCCAGGCCGCACGAGCGATACAGCGATCACTCGTGCGGCCCGGCGCTCGATTCATCGGGCCGTGTAAAGGCTCCCTGAACGAGCGCCGATGTCGCTGATCGGCGCTCGTTCAGGGAGACTTTATCGACACGTCTAAAAGGGCCTTAATACTCGAACGAGTATCAAGCTCGGACGAGTATGCTCGCTCATCTCTAGTGAAGATCTAATTGCTATATTGTTGATCTTCATGTAAAAAGTCCATGTAAGAGGACCCTTAGCAGCAATGAACAGGTCAAGAGTTATTTTTGTTTTTTTTTTTAACAATGGGGTTACAACGTAGAAAGATTCAAGAATAAAAAGAGATTAAATATTTTGTTATGTTACGTGACTTGCTACTAAGGAAGATAATTTCTTGCTGGATATTGACAAATTTAATTTTAAAGTAAGAGATCGGGTCTTCAGAACGGTGCAAGAGCAAAGAAAAAATCAGTGCAGCCATGTTCCATGTTTCTGTCCACCACCCACATACTGATGCTACAATCATAAAGCTCATCACATTATTACAGTGAGTGGGAAGAACGTAATGCTGAAATTTGTATTCTAATTGAAGGTGAATATGACCTAATTGTATCATCACACTATCAAGGTCAAGGCTTGTTTCCTGGGAATACACTGGACTAATGATTCAGCCCGATTTATTGAGCATTAGATTAGATAACAATCCAAGACTTCAAAAGGCCTACATTTCTGTGACTGTGTGACTGCACGAAAAGAGTTTACCAAAGTGCCATATTTTCACATGTAGTTTAAGAAAAGTATAATCTATTCAGACTGAAATAGCTGTTACTTCTTTTGATGCATTTGATTTTGTATAATTATATCAATATATTTTATGCTTAAACTTTACTATGCAGGTTAAGCTGTTCATACCTATATGTTTTTATAAGGTAACTAGAATAGACAGGTCCTTGGAGCTGTCCCAATTCTCCTTGTCAAAACCTCATATTTATATTTCATCCCAAAAATCAGCAGCCTTACAGCCATAGTTTCTGCTAAATGGTTCGTACGTTGCTATGGAGACTGACTCTGCTACTCATCCTACGATACTCTCTGTTGCCCTATTTTTAGCCTCAAATGAACAAGCTTTTCTATTCTTTCTTTCTTTTTTTTTTCTTCAAAACTCCCATAGCAACCAAGAGGCTTGAAGCTGAACAACGAAGGAAATTGCATATATGTATTTTTTTTTACACCCACGTAAGATGAACATAATTCAGTATATGGCAGCTCTATATCTCTGAGATGTTCCTATATGTACAGCATCTTAACCATTTTATGAACAAAAACATTACAGCAAAACGGTTAATGCCTGAACTACCAGAATTGTCACACAAAACCATCTGCAGGTGAAATGGTATGGAATTAATCAGCACCATCATGCTTTCCCATATAGCAGGGGGCTAGGGTCCTTATGCAACAGAGATGTATTTTCTCAGAAACTCAGCCTCACTGTGACTTTTAGCCACTGCAACTTAAGAAGTGGCTTTGGGTGGATGCTAATAAAATTAATGTCACTATGTATCTATAACTCATGCAGTAGCTTTAGTAGTAACTCACCGTTGGACAAATGTGTGTCAGTCTATTGACCCTCATTAACACATTAGGGCATATGTCAGATGCTATAATTAGTTTGCTAACAAACTATGAAAATAATAAAATATAACATAAAATGAAAGTCTAATAATATGACTTCCCAGTGTGGGGCAATGTCTTCATTTATGATGCGTAACAGTCTGACTGCTGGAGTTGATGCTTGCGGAAACCATTTGGCCAATAAAGAACAGTGCGAATACTGACACCTGCTGCCTATAAAATAGATGAAACAGTAATTTACAGATTGGATGATCATGGAAACCTAATATCAAGTGTACTCTCCACATACAGGTACTTATGCAGGTTGTTCTCAAGGGACTTGTTAAAAGAAATTCATTCATCAAGCTTTGCTTGGACTTAGTATGTTATATAGTTTTCACTTTTCCACATTCTCTTAGCTCCTACTACAGCATGTAAACATCTGAGTATGTGGCTTGGAAAAAGGTTGCTAGTCTCTTCTTCTGGTGAGGAGACTAGGAACCCTTTCTCCTAAACCCTTTCTCCTTTGGAACGGGGTTGCTGGGGGTGGGGGGTGTAAATGCACCCACACTATTATGGACATATTCCTCCCATGGTTATGTTGAATATATGTTTCAGTTTGCAGGACATGGATACCGTATTTTTCACTTTATAAGACACACTTTTTCCCAAAAAAAAGTAGGGGGAAAATGGCCGTGCGTCTTATAAAGCGAATACAAGTAAACACTTCCATTATGGAAGTGCTCACTAGTATGTAATAGGTTCCCGGGAGAGGGGAAACATACTTACCCTCCTGTGCTGCAGCTCCGCTCCAGGTCCGGCGCTCCTCTGTCTTTTCCTGGCGTCGCTGCACTGTCCTGACCACATACAGCGTCAAGACGTAGTGCGCGCACTCTGACCTGACGCTGCACGCAGTCAGGTGACAGTGCAGCGCGGGCAGAGAAGACAGAGGAGCGCCGGACCCGGAGCAGAGCCGCGGCACTGGAGAGGTAAGAGAGTTTTTTATTTTATTCTGATGGGGGCAGAGTGGGCTGATCTGAGGTCTGATGAGGGCAAAGTGGGCTGATCTGAGGTCTGATGGGGGCTTAGTGGGCTGATATGGTGGCACAGTGGACTGATCTGAGGTCTGATGGGAGCACAGTGGGCTGATATGGGGGCAAAGAGGGCTGATATGGGGGCACAGAGGGCTGATCTGAGGTCTGATGGGGGCAGAGTGGGCTGATATGGGGGCAGAGTGGGCTGATATGGGGCAGAGTGGGCTGATCTGAGGTCTGATGGGGGTCTGAAATGGCTGATCTGAGGTCTGGTGTCTGGGGTACGTCTTATCATCGGGTGCATCTTATAAAGCGAAAAATATGGTAGTTACTTTTTTTTTTTGGCTTGAAAACATTGATATCTGTTGATCTATTTATTGCACTTTATTCCCTTTCCAGGGTGCATCTAGGGGGCAAAGGTTAATGTATTGCAAAGTATAAGATGCCTGTGCCTTTAACAAATGTTTTTGGCCATGATGAATCTGTCACGAAGAAACAGACAGAGGGTTCCTTAGTGTTAAACTATCAGGTTATTAAGTGGTTGCCCAAAACAACAATACGGAGGTACTCACTTGGTGTCAGACATAACAAATAATATAGCCAACTGGGGTCAACTGGCCTTAGTAGCAGGACAAGATGTTTCAACAGCCTAGGCAAAGCAGGCACATTTTAAATAGAGATGAGCGAGTAGTGAAATATTCGAAAGTTCGAAATTCGATTCGAATAGACAGCGATATTCGACTATTCGACCGAATATCGAATCCCATTAAAGTCTATGGGAAAAAAATGCTCGCCACTTGGAAATCTCAATTCGACCACTTGGAGGTCACCAAGTCCACCCTGAAACCTCAGAAAAGGATGCCAACACTGCTGGAATGCAACTGGGACAGCAGGGGAAGCATGTCTGGGTGCATATAACGCGCCCAAGTCGCACTATTACGCCACTATCACAGCCTCTCAACAATACACTCCAAAGACAATATAACCTCTCTGTAAAGTGAGACCATACAAGGAAACCTTCTTTCCTCTACATTGCCATGGACCCCAAGCCAAACTAGACAAAAAAGAAGATAAAATTCTGCACCCCTTAAAATCACGTTGCCTATGACAACCACAGATGGCATAGGCAAGGGGGAAAGCAATCAAGCCATCACTATTTTTCCCTCTGTGCCATCCCTGCCTTGCCCAGGCACATGTCCCAAAACATCATCCACGCCCGAGTAACACGGTTACTGCAAAAGGCCATTTGACCACCAACACTTTGGTTTGAGGCCGGGGATGCTATATCTCCCTGACAGCACACTGGGTGAATGTTGTGGAGGCGGGGACGGGCAAACCTGCTACCCCCACCCAAGTTTTGGGCCTTGGTTCTGTCTGGATTTCCGCAACCCTTACAGACAGCTCGGCAAACCCCTCCTTCTCCTTCTAGATTTGTTAAATCTGTCCACCACCCAGTCAAGTCCACAAAGTCCAGTCTCGTCGATAGCCTGCAGAAACTGCAGGGACCTCACTCTGACCCTCCTTCCTCCCACCCTGCCCAATGTTATCAACCCAGTGTTCCCACCCATGCAAGAATCGCAGGAGCTATCTGAGGATTTTGTTTGTTCTGATGCCCAAACACTGGAGCAAGCTCCATCTCTAGCTGATGGTGGTGTGGAACGGGCACTAAAGTGTAAAATGATTAGGGACGATGATGAGACACAGTTGCCAGCAAGGGAGGCTGTTGGAGCAAAGTGAGGCAGTGTAAGAGGAGGTGGTTGAGTATGACGAAGTCAGTGACCCGACCTGGCCCAGTGTCATGTCTAGCAGGTAAAGCAGTGGGGATGTTGAGGGATGCGTAGGACCGCAAAAGGCAGGAAGAGGCCGTGGGCTGGCCAGAGGCTCATGGAGAAGGCAGGCTAGAGCCCGCAGGGCCGCATCTCTTCCCTATAACAGGCCCCCACACAAAGCTCTCCCATCGAGGGCTCTTAGGTCCTTGTTGTGAAAATATTTTGCGCAAAGTTAGCTTGAGGTGAGCCCTCGAAAAAATTATATGGAGGACCAAGAGGTGAGCCCTCGAAAAAATTAAGTGGAGGCCAAAGAGGTGAGACCTCTTAAAAATTATATTAAGGCCCAAGAGGTGAGCCATAATAAAAATTGTTTGTAGGCCCAAGAGGTGAGACCTCTTAAAAATTGTTTGTAGGCCCAAGAGGTGAGCCATGATAAAAATTGCTTGTAGGCCCAAGAGGTGAGCCATGATAAAAATTGCTTGTAGGCCCAAGAGGTGAGCCATGATAAAAATTGCTTGTAGGCCCAAGAGGTGAGCCATGATAAAAATTGCTTGTAGGCCCAAGAGGTGAGCCATGATAAAAATTGCTTGTAGGCCCAAGAGGTGAGCCATGATAAAAATTGCTTGTAGGCCCAAGAGGTGAGCCATGATAAAAATTGCTTGTAGGCCCAAGAGGTGAGCCATGATAAAAATTGCTTGTAGGCCCAAGAGGTGAGCCATAAATATATATATATATTTTTTTTACGGAGCAATTCTACGGCGGTTAAGGAGGAGGAGGAGGAGGTGGAGGAGGAAATGGCACTTCATACAGATGGCACTTCACTTTTGGCTGCTTTCCACTGTTGGAGAAGCAAAGTCCGGGTCAATCCACTTGCTGTTCATTTTGATTAGCGTCAGCCTGTCGGCACTGTCGGTTGACAGGCGGCTGCGCGTATCGGTTACAATGCCCCCGGCTGCGCTGAACACCCTTTCTGATAGCACGCTGGCGGCAGGGCAGGCAAGCACCTCCAAGGCGTACAGGGACAGTTCCAGCCACGTGTCCAACTTGGAGACCCAGTAAGTGTAGGACGCCGAGGGATCGGGGAGGACAGGGGTACGGTCTGCCAGGTACTCCCGCAACATCCGCCGATACTTGTCCCTCCTGCTGATAGCGGGCCCCGCAGTGATGGAAGTTGCACGAGGGGGTGCCATGAACGTGTCCCACACCTTGGAGAGTGTTCCCCTGGTGGCTGTGGGCCTGATCGATGTTGTGGGACTCTGGGAGACCCTCTCCTCTCTGCCGCCAGCGATGGTGGGTGGGAAAATCTCCATCATGTTCTGCACGAGTTCCCTCTGGTATTCCAGCAATCGATTCGTCCTCTCCTCTACCGGAATAAAAGAGGAGACGTTATCTTTATACCGGGGGTCCAGGAGTGCGAAGACCCAGTACAGTTTGTTCTCCACTATCCGGACAACACGTGTGTCCCGGGAAAAAAAGCAGCCCAGCATGAAGTCAGCCATGTGTGCCAGACTCTGAATAGGCATGACGTCACTGCCCCCACCAGAAGGATCACTTGCCATTTCCTCCTCTTCCGCCTCCTCTCCGCCCCATCCGCGCTGAACCAATGGGACGCACACAGCCTGACTGCTACCCTCGCCGCCAGCATCCTCCTCCTCTTCCACAGCCACCTCCACGTCGTCCTCCTCATCCTCCTCCTCCTCCTGCAACTGCCACCGAGAAGCAGACAAAAGTGTGGTCTGACTGTCTAGCTCCGTTGCGTCTCCTCCTACCCCCGTCTCCTCTGCGTGCAATGCGTTCTCCCTTATTGCGATGAGCGATTCTTTAAGGACGCATAGGAGCGGGATGGTTACGCTCACTATAGCGTCCTCGCTGCTGACCTTCTTGGTGGACTCCTCAAAGATACGCAGTACATCGCATATGTCTGCCACCCATGGCCACTCGTGGTTGGCAAACTGAGGGAGCTGAGTTGGAGGCACGCGTGGATTCATAATCTGGTACTCCATCAATGCTCTCTGCTGCTCACACACCCTGGCCAACATGGAATAGGTGGAATTCCGGCGAGTCGGCAGGTCGCACAACAGCCGATGTTCAGGCAAATGGAGGCGTTGCTGGAGTTTTTTTAAGCTAGCAGCAGCTACAGTTGACTTCCGAAAGTGAGCGCACAAGCACCACACTTTCACCAGTAGCTCTGCCAGGTTGGGGTAAGTCTTTAGAAATTTTTGGACTACCAGATTAAAAACGTGGGCCAGGCATGGTACGTGATTGAGTTCGGCAAGCTCCAGAGCCGCCACCAGGTTACGTCTGTTATCGCACACGACCATGCCTGGTCCTAGCTGCAGCGGCGACAGCCACATCTCCGTCTGCTGCAATATGGCGTCCCTCACCTCTGGGGCGCTGTGCTTCCTGTCGCCCAAGCTGATGAGCTTAAGCACCGCCTGCTGACGTCTCCCCGCACCAGTGCTGCAACGCTTCCAGCTAGCGGCTGAGGGCGATGTTAAGGCAGAGGAGGAGGAGGAGGAGGAGGAAGAGGAGGGGGGTTTATCAGAACCCCTGCTGGCAATCTTGGGCGGGGGTGGTAGGTAGGCCGTCTCTGTTTGCGACCCCGTCCCCGCTTCCACAACATTCACCCAGTGTGCCGTCAAAGAGATGTATCGTCCTTGGCAGCAAGCGCTTGTCCACGAGTCGGTGGTCAAGTGGACCTTTGCGCTGACTGCGTACCTCAGGGCCCGCCTGATGTTACGCGACACGTGCTGGTGCAGGGCAGGGACGGCACTCCGGGAAAAGTAGTGGCGGCTGGGGACGGAATAGCAAGGTGCGGCAGCCGCCATCAGGTCGCGGAAGGCCTGCGTCTCCACAAGCCTAAACGGCAACATCTCCAGGGCCAGCAGTTTGGAGATGTGGCAGTTTAAGGCTTGGGCTTGGGGGTGACTCGAGGCGTACTTCCGCCTGCGGTCAAACGCCTGCGAGATGGACAGTTGATGGGACGAGGAGTGTGAAGGTGCAGGCGAAGATGCGGGGGAAGGGGAGGCAGCAGGAGAAGGCCCCAAAGTAGTCGAGGCAGAGGCAGATGTGGAGGTGTCCTGGCTGGAGGTCTGGACCGCAGTGGCAGCACACAACAAAGGGGAAGAGGCAGTGGCAGGAAGACCTGGCGCAGGTTGTATTGCGTTTGCTCTCTCCCACTCAGCCCAGTGCTTGACTTCCAAGTGACGCCGCATGCCTGAGGTGGTCATATTGCTCTTCTCAGAGCCCCTACTCAGTTTTGAGTGGCAGAGTGTGCAAACCGCGCTCAGTTTGTCATCCGCACAAACATTAAAAAATCTCCACACCACAGAAGTACGAGGCCTCGATGGGGGAGCTTCGCGCGACTGCCTGCTGCCGGGAACAGCTTCAGCCCTGCTGGCTGTGGCCTCACTTCTCTGTCTGGACTGTCCTCTGCCTGTGGACATCCCTCTGCCTGTGGACATCCCTCTGCCTCTGGACATCCCTCTGCCTCTGGACATCCCTCTGCCTCTTGCTGCCTTTTTCGGTGCTGCGCAGACCACCACCTCTCCCTCTCCACTGCTTTCCCCGCTGGACATCACCCCTGGCCAAGTGGGGTCGGTCATTTCGTCATCCACCACCTCCTCTTCCACTTCCTCACTCTGCTCCTCCTCCTGCCCACTGGACATTCCAACAGCCTCCCTTGATGGAAACTGCGTCTCATCATCATCATCGCTCATGATAACAGATGCTGGTTCAGGGTCCACATCAGCAGGAGATGGCGAATACTCAAGTTGTTGGGCATCACTACAAACAAATTCCTCTGGTAGCTCCAGGGATTATTCCGGCACATCTGAAAAAGGACCCGAAAAGAGCTCCTGGGAGGGGTCAAGGGTGGGATGACTCTGTTGGCCAGGTGTGGAGGAAGGAGGGTCAGAGTGAGACTGTGTGGATGACTGGCTGGTGGACAACTGTGTGGAAGCGTTATCAGCTATCCATTACACCACCTGTTCACACTGCTCAGGCCTCAACAGCGGTGTAACCCGCCCCCTGCTTAACTGTCCCATAAAGGCAGGGATTCTGGATGAGCGGAATCCTGGCTGCCCCTCACCAGCACGCATTGTATCCCCACTGGCTTCAACAAGGCCCCCAACAGCATTTCCGCGCCCCCGTCCTCGTCCACGTCTACGTCCGATTCCGCTAGCCCTCCGCATTTTTTTTTTTTTTGTTACAATATTTGGCGTACACAGCCATATACTACCAGGTCAGACGGTGTGTATTAACACCACGTATATAAAAGAGTTTTGCAGGCACGCAGAACGCACAGTACAGGTACCAAATAAAAGGACTTTTTTTTTAAATATGTCTGATTACACAGCCGTGTACTAACAGGTCAGACGGTGGGTATTAACAGCACGTATATAAAAGAGTTTTGCAGGCACGCAGAACGCACAGTACAGGTGCCAAATAAAAGGACTTTTTTTTTAATATTTCTAGGTACACAGCCGTGTACTACAAGGTCAGACGGTGTGTATTAACACCACGTATATAAAAGAGTTTTGCAGGCACGCAGAACGCACAGTACAGGTGCCAAATAAAAGGACTTTTTTTTAAATATGTCTAATTACACAGCCGTGTACTAACAGGTCAGACGGTGGGTATTAACAGCACGTATATAAAAGAGTTTTGCAGGCACGCAGAACGCACAGTACAGGTGCCAAATAATAGGACTTTTTTTTAAATATGTCTGATTACACAGCCGTGTACTAACAGGTCAGACGGTGGGTATTAACAGCACGTATATAAAAGAGTTTTGCAGGCACGCAGAACGCACAATACAGGTGCCAAATAAAAGGACTTTTTTTAAAAAATATTTCTAGGTACACAGCCGTGTACAACCAGGTCAGACGATGTGTATTAACACCATGTATATAAAAGAGTTTTGCAGGCACGCAGAACGCACAATACAGGTGCCAAATAAAAGGACTTTTTTTTTTTTAATATTTCTAGGTACACAGCCGTGTACTACCAGGTCAGACGGTGTGTATTAACAGGACGTATATAAAAGAGTTTTGCAGGCACGCAGAACGCACAGTACAGGTGCCAAATAAAAGGACTTTTTTTTAAATATGTCTGATTACACAGCCGTGTACTAACAGGTCAGACGGTGGGTATTAACACCACGTATATAAAAGAGTTTTGCAGGCACGCAGAACGCACAGTACAGGTGCCAAATAAAAGGACTTTTTTTTAAATATGTCTGATTACACAGCCGTGTACTAACAGGTCAGACGGTGGGTATTAACAGCACGTATATAAAAGAGTTTTGCAGGCACGCAGAACGCACAATACAGGTGCCAAATAAAAGTCCTTTTTTTAAATATGTCTGATTACACAGCCGTGTACTAACAGGTCAGACGGTGGGTATTAACAGCACGTATATAAAAGAGTTTTGCAGTTACGCAGAACGCACAATACAGGTGCCAAATAAAAGGCCTTTTTTTTAAATATGTCTGATTACACAGCCGTGTACTAACAGGTCAGACGGTGGGTATTAACAGCACGTATATAAAAGAGTTCTGCAGGCACGCAGAACGCTCAATACAGGTGCCAAATAACAGGACTTTTTTTAAAATATGTCTGAGTACACAGCCGTGTACTACAAGGTCAGACGGTGTGTATTAACACCACGTATATAAAAGAGTTTTGCAGGCACGCAGAACGCACAGTACAGGTGCCAAATAAAAGGACTTTTTTTAAAAAATATTTCTAGGTACACAGCCGTGTACTACCAGGTCAGACGGTGGGTATTAACAGCACGTATATAAAAGAGTTTTGCAGGCACGCAGAACGCACAATACAGGTGCCAAATAACAGGACTTTTTTTAAAATATGTGATATATGAAAAGGCCTATTTTTTTTATATTTCTAGGTACACAGCCGTGTACTAACAGGTCAGACGGTGGGTATTTACACCTGGTATACAAAAAGGGTATTGCAGGCACACAGAACCCAGAACACTAGAGCCAAAGAAACTGTATTTAAAAAAAAAATGTACACAGCCGTATACTGCCAGAAGATCAGATGGTGCATATACACACTAGGTATATAACAGGGTTTTGCAGCCAAAAAGAACGCAGAACAGTAGTGCCAAATATAGTTTGGTATGTAGCAGAGCACCTAATACACCACTAATGCCTCTCTCTGTCCCTACTCCAGCAGCTATCCCTGAATACAGCAGCCGTTCTCTGCAGAGTGTATATAGTAGTAAAGCTATCACTGTACTGCACTATAGTAGCCCTGATAAGGGCTTTTAATCACGCTCCTGCCTGTCCAACAGCTAAAACCTATCTCTCCCTTCTCCAGCCTCTGTCCCTGACTAAGTTCACGCAGCATATGCGAACGAGCAGGAAGACCTGAGTTATTAATATTCGAGGTCACGTGGTTTTTCCAGCCAATCCATGTAGACGCCGTTTTCGCGCTTCCAGCGTGCTCCGCGGGCCTGTCATACCCCCCCTGCATGGTGATTGGTGGAAAAAGAGCGCCAGGGAAGGTGGGAGGGGAAACGAATTCTAAGTGCGCCATCGCCGTTATACTCGATCGAAATCGAGTATGCCGAATAGCGTAGTATTCGATCGAATACCGGCTCGATCGAACACTACTTGCTCATCTCTAATTTTAAATCAATCAAAAGTGACATTAGTCCTTATAAACATATTAAAACATATTTAAACACTTCAGGACCTCCGCCGCACATGTACGGCGGAAGTCCGGTCCCTAAACATCGCGCCCGCTCGCACATACAGCAGGCACCATAGGCGGGTTTTTTTTGCTATTTTAAATAGCAGGCACCCGCGGCACATGTATGCGATCAGCCATAAGGCTGATCACATACATTTTCCCCTTAGATGCCATGGCCAAATGTGATCATGGCATCTGAGCAGCCCGGAACCAGAAGCCGCGTACTTCCGGTCCGGTAACAGTGTTCCCCTGCTGAGATCGATGAACCTGTTACATTGCTGAATTAGTCCGAAGCCTCAAGCAGGCTTCTGAGCCTATTTCAGGTAAATACCAAAAAAAAGGCCACTAGGTGGCAGCATTGGATCATTATAGAGCAATATGGGCAATCTAATCTAACTATGGACAATCTAATGATTCCCAGTTATTGTCACCCAAGGTGACTTAAAAAAGTAAAAATTAAAAAAATTAAAAAAAAGTTTTTTTTTCTCCTTAAAATGTAAATAAAAATGCTTAACCAATAAAAAAAATAAACATCATGGGAATCGTCGAATGCGAAAATGCCCATAAAATTAAAATATAACAATGTTAATGGCATACGACAAATGGCATAATGGGAAAAAAAAATAAAAACACCCAATTTGCTATGTTTTGTCACTTCAACTGCCCAATAATTTTTTTATAAAAAGTGATCAAAAAGTCGCACACACTTTATATTGGTATCACCGAAAAGTACAGATCGTGACACAAAATATGAGCGCTCACACAGTCCTGTAAACATAACTACAAAAAAGTTATAGGGGGTCAGAATATGGTGAGAATTTTTTTTCTCTCAAAGGTTTTAATTTTTTTTTTT